>OX578133.1:122451074-122921510 GCA_951213105.1 Amaurobius ferox | reverse complement strand
TTATAGTCATCCCTAACTCAGATGTAGTAATACAAAAGTGCACACCCAACTAGTGATAGGATATAAAATTCCATCTCCCCTATTATTGTTTACTTTAATAGAGCACAACAAAATTACACTTAAACACCAATGCTTTCTTTTTACTGGATAATTTAAACATACATTTGAAGAGATTCAGTGGCGTCGCCAAGGAGGGAATTCGGAGGTCATGACCCCCCCCCCCCCCCCCCCCCCCCCGAATCCATTAAATTTCGAAGAAACAATATATGGAGAAATAGAAAGTTACCAAACACCCTCCCACTAGAAATTTTTTCTTGTGATGCTATTGAAGATTTAATTTATCAAGATCATATGGCCATACTGTCAAAGGATAGCATCTTTCATGGAGGACATTGTTTCTAAAATAGAAACTTACATATAGCAATAAAAAACCATGAGTCAAAATAAAATTCTGTTAACACATGTTGCTATTTATTATTTAAAAAAATAACTAATAATTGCATTGAACTTGAAAGCTGATAATTATAATACACCACTTCTGTAATTTTATAAGCAGTAGTAAAGAATTAACCGTTAAATTTTTTTTCTCCTCTTTTCATCGTAAATTTAAATAACTATAAATTCCTAGAATACATATATTTTCAACTGCATACTTTTTATAGACATTCAACAAAAAACCTCTCAATTCTAAAATATTGTATTGTAGAATATTCATGAAAATGAAAAATTGCTAGGGTACTTGTCATTCCTTACTATTCAAGTTTCAAAATCACTTTACTTGATATGAAGAATATATCATGGGTACACAAGAAGAAAAACACTAAATCCAAAAAGATAATTTTGAGATAAATGGATTTTAGAGTTTGAACGTTTCTAAATAATCTTATTTTGCTTGATATGCATTTTCTTTATTTTATTTAAAAATACTGATATTACATTTTAGCAATTTGTTTATTTTATACTGTGATTTTTAATATATTTAGGACATCATTTTTTAAATGACCGCATCACTAGTTGTTAGTTTCATGTTATTTATTGTAAAGCAAGTATTAATATCTAGCTCTTTATTTTTATTGCCTGTAGACAGAACACAGATTTTTTTACTTATAGATAATTCATTTATTGCATTTTTGCTATAAATATTCTTTCCTTGTATGCCCATGATATCTGATATAGTTTCATGTTAAAATTACATTCATACTTATAGATAACATTAGTACAAATGCATTCTTAATATGAATGGCAATGTTTTGCAATAAAACTACCCATTCCCTGGATGCTTGTGAAGAGATTATTCTCATAAAAATATCTCCCTAATGATTAAAAAAACAATTTGTATTCAGTTAATAAATTTTAAGTCCCGTTAATATTATATATTTTGTTAAGTATGGGTTAATATTAATGAATGTCTATTTTACTTTAGAATATCGATTTTCTAAGAGCATTATAAATTTTTATACCAATATGTTTATATATTTCTGAATTAGTAGTCGTAAGTTTTACTAAATTACTCATGTGCAATTCCTAATTCTTCTCAAATGTATAAACAATAGCAATATTTGAACTTACTGTTGGAAAATTTTAGAATTACGTTTTATGCAACTATGTTTCGACATGTGGTTGGATGGCAATTGGTTTTAGCTTGAAAGATGAAAAAAATACATATATTACCTTCAATACCTAAAACAGTGATGTGGCCTTATTTCTTTGGGTTATATAATATAATTTGTCTTAACCTCTACTATTTTCTGCAAAATTTACACATTCAATCATAATTGTTCATTTTTAACATATTATGATTTAAACGTTTTCACTAAGTTTACACGAACAGTTTGCATACTAACTTTGAAAAAAATATATAATCTTCACTTTCAAATCACTATTTTATATTTAAAAGTGAAAGAAGGTAAACAGTCAAAGTTAATATTTTACAAGGTAAATATACGGATGCGATTGAAAAAATTAGCACAATTTACTTCTCAGCAAATTGTTGCATTTTGGAGAAAACAAATAACACAGATGGACAATTTAACATTTTATTGAGACAGCAAATCTTAATATTTATACAAATTTCTTAGTATTTTGAATAGTCATAGATGCATTTATAGATCATTTAATACATATTTTAAATAATCTGTTATGAGCCATGACGAATCTCCAATTGATGAGGTTCAAACAATCTCAACAAACTAGGTGTGTGGGACCCATAATGAATACGAAAAGAGTAACCTGAAAGAACAAGGTATGATTAAATACAATTAAAATAATAATGAAATTTCAATATATATTTCACACTTTCAAAAATGTCATAATATTTTGAAACTAATAATTATTTTGATATGAAATTTTCAGCCCCATACACTAGTACTTTTAGAAACTAGAACTGCATTTTGATGCAAAAAAATTCTTTGTAACACTTTACAATATAGTTGAAAAGTGTTTTTAACTTTGTTCATTCATTCTGTTTGTCTGTCCGTTCATACGATAATTGTCATAAAAATGACTTTATCAAAATAAAATTTTAGTATGTTGTTCAGACGGTCTGTGGAACATACGGGAATGTAAATGAATAATATCACCCAATTAGTTTTGGATTGAACCCGGGTTGAAAAAGTGAAAGTTTTTTAAATAAAAATTAAAATAATAATGACACCCATATTATATGAATCATGAATATTAATAGAAATCATGTGCCCCAGTTGAAAATAAAATATTGTATCCATCTTTTTATCCAATGTAAAAATCGTGATTTTTAAAGTTCTTATTTATATTTAGTGTTGCATCCGTCCTAAAACAGCTTATATTTTGCATAATTTGTGACAGCAAAATGGTTCACAATGTTGACCGATGTATAGGCGAATGATGGTGTATCAAGTGCCTGCCTATTTGTAATAAATATTGCATATTTGCACTGTATGCATTTTAACGTTTAAATTCAACTCTATGTTTTAAAAGCTTTCAGCATAATAAATTATATCCTGATGAAAAATAACTCAAATTTTGCTATTCTAAATCTGTAAATTGTAATGGTGATAAAGATATTTCTCAAAGTATACAGCTTGACACATGATTAAAAACTTGAAATTTAAATAGAGATACCTTTCAAATTATACAGTTTGGCACAAAATTATAAATTTTCATATAAAACTTGAACTTTCAATATAGAAAATGGTCTCAACTTGAGGAAACACCTAATTCAGTAATTGTAAGAGTCCATCAAAAGCAGGAGCGAAAAGAACATGTTTTTCAAAATATGCAAGTTGGCACGAAATTAAAACTTGTCATATAAAATTGGAAAGTATTATTTATAACTTATATAACAGTGGATAATGGTAAATTGCAATAGAATCCACCACCAGCAAGGGAGATTGAGATATTTTTTAAATTATATAATTTGGAACAAAATTATAAATTTTTGTATAAAACTTGAACTTTCAATACAGAAAATGAGCACAATTTGAAGAAAATTATAATTCAACAATTGTAGGAATCCACCATTAGCAGTAGCAAGGTGAACAAATTTTCAAAATATGCAACTCAGCACAAAATCAAAACTTGTCATATAAAAAACTGAAAATATGTATAACTTGAGTAAATATATAAAACTAAGTAATGGTAAATTGTAATGGAACCTGCCTCAAGCAGAAGGGAGTTAAGTTACTTTTCAAATTATAGAGATCATAAAATTAATTTTCATAGTTCAGCTTTCAATATAGAAAATGGTCACAACTTGAAGAAAATCCCAATTCAGTAATTGTATGAGTCCATCAAAAGCAGGAGCGAGAAGCACATATTGGTCAAAGTATGCAATTTGGCACAAAATCAAAACTTGTCATATAAAATTGCAAAGTATTTATAGCTTGAGTATAAATATAATAGTAGATAATGTTAAAATGTAGCAGAATCCGCCACAAGCAGAAGGGAGATACAAGAAAAATTTTAAATTATATACACAGTTTGGCACAAAATTATAAATTTTAGTTTTAAACTTGAACTTTCAATATAGAAAATGGTCACAATTTGAAGAAAATCCTAATTCGGTAATTGTATGAGTCCATTAAAAGCAGGAGCGAGAAAAACATATTTTACAAAATATGCAATTCAGCACAAAATCAAAACTTGTCATATAAAACTGGAAAGTATTTATAACGAATATAAATAGAACAGTAGATAATGGTAAAATGTAGTAGAATCCGCCACAAGCAGAAGGGAGATGAAGAAACATTTCAAATTATATATCAGTTTGGCACAAAATTTTAAATTTTCATATAAAACTTGAACTTTCAATATAGAAAATGGTCACAATTTGAAGAAAATCCTAATTCGGTAATTGTATGAGTCCACCAGAAGCAGAAGCGATAAGAATATATTTTCCAAAATATGCAATTTGGCACGAAATTAAAACTTGTCATATAAAACTGGAAAGTAATTATAACTTGCGTATAAATATAACAGTAGATATATATATATATGATAATAGTAAAGTGTAATAGAATCCCCTACAAGCAGATGGAGATTGAGATACTTTTCAATGTATACGGTTTGGCACAAAATTATAAATTTTCATATAAAACTTGAACTTTCAATATATAAAATGGTCTCAAGTTAAGGAAAATCCTAATTCGGAAATTGTAAGAGTCCGTCAAAAGCAGGAGCAAGAAAAACATTTTTCAAAATATGCAATTCAGCATGAATTAAAAACTTGTCATAAAAATTGAAAATATTTATAACTTAAGTAAAAATATAACAGTAGATAATGGTGAATTGTAATAGAATCCGCCACAAGCAGAAGGGAGATGAAGAAACATTTTAAATTATACAGTTAGGCACAAAATTAGTTTTCATATAGAACATGAAATTTCAATATAGAAAATGTTCACAACTTGAAAAAAATTCTTGAAGGATATCTTCAGCTTAAAAACATACGCAAAAGTACACTGAAAGTATTCTAGTGAAGATACCATACAATTAAATTTTCAATCCTGTCATAATGTATCCCTTATTATATCCCTATGTGTGTATAAGGAAAGTTATATTTCAAAGCAATGGTGAAATCCACAAAATTTATATTAAGTATTAAATCAAAGAAAAGTTTGGAAAGTTTACCTCTGTGTCAATTGTACCATTGACTTCTTGATGATCTAAAATGGATCCAGCCTTTAGGTATTTCACGTGTTTAGATTGGAGTAATGCAGGATGACTTTGCACATCACGGCTTCAAATTTCTCCAATTATCAGCTTCATGCTGGGACTTTTCAAAATATCCCTTTAATAAAGAGGATTTAAAATATTACAAACAAATTTTTGGAAACATTGAGAACAAAACTATCACTAGATGTTGAATTAGTATGTAATACCATCATACAAAATAATAGAAACTTACACAATTACAAATTTTTTTAATTTACTTTCATTTTGCCCTTAATTTTCAGCACATTTCATAATTTAGCAACCAGTTACTCAGATCTTGAAATATTTTGTAACAACCGATACACTCATATCAATTCCAGCTCATCAATATATACTTGCTGAGCAATTATTTTATGTTACTACTACAGTTAATAAGTATTTTGGACTCATTTGAACATTTTTTAAAACTATAGTCCGACAGAAAACAGAATTTTTAAACTTAAACATGCTTGATACAGTTTAACATATTCAAATTTACTACTGCATAATACTTAAAAGTATAGCACACTTTGCAAACAAAACAAACATTAAAACTGTGCAGGTATAAGCATACTATCGATGGCTAAGTTTCATAATGAAACTTCATTTACAAATTTCTTATAACCAAAAATGTATTTTATTCTAAATTATTTTATTCTTAATGTATTTTATTCTAAATTATAATTTTCATAAAATACTAAATTTGATATAATTTAAATTAGACTGTAAATTCCAGAACTTTAAATTTTATGTAAAAATTGCAAAAAAATGATACTCGGGAAAACAGATTCATTAAATTTGTAAACAGAAATAGTTTCAATAAAAATTACTATCAAAGGTACAACATACCTGAGTTGAATAGTGGCAAATTAAAAGGAAAAGTTTGAAATATCTTTTTTAGCATACTATATCATATTTTTATTCATTATCTGTGCAGAATCAGCTACAAAAAGCTATTGTCCAATTCAACATTGTGGGTTAATTTGTAAGGTAAATTATTGATCTTCTAAATGGATTTAAAATTTAGCCTTCACATGTAGAAGTATCTTAATATAGATAGCTTATGTCTATCTTAATAGAAAATTGACTTTCTAGTATTCAGTTACTTTGAGAAATTATTTCAAGCTATATCAGGTATGCGAATTTTAATGTTACATAAATGCCATAGTATTTTAAAGCTTAAGTTTAACTATACTTGACAAGATAATATATCAATAATATAAATAACATAAAATAGAAAAATCAATGAGTCAAAATAATGCATGCAATTCATATTAGTACAAACAAAATATAGTATCTGCAGAAATGTTAAAAATCTCTGGCAGCATAAGTCTATGCTAACTTAAAATGAGAAATAGGTAATCAAAAATATATTTGCTTGTAACGTTGTAGTATGTACACTGAATACTTAATCATAAAACAAAATTATTAATTTTATAAATGCTTTGGAGACAATCAAAATAGCATGTTTTTATTTTTTTTAAATGCAGCATTCACATATTTCTACAAACAATTGCTAAAATTTTATATCAATGCACATATTTTATAATTGAAATACAAAACAGTCTTTAAAGTACAATGATATATTAAAACACAAATTTCAAAGTCAAATCTTGCTATCTTGGCGTTAAGTCATCGATAAACCCACGCCAAAATGCGATAGCAACCCTACAATTGCATTGCAAGAAAAAATCCTATTTAACTATTATAAAAAATTAATTTATTGAAAGTTCAGCTTTAAGAAACCAATTTTCAAACCTTCTTTTCAAGATCTTAACATACATTTACTTTTAAAAAGACAAAAGGAAGCATAAAATATGAAACTACTTACACTGCGCAATTCAGATGAATGTCCAGGAATCTATCCATTTCTTCGGCAGTTTATAAAGCCATATTTTCCTTTTTTCGGGATCTTGAGGAAATTTAAACATTTCCTACGTCTTCCTCCAATGATTAGTGTCATTTATTATACCACAATCACTCATTTTACAGATAAAATACATATTAAACATCAGACAAGTAACGTGCGCTCGCCATTGAAATAGCATAGGCAGACAGTTACGGCAGGAGCTTCAATGGCGGTTGCGCCAGCCTGTCTATATAGGAGCCTTACTTCCAATAAAGCTTATTTTCTGTGCACCGGATGTGATGTCATACCTTTTCTTTCGCATTTTTCTCAAAGACTATGGGTCATAGAGGTATGGTTCTTGGTCATTTTTTATGTACTCCGAGCAAGGATTCCTTTTCTGCAGAATTTTGCAGCCTTGACGGGACACCCTATATATATATATATTTATATTTATTATTACAGTACAACCTCGAAAATCCTGACGTTTTCCAAATTTTCATTTTTTTTTTTCCATCTCGGAGTGATGAAGTCGCGGATTTAAAACAACAGGGTAAGATTATTTATATGGAATTATATTTATAAACAAATACCGTATTTTCCGGTCGACTTTCTGAACCCGGAAATGAAACAAAAGTTTAGATGGACGGCCGTAGATCGGCTCGTGGTTGGAGCGTGAAATCCGTTGTTAACGTTAATCCCTCCTCTCCCTTAATTCAAGTCACAACTCCCGATGAATTATTTCGCGTAAAATATACATCGTTATTTAAATACGAAATTTTTATTATCAAAATTTCCTTTTTTTCATTATTGAAAGACATTTTTCTGAAACAATTTAATTTTTAATATTAAACACTTTATCGTAACATTTTATCACAGATTCTTCAATTAAATCTAAAAATCCCGAGAATTCATATTAACGCTCACGGATATTTATTTTGTTCACTTCGTAGTACGAATTCCATTCTTCATTGTATTTATTCTGTTTTGTCTTCAGAATCTCCTCCCCTCCCGATATCTGACGATTTTTTCGTTCTCGTCGAACGTGTCAGCTAGAAATCGACTGTATATTTTGCCTTTTTTTGTTTAGAAAGCCATATTTACATACTATAACTAGCAAATAAATAACTAAATAATATCGTATCGCACGGAACCGAGCAACAAGGTCACAAAGACCTCTCAAAGGAGTCGGATCGTTGCCTACGTAATATACAAGGCCGGGAAATTTCGCGTATTTTCGGCGAAAAACGGGCGACAGCGTAGTTCACTCAAGTGTCCGCTAGGATCGCTTTTATTTCCTGTCCTTTCGCAGTTTTTCAATGCAAACAATGATGCACTCCTAAGGGTTTGGAGTGCATTTTTGTTTGTGGTAAAGCTTTTTTTTTATAATTTTATATTTGTTATTTTTTATTAAATTATACTGATTTTTATAGCATTAATATAAAATATTGTGCAAAAATAATTCGGTAAAAATGGTACATTGTTGTGTACCATATTGCAATTCTGATTGTAACGTAACATAAGCAAAAGGTTAAAACTATTTTCTTTAACAAATTTTAATATATTAAATATATATGCTTGGGATAAAAATCCCAAGTATATGTATTTTTATCATAAGCCTTTTATCCCAAATAACTAAATTTCCCCTTCATTATTGATGGACAAACCATTAGTAAGTAATAATTTAATAAGCATTATTATTTTATATAGCCCAAACTTATAAATGTGAAATAAATGTATGCATGTTCATGTCGTTTAAAATCAATTAATTTAAAAAGTCATTGATTTTAATGAATAATTTAAAAAAAAAATAAGTGATTTAAATCAATATTTTTTTTAAACCAAGTAATTAAAATCTTGATTTAAATGTTGATTTAAATCAATCTATCCTGTCGACCCCTCACTCCCTTCCAATTTATTTTAATTATACACTCCCCAGTTTATGAGTCCTGAAGAACTTCCGACGAGGGGGGGGGGGTACTTTATGGCATGTTAATGAAAAATTGGATTTAAAAAAATGAAAAATATTTTAATTTTTATTTAATATAATTTATAAAACTTAATTTTTATTTCATAATAACTAAGATAAAAAATTGAAAATTTAAAAATTATTAAAAAACATGTTAATAAAAAAATTTCGCTTTTAAATTGAAAAAAAAAAAATCTCTTCTGACATCCCCCTATGTTCTGGCTTCGCGCATGTTTACAGGTATATTTCCTTTTTCCTGTAAAAATTATTTTAACATTTTTAATGTTGATGTAAATCAATCTATCCTGTCGATCCCCCTTCCATTTTTTTTAAAAATTATACACTCCCGAGTTTATGAATCCTGAAGAACTCCCGGCGGGGGGGGGGGGGGGGGGGTTACTTATGACATGTTAATGAAAAATTGAATTTAAAAAAATTAAAAATATTTTAATTTTTATTTAATATAATTTATAAAACCTAATTTTTATTTCATAATAACTAAAATAAAAAATTGAAAATTTTAAAATTATTAAAACACTTGTTAATAAAAAAATTTCGCTTTTAAATTGAAAAAAACGTAGGCAACGGTATCACGTAGGCAACGGTCGGATGCGTTTAGGATTAGGAACTAATCAAATTCCTTTCTTCGCTTTCCCTGCCCCACCGCGTCTCGGTGCTGCTGCAACCTAGTAATGACTCATCGTAATTTAGAAAAATCATTGAGAGGAGAGATATTTTTCTTTTTTGGAAAAGATATTTATTTTATCTACCGCGATATTTTTTCATATTTGACTATTACTAAAAAAGTTTTTACTTTTTTCAGAGTCATCAGCCTTTTTAAACATTACATTATATAGATGCTAGAAAATAAATACAGTACAACCTCGAAAATCCGGACATCCAAAATCCGGACGTTTTCCAAATTTTCGTTTTTTTTTTTTTTTTTTTACCCCCGGACTGACGAAGTCGCGGATTTAAAAAACAACAGGGTAAGATTATTTATTTTATACATAAGATTATATATTTTACCGTATTTTCCGGTCGACTTTCTGAACCCGGAAATGAAACGAAAGTTTAGATGGACGGCCGTAGATAGATAGGCTTGTGGTTGGAGCGTGAATTGCGTTGTTAGCGTTAATCCTTCCTCCCCCTTATGCAAGTCACAACTCCTGATGAATTACTTCGCGTAAAATATACATCGTTATTTAAATACGGAATTTTTATTATCAAAATTTCCTTTTCTCATTATTGAGAAAGACATTTTTCTGAAACAATGTAATTTTTAATATTAAACACTTTAAAACGTTATCGTAACATTTTCTCACAGATGTTCAATTAAATCTAAAAATCCCGAGAATTCATATTAACGCTCACGGAAATTTATTTTGTTCACTTCGTAGTACGATTTCCATTCTTCAATGTATTCTGTTTTGTCTTCAAAATCTCCTCCCTCTCCCGGTATCTGACGATTTTTTCGTTCTCGTCGAACGTGTCAGCTTGAAATCGACTGTATATTTTGCCTTTTTTGTTTAGAAAGCCATATTTACATACTATAATTAGCAAATAAATAACTAAATAATATCGTATCGCACAGAACCGAGCAACAAGGTCATTAACACACAGACCTCTCAAAGGGGTCGGCTTGCCACCGGTGACAGTCGGCTGCGTTTACGATTAGGAACTAAGCAAATTCCTTTCTTCGCTTTCCCTGCCCCACCACGTCCGGGTGCTGCCGTAACCTAGTAATGACTCATCGTAATTTAGAATAATCATTGAGAGGAGAGATATTTTTTTTTTTTTGGAAAAGATATTTATTTTATCTACTGCGATATTTTTTACATATTTGACTATTACTAATAAAGTTTTTACTTTTTTTCAGAGTCATCAATCTTTTTAAACATGGCATTATATAGATGCTAGATAATAAATAAAACTTTTAAGTTCTTATTTTTTGTTTTTCGTTCGTTAATAGCGAAAACGGTTTAGATACATTTACACCTTTAAATATATCGTTAAAAGTGCTAATCCTCGATCTTTATTAAATACCGGCACTGCATTAAATCTCGACAAAGCCGATATAACGGAAGTTCTGCACTTTGATGATGATGCGCCAATCGTAAATAAATTGAATGATGGTGAAATTCGCGATATGATACGAAGTAGTGACGATAAATGTGGAAAAGAAAAAATACCCATTAATAATCTTGTGCAAAAAATCGATCACGCAATTAAAGGTCTTGAACAAAGAAGCATTATAACCGAGCTGAAGTAATGTCCATTTACAGGATAAAGAAAACGGTTTTCCCATAAACCAAAATTAATGAAATAACAAATGTTAATTCAAATATTTAAACGAAATGATAAAATGAAATTTTATCATTTCGTTTCGTTCACGCATTCTAAATTATTAATGTGTATATTTTTTCTTAGAAATTTCTTTTGCCCTATTTTTTAGATTAAATAATATGTTTTAATTGATTAACTTAACTTTTGCCATTATTTTTACTAAAAATAGTGTTTTATAATGTATTTAGTTAATATCAAATCTGAATTCTATTCAAATTCTATAATCCGGAAAAATCGAAAATCCGGAATCGGCAAAGTCCGGACGAGTCCGGATTTTCGAGGTTGTACTGTATAACTTTTAAGTTCTTATTTTTTGTTTTTCGTTCGTTAATAGCGAACACATTTACACCTTTACACCCACCTCCGACCATCCATTAAATTGCTCTATGTCTTTGGATGAGTCGGATGGTCTGGCCTTTCGACACCTTTACACACACATTTACACCTTTAAATATATCGTTAAAAGTGCTAATCCTCGATCTTTATTAAATCTCGGCACTTCATTAAATTTTCCAGTTCTTCATTAAATGTCGACAAAGCTGATATAACGGAAGTTCTGCACTGTGATGATGATGCGCCAATCATAAATAAATTAAGTGATGGCGAAATTCGCGATATGATATTAAATAAAAAAAGATCAAAGTAGCGACGATAAATGTGGAGAAGAAAAAATACCCATTGATAATCTTATGGAAACAATCGATCATGCAATTAAAGGTCTTGAACAAAGAAGCATTATAACCGAGCAGAAATAATGTCCATCTACAGGATAAAGAAAATTGCTTTCCCATAAACCAAAATTAATGAAATAACAAATGTTAAATCAAATATTTAAACGAAATGATAAAATGGAATTTTATCATTTCGTTTCGTTCACACATTCTAAATTATTAATGTGTATATTTTTTCTTAGAAATTTCTTTTGCCCTATTTTTTAGATTAAATAATATGTTTTAATTGATTAACTTAACTTTTGCCATTATTTTTACTAAAAATAGTGCTTTATAGTGTATTTAGTTAATATTAAATCTGAATTTTATTAAAATTCTATAATCCGGAAAAAATCGAAAATCCGGAATCGGCAAAGTCCGGACGAATCCGGATTTTCGAGGTTGTACTGTATTATTATTTTTTAATTAAAGATACATTTTTGTGCAGTTAAAGGTTAAATCAAGTGACTATGAAATGAAAAATATAATTTATAGGATCATGTGATATATCACAAGAAAGGTAATACCTTAAGCTACAAAATAAACCTTATTTCAATGCAATTGGTACATTAGGTCAAATATACAGACATTTAAATAGTCAAGAATGATTGAAAATTACTCGATTTTCCAAACTTCAAATTTTTATAAATAAAAAACTAATGAAAATTGGGGGTTAAACTTTTACATGGAGTCGTATATATGAGTATACAACAAAATAGCTACAAAATTCTGTGTCTGTCCAGGCTAAAAATGTTACCTTTTTGTGTTGATTAGATATGGAATGAATCTAAGCGCAGAAAATAAGAAAATTCCATATATTTAAGGGTTTTTCCCATGTTTAAGGGTTGAAGACCCAGACCGTCCGACTCATCCTGAGAACTTGAGCAATTAATTGGACGGATTCAAACTTCAAATTTTTATAAATAAAAAACTAATGAAAATTGGGGGTTAAACTTTTACATGGAGTCGTATATATGAGTATACAACAAAATAGCTACAAAATTCTGTGTCTGTCCAGGCTAAAAATGTTACCTTTTTGTGTTGATTAGATATGGAATGAATCTAAGCGCAGAAAATAAGAAAATTCCATATATTTAAGGGTTTTTCCCATGTTTAAGGGTTGAAGACCCAGACCGTCCGACTCATCCTGAGAACTTGAGCAATTAATTGGATGGCCGGCCATATATTTAAGGGTTGAAATTCCTTTAAGAATTTTAAAATGAAATTTTATACCAGCAAAATTAGGGTTTTTTATGTTGTATTTCATTTTTAGTCAGTCATTATAAAAGACTGTTAGGCTATATCATGAAAATATGCATTTGTATATTTTTCTATCCCCCTCCCAGCTTTTCTATGTGTTACTGCATTGAAACATTGATACTACCTTGAAAAAATTTGAGTAGGTTTTGAGAAATCCTTGATTTTCCTTTACACTCAAGAGTGGAAACCCTACACGATTTGCATGTAATTTTTGCCTTTCCTTAGGGAATATCACACCTACTGTATGGGTTCATACTGCAGTTAGATATTAAAATGCTTCATGCACAGTCTCATCAAGTGACTGGTTCCAACTTAAATTGTATCCATCGTGGGGTGGGGTGGGGAAAGGGCTGGATTTTTCTGATTTGTGTGTGTGTGTGTGTGTGCTCACTCCAGGCAATATGTCAAAAGAGATCCGAAGGTGGATCAAAGGTGCGGGGAACGGACATGGACAGATATTTAGGAAACGGACATGTTTTTTTTTAATTTATTTATTTACTCAATAAAAGTCATTGCTAAAAAATGTGGACTGCAATAAAATAGTGACCATTGACTACAGGCACTGTAGCATTTTATATTAAATATTGATAGATTTCTATGAATGCCAAATAGCAATGAACATAAAACTGTTAATTTTACCTAATTTCTGTATTTTTTTTTTACCTAATGTCTACCTAATTTTTGTTTAGTTTTTCTGATCTGAATGAAGAAAATTTAAATGCATATGCAAGTCCTATAGCATTTCATCCGCCAATGTTAAACTTTCATTTTCAGTAAGTATTGTACATTATTTTCAAATCTGTTGCATAATGATAAATTGATATTAAATATATTTTTAACTTTAAATTTTCTAGCCCTGTGGGTATGCCTCATATGGAACGTGTTTTTGTGCAAAATTTAAGTCCAGATACAAGTATACATATGCTATCAATATCAGGGAATACATTACATACACACTGTTCATTTTTTCAAGATAAAGTAAGCATTCTACTATCAATAATTTTTTTATGAACTAATTTTAACTAAGCAACTTTGAACTTCTATATGTAATTGTGTGAATCTAGTATATAATATATATTTTATATCTGATAAACATGTATTGTTTTCCTGTATAATTACATTTTAATGGAGGGGCACGATCAACAGCTACTTCATTAATTGCGCCATTATCCATGACTTTCATATGTAGTGGAAGTGCACGATAAACACCTAGTTTATGAACTGTCCCTTTAGCTGTGACTATTATGTGTAATGGAGGCCTGCGATTGACAGCTATTTCATGAACTGTGCCATTAGCCAAGGCTTGCACGCGTAATGGAGGTGCACAATCAACACTTACTTTATGAACTGTCCTGTTAGCTGTGACTTGTGCGAGTAGTGGAGGTGCACGATCAACAACTACTTGACCATTGACCGTACCATGAATTGTACCATTAGCTATGAATTGTGTGCGTAATGGCGATGCATGATCAACAACTACTTTATGAACTGTACCATTAGCGGTGACTTGTGCACCTAGTGGAGGTGTGTGATTGACAGCTACTGCTTTTCCAAAAAGCAACAGGGCTGGTCGTTAGTAAATAACATATGTAAATACATTTTTCAATATTACATCCAAGCTCTCAAAGATCGAAGCTACTTAAGAGAGCTGATTTACATAACTTTTCTTTTCCTTCAATCATCCTGTGTTTTGATAGACTCAACATAAACACATACATGTTTCGACAAATAGCGGTACAAAAAAATCCAGAAAACTATATTTTTGAATATTGACTTTATAACAAAAATACTTGCAGATATCAAATCTTCAGAACTTTTTACACCAAGTGCATACCAAACATGGAATAATTTAGCAAAATTTGAAATTGAAAAAAAAAATAAAAAACAGCTTTGAAAGTTTTTATCTATTGAAAGAGGGGATGTATTTGTTGTATTTTGTGTTTCTTTTCTTTCAATAGAGAAAAGAAACAGTGTGGGAATATTTATCCATTTTTCTTTGGCACTATATCACGGTTTTATTTTATTATTATTATTGTTATTAATTAGGTCATGGAAGAGGTGACAACACGTGATCGAAAACTTGCACAGTATGAGCTAGCTTTGCATTCTCCACGAGTGAAGGACCCATTTTATACATGACACACAATGTGCCATGTATAAGGTGGTGTTTGCATAAATTAATTTTCATACCCACGACAACTGCTCACAAATGATTCTGAACCTAAATTGTAGCCAGAATGTGCGATCTGTCACATGCTTCAAGCTACTTGGACGTCTCCATTAATTTGCACAATCGAGATCATGCTTTAAAATTTCAAAATTTTAGCAACTCAAATGAGATTGGACTTTCTAAATGAAAAATTGGACTTGCCAGTGGCGAGTTGGTAAGTGGGGCTTTCCACCCATATATATATATATATCTATTTTTATATATATATATATATATATATATACAGTACAGGATCTATTATCCGGAATGCTTGGGACTTCAGGTTTTCTAGATAAGGGGTTTTTCTGTAATTCGGAACACTTTTTCTAAAACTTACTGGAATGGTCTCAAATATCGTTATAGAAAATTATACTTCATTTTAAAAACATAAATGTATTAAAAAAATCTTTTTTACAATCTATATGGGTTAACTAAAATGCAAATTACATGTAATTGTAGTATCAAATTTAGTGATTAAGAAAAATTTTGAAAGAAAAAATGTCTGAAAAAAGTTAATTATTCAGGGTAGTTATTAGAAATCTTTTTTTTTTAACATTTCAACTAAAGTGGGCCCTCACCATATTCATCTAATATTTTGGCAGAAGCACCTTTGTTCATATGTTTCAAAATATTTTAAAGTATTTTTAATAAAATTAAAATGAGAAGGATGTTCATTTTTAATTGAAATGAGATGTTCAACTATGGGTGCAAATATATCAAATTCTAATTTATGCTCTTCAAATGTATTTCTAATAAGCCTTATAATTCTAAATGCCTGAATAAATAAAAAAAAATTTAATTTCGTTATCCTAAACATATATCTCATTTTCACCAACAATATGTTTAAAAGATAATATCCCAGCATAAAAAGCACAAAAAATATAAAAATATTAGTGGATGGAAGCAGATTGAAAAAATGGAAAATATTTAAAAATAAAACGAAATATACTGGCGATCGTGTTTAAATAAAAAAAATTTCGCGATATTGCTAAACTGTCTTCTATAAATTACTAATTAATAAATGTAACACGTTAAAACCCCATAAATATACTGCAATGGAACTTTGTGCTAGGGTCAATCTTCGGTCTAAAATAGCCATTTTCATCCAAATAATAAGATTTAATTGAAAATGATTTTGATCTTGGAATTCCATCAACGTTTTTTAAAATATTGAAGATGTATATATTTCCACGGAGATGAAAAAAAAAATGGATTTTCCTGAGAAAATAACAAGTTTATTGCTTAGGTTAAGTATTTAAAGAGATCAATCAGAAGGCCTTGAATGACATTTTATAGTAGCTGCTATACTTTTCTCTGCATTTCGGCAAAAAGTTAACTCATTAATTTCGGGAATTCCTTACGTAAACGTACTTTCTATCATCTTGTAAATGCGCTGATGACTCTTTTTTTTAATTTTTTCCAATAATGTTTATTAAATTGTGCAAAATAGTGTGAATTCTGCGCTGCACATCGCGTTTGAAGAGCATAGGATTTCTTTAGCGATATCGGGATATTTCTAGCGAAAAAGTTGGAATACTTTTACCAGAAAATCAAAGTCCCGGAACAAAGCGCAGAAAAGAAAATGTAACGAATTCGGAAAAATCGAAACCTTTGTGCCTAGTGTGCTCTGCCCTATACACCCAGAAAAAAATGAAATGCCATTAAAAAAGCACCTTGCCGTGACTTGTCCGTAACTAACTTCTGCATTATACTATACAGGAGTTAGTTACGGACAAGTTGCGGCTTCTATATACTATACAGGAGACTTATCCGAAACTAGTGAAGAATGGAGTGACGCGTCTCGCCGTCAATGTGACGGTCTCGGTCGTCACCTCCGAGAGCTACTATCAGAGGTGACGGCTGGATGCAGCCGCTTAGGAAATTTTTGAGTAAAACGGTGCTACTTCGGATGTTTTCCGGAAAAGAGGAATTGTGGAACTTCTCGGAAAAAACATGATCCACGGAATATTTTCATTCACTATCGCGATAATTCCTCACGTTCATTTTCGAAATGTAAGAAGAATCAGCGGCGGCGAGTGCGCGTGGCATTTTTTTCTGCACGGGAATTTTTTGAATTTCGTGTGCAGTTTGCGTGTTCTATTTCAAACCCTCTAAAATAGTAGGTTTCAATGCATTTTTTTATAATTTATATTGCTAATTAAAGCAAAAAGCATTTGGCAGGATTTTAAACAAAAAATCGCTATTTGGCACGATATTTAGCAAATAATTGTTGGAAACTTGGTTCTGTTTTCGTCGCGATTCTCGTTATCTTGGGAACGTGTTTTCATTTTAAGAATGGTTTTACCGTTCCCGTGAACGACTCGTGACGGGAACAGAACATACCATTCATGCAAATTGCCTTCTCGCCATGCGCACATCCTGATTTGCATATAGTGAGGGCGCTGCCGTCAACGGATGAGTTCCGGAGCGTACCCGTCACGGTGTATATATGATAGGACACATTCTCAGTTACTTATCTTGTGTCTTCTTCTTGTCTTGATCATTGATAGACTGGTTGTCTGATCGATAGATAGATCGTATGATCTGATGCTTAGCAAATACTCGGTGTGAGTATGTTGCGGTACGTTAGCATTGTCAGCTAAGTTGCTTAAACAAAGTAGGAGTCAAGGTTTCGATAGTTATTTCGGAAAGTGCGATAAAATATTTTCTAGTGTTTGGCTCTTTCAATTTTAAAGAGACCAAGTTAATTTTTCGCGGTCTTGGACTCAGAGTAATGCCATGACGTGTGACCTGACGATGGTTGCTTCGTTAACGTGCACGGCATTTGTGGTAATGTAGCTTTTTCTCTACTTACCAATGTTATAGCAACTGTACGAGTAACTGAAAGTGTGTGCCTAGTCATAAACTGTTTACAAACCCTTTTTCATGAGCTTGCTAGCTCATTTTGTATATACTGTTTGCTTTGCAACGAATGTTACAGTGCTTTTGTAACTATAACTTATGCAATGGATCTCACAAGAATAAAAGTTGTGTTTGTGTTTGACGAACTTGCTTTTTATTGAAGTACACTTCACAACTGCACATCATTGTCTGCTAAACTTCTACTCTGCCAATAGTAATACCAGCACGCCAGAATTATAAGGAAAGGGCAAACAGCGCTAAAATTTCTAAAATACTTCCCAGTCGTCAGCAATAATATCTTGTTAGTGCAGAATTTGGCATTATTTTGCCGTATTCCGGTTTTGTGAGAGTCCGGATATTGGAACGCCGGATAAGAGGTCGCGTACTGTAATAGGATTTAATTGAAAATGATTTTGAATGTTCAGTTCAGTTCCAAAAGACCATTTTGCCATGGAGGCAAATAAAATTAGTGCATTAACAAGAGACAATTACGTCACATGGAGAAATGAAATTTCATTCGCTCTGAAAGGAGAGGGCTGTTTTGGATTTGTGGACCGAACAGCGATACCGGTAGATGATAAGACATCACGGCGTGACTATGAAGAGTACATGCGCTGAAGGGACCGCGCATTAGCTATCCTGTTCCAGAACGTTTCATCTGACTGCCAAGAGATAATAGACATTAACGACGATTCGGCAGATGCATGGGACAAGTTAAAGGCACATTTCGAATCGCCGACACGTGCTAACTTAGTACGCTTATTGGATGAGTTCTTTAGCCTGCGTCCGGAGCCAGATGAACCGGTGGATATCTTCTGTACGCGTTTAAAGAAAGCTGTTGCCAAGCTGAAGTATGTTAAACACCCGGTGGAAAGTGTCTATGTGGCATTCCAAGCCATCAGATACCTCTCGGACGATTTTCAAAGTATGGTTCAGCAAATTTACCGGTGGGAGGACAAGGATTTTACTCTGGAAAAGATCCAGCGTGAGCTATCGGAGGAAGAAGGCCGTATCCGGCAACTCCGTAGTGACAGAAATCATGTAAGTCTGAATTCATCTGTATTTTTATCTCAATGTAATGCAAATGTAAAAAGTAAAAATAACAGTGTGTTTAAAACTGGAAAACCAGTTAAAAAGGTCATAGGACCGTGTTATTTTTGTATAAAGGCAGGTCACTTAAAAAGAAATTGCCCTACGCTTAAGTCTAGCTCTAATAGAATAGAATTGTATTCTTCTGCTAGAATTGAAGCAAATACTGTGCAGGATCCTAGCGATAGACTCAGCTGGGTAATTGACACCACTGCTACGCGGCACTTTTGCAATGACATTAATCTGTTCTCAAAACTTAAAGAAAGCAAAGGTGCATCTATGTCACTAGCAGTGGGTGATATTGAGAGCCCAGTTGAGGCTATCGGTACTCTTTAAAATGTTTTTCAGTTTAAGAACGTAAGAAGTGATATTGTTCTTTCTGATATTATGTTTTCACCTAAGTTAAGGCGAAACTTATTAGCTGCATCTGTTCTTGAGGAACAGGGGTATACATTTAAAGGGGCTAATGGAGTATTGTGGTTTAACACTCCAAAGGGGGGCAAAATACTTCTATGCTAAAAGAAAAGAAGGCTTATATTTTTTAAAACCTCAATACGAAACTCAGACTGTAAATAACAATATCGAAGACCGTAAAACTAAAGGAAAGGATCGGGATAGGGATAAAGAATCCAAGAAAGATAAAAAAAAAAAAAACCTAAATAAGAACAGTATAAACAAAATGAAAATTTTGCCTAGTATAAGTAAAAGTAAAGATAACTCTGAGGTGAAGTCAAAGTCAAAGGGAAAAGTTAATGATAAACCAAGTTGTTCGGTTTCAGAAGTTTTAAATAAAACTGAACTCTGGCATAGGAGATATTGCCACATTAACACTGATTATTTATATCAGACTAGTAAAGTTTCCGTGGCTAATGGACTCCCTAGACTAAAATATGCAAAAATTAATTGTACACATTGTAAATTAGCAAAGTCTAAGGGAATTTCTTTTAAGTCAATTGGTAGGATAAGGTCCACTAAACCTTTACAATTACTCCATATGGATGTGTGTGGTCCCTTACCTACAGCTTCAATGGGAGGAAACGGATACTTTTTGGCGATAACTGACGACTTCAGCCGGAAGATGTTTGTGTATATCATGAAACAAAAATCAGAGGTGTTTAAAATCTTTAAGGAATTCCAAGTTAAGGAAGAGAGGCAGATAGGCAAAAAGATTTTGTGTATCTGTACAGACAATGGTATGGAGTTCTGTCACAACCAATTCAAAGCATACTTAAATAAATTGGGGATTAAACAGAGTTTCCCCCAGGATTAAAAAAGGGCAGGGTGCTGTTACCAGAAAAAGGGCACTTCTTAGATAAAAAAGGGCACATATTTTTTTATGTTTGAATAACATTTATGCTTGGGATTTTTATGACGAAAATTAGAGCATTGCAAAAAAATGTAAACACTTTTGTCGTGTATACCTCCAAGTCTAATAGACAAAAATGTAAATATATTTTCTTGTTTTGTAGAAAATGCATCAAGATTGTGAATCTATAAAATTAATTTCAATTTTTTAATATTTTGAACTTGTTTTTTGAAAAACAAAGTATCTGTCCGAGCAAGTGTTTTTTTTCATTTTGCTTATTTTCACTCGAAATATCTTCGAAACCATAAAAGACAGATATAAATAGTAAGGGATAAAAATATGTATTAGGAAACTTAGTTGCTAAATCTATATTAATATTTTTAAAAGGTGCTTATAGTTTTCGAGTAATCGTTTTGCCAAGTTGAAGAAGAGTGAAAATTTCCCCTTTTCAAGTTTGTAATGCTATCTCAAAAACTAAACCTGTAAACAATTATGCAAGAATATAGCTCTTTGAAATCCCTACAAGTGTATATAATTGGATTTTGGATGAGCTCTTTGTTTGCGAAGTATAGTGGTTATAATTTCGATATTTTAGTATTTTAACCTGGGTTTTCCAATGTGTGGGAAAGCTTTAATTTACTTAAAATGTTACTATTGTTTCAGCTGAATCTGTCACTTACTCCTTGGGGATATATTTGTGCATAAGTATGAGATAATCTTATTTTGTTTAAAAAATCAGGGCATTAAATGAAATTGGAGATTGTAAAAATGTGTAATGATTGGTTAGGTTTGAACAAAAGAAACGAAAATATACATATTCAAGTACATATTTATGTGCCGCCAGGCACGTTTATAGATGATAGGTCAGGTTGATTTCAGGTCCGATAAGTTTAATTTATATACTGAAAAACAAGTTCGTAAAATAATTTTATATTTTAACCTGAAGTCTATGGTCTAAGCATCCAGATAAAATCGTTGTGAAAACTAAAGTACTAACTAGCTATAAACAGTTAGCGAGTTTATTTATAGCACTTTGAAATCCTGTAAACAATATAAATGAATCTGAAAAAATCGAATAGCTTTATTGAACTTTATTTTACAAAATGTTATTCATTCCAAAGCATTTTGGCTTCATCGGACTGGAGCCACCACCACTAAGGTATGAAAATGTTTCTTTTGTTGAGAACAAATTTATCATTGAATAAATGCTATTTTTACATCAAATGCAATTATAGTCTTGAGCAGTTGGGTTTATTAGCAATTGCAATTATTGAATTTATATAAATTTAGAGTTTATTAAATTTAAAAAGGAGAATATTAAATTTTGATTTATAGTATTTTCTCATGAGTCAATGAAGTTAGATAATATTAAGGGATAAGATATATTTAAACTTTGAAAATATTTATTAATTGTTTGTTATGCATTGATTAAAAAAACAAAAAAAAAAACCTGATTTAAATAACTAAATAAAATTCTAGAAAGCTCCATAAAATCACTATAAAGAAAGTATTGAACAATGGATTAGCAAATGTTTAGGTGCTAAGTTAATCATTATTCCATGGAGCAGAGTTATTAAGAGTGCAAGCAACGAGCGTTCGTGTGTCCGTATCTTTAGCCGTAAACTCGCGTAGCGGGCAAGTACTACTGCATACCTCCCTAAAGCGGGCGCATCATTATTAAATGACCTTTATTATTATTATTGCATGCGTCCGCGGAGCGAGTCAAAGACGAGTCCGCTGATATGAGGGGGGTTATTTTGTGTTTCAAATCTGCTATGCGGATGTCGTGTCAACGGGCTAATCTGTTAATCCATAAGCCCGCATAGTGCACATGTTCATAACACAATGTCACACGATTTGCATGCGTCTGCACAAGGTTAAGGTATATATCGTTATTGTATGCGGATTACATACACTTGTTAAAAGAAAGCGCTTAATTTTGTAAATTCGCTACGCGAATTAAATATGTCGAATCGTTATTGCATTTAGCGGAGTTATCATTATGTTATATATAACGCGTACTACATCCGTCTGCGTAGTAGTTGGGTCAGGGCCGCTCATACAAATTTCTGGGTTAGCCTTCATATTTCGTTTTCCTCTTTTGTGCATTCTTCATGTCATCTCCTCCCTCAAAAAATTATTGGGTGCCCGACAATTCTTAAAGGCGGCCGTGGTCAGATACACAGCCAATAGCTATTGCATGACCTGCATTGGGAGTAAATCCGCTACGTGAATTATATATGTCCACGTATCATTATTGCATGGAGCGGAGTTTTCCTTATATTGTATATAACGCGTAGTGGTCAGATCAGGGCCGCCCATACAAATTCCTGGGTTCCTTTTCACGTTTCATTTTTCTCATTTGTGCATTTTTTATGTCTTCTCCTCCCTCAAAGATTGGTGGGGAGTCCGGGTCCCACCACTTGAGTGGTGTCCGATCCTCTCTAAGGGCGGCGGTGGACAAATACACAGTCGATAGCTATTACACGAACAAAAAATAGGAGTACTTTTAGCCGTGACTTTCGCGCGTAGCGGAGATACGCAGTCTGCAGCATAAGAAAAGCATATTAAGCATGAAGAAAGCATATTAAGAGAATTTTCAAAAAGCCACTAGGCTGGTAGCTAAAGGCAATTACTAAACAATATAAAGAAAATAAGCTCTCCCATTCAAGCCGGCTAAAATCACCGCACTAATCTAACAACTTTTCACCACACCCTTTCTAATTTCTATCATCCTCGGGTTTTGACTGAATCGGCGGAATCAACGTAAACATCTTCCCGCAAATGGCGCAAAGAACCCTAGTCCGGAAATCTATATTTTTAAATATTTGTTTTAGAGCAAATATGCGTACGGGGTTTACATTTACAGAATTTTATAACTCAAATGCATATCAAACATGAAATAATTTAACAAAAAATTAAGTTAAAAAAGAAAACTGTTTTGAAAGTTTTCATTAGATGGAAGAAGGAATGTACGTGCTTAATATTCCCCTTTCCGTTTTGTTTCTTTCAGTGAAGGAAAGAAGTGATATGGGGCTGTCAATCTTCTTTTTATTGGCACTAAATCACCCTTTTTCTTTCTTTGAAGGAGGAGGGAGCAAAGGGGGGGGGGGGGGAAAGAGAGATAGACACGATCAAAACTTACGGTAATGAACGCAGAGAAAGGGTTCTGGGACTTATCTGAACTGGTTGAATTTCGTTTGAGGACATACGTTGCTCTCTTAACAAAAGGCTAAGCAGGGGATCTGATCTGCTAACAAAAGGGCAGGGAGGGCGCTTTTCCCGTACAAAGGGCAAGGAGGGCGCTGTTCTGGTAAAAAAAGGGCAGGCAGGGCGCTGCGCCCTTCCAAAAGTGCCTGGGGGAAACTTGTTGGAAACTTGGTTCTGTTTTCATCGCGATTCTCGTTATCGCGAGAACGTGTTTACATTTTTAGAATGGTTTCACCGTTCTCGTGAACGACTCGTGACGGGAACAGAACATGCCATTCATGCAAATCGCCTTCTCGCCGCGCGCGCATCTGATTTGCATATAGTGAGGGCGCTGCCATCAACGGTTGTGTTTCCGGAGCGTACCCATCACGGTGTATATATGATAGGACACATTCTCAGTTATTCAGATCTGATCTGATCTTATCGGCAGACCTTAGTGATCTCGGAGTTAGTCAGTGAGACTCTCAGACCATGTAGTAGACATGAAAGACCTTTATGGAAGGCAGACCTTGATCGGTAGAGAGTAGTCTAACTTCCAAAGCCATGACGTGTGACCTGATGATGGTGGCTTCATTAACGTGCACGGCATGTGTGGTACAGTAGCTGTTTTTTCTACTTACCGATGTTATAGTAACTGAGAGTGTGTGCCTAGTCATAGACTGGGTAAAACCTTTTTCATGAGCTTGCTAGCTCATTGTATATAGTTTTGCTTTGCAACGAATGTTACAGTGTTTTATTTTGTAACTTTATCTGATGCAATGGATCTCACAACAAATAAATTGTGTTTGTGTTTAACGAGCTTGCTTTCTTGAGAAAACACATCACTACTGCGTATCATCTGCTACAAATTTTTTCTTACCAGCACTTCAGATATGGATATGGCCAAACACTGCTAAATCTGCAAATGACTTTCAAATTTTCTAGTCTAGTCGCTCAGCTAACATAGCAAAGAGCATTTCGAGCAACCGACATTTGGTTATGGGCCCTAGTATGTCAAGGCCATAACTTTTATCCGTGATAAAGCAGCAGTGAAGAGTTGTGAATTCCATCAACGGGGGCCGCGACCGGCGCCATTTGCATCAAGCAGAAAGGTAAACAACGCACTCTAGTCACAGTTAAAGACTATGGAGGTGAGCAACGGCGTAGAAGCGTTAAACAGGGACAATTACGTCACCTGGCGGAATGAAATTTTGTTTATCCTGAAAGGAGAAGGATGTTACGGCCACGTCAACCGTACTGCGTTACCAGTCGACGAATCTACGTCACGGCGCGAGCGAGAGGAGTACATGCGCAGCAGCGACCGCGCACTTTCCATCCTATTTCGAAACATCTCGGCGGAATACAGAGAACTGCTAGACATCAACGACAGCCCGGCGGATGCGTGGGAGAAGTTGGAGGCGCATTTTGAGGCCCCAACGCGCGCTAATTTAGTTCATCTGTTGGACGAGTTTTTCAGTCTTCGCCCGGAAATCGAGGAGCCCATCGATATATTCTGTACGAGGATTAGGAAAGCAGTAACCAAGCTCAAAAACGTGAACCATCCCGTGGAGGACGTGTACGTGGCATTCCAAGCCATCCGGTATCTACCAGATTCTTTCCAGAGCATCATCCAAACTATTTATCGTTGGAATGATACGGACTTTAAATTGGATAAAATTCAGAAAGAACTCTATCTGGAGGAGGGCAGGATTAGACAGTTGAAGAGGGATCATGACAATAACAATGTAAGTTCCAATTCATCTGTATATTTTTCTAATGTTAACGCTAAATGCAAAAATGTTACCAAATTTAAAAAGTTTATTAAGGTCATAGGACCATGCTTTATGTGTAATAAAAATGGTCATGTAAAGGCACAATGCCCAAAATTGAAAAAGATGACTAGCTCTAGTATTATTGAAGTATTTTCAAATATAAATGTAGAAGCTAATATTGTTGATAATCCTGACAATAGGCTCAGCTGGGTGATTGACACCGCTGCTACGCGACACTTTTGTAATGATGTTAAAATGTTTTCAAAATTTGATAAATGTAAGGATACATCTGTGATTTTATGTAGATATTTAAATGTGAATAAGCATAATTCAAAGATATATTATAAAGTTTTTATTTTAATAGTGATTTTACTTTTAAGAACAGAGCAAGCTGCAGACACAACATTTTTTATAAACATCATTCCATGTCCATCCCGTAAACACGAGAGAGGGTTGCCATAAACATATTTTTAATACTGCTGTTGCCAGATATAAAATAAAGATATTTTAAATAACAATTATATTTTAACACACCCCTGTAATTGTTAATTTAGAAATAAAAAATGTTACAGTTATCTACAGTATAGTCCAAATGTTCATTATATAAAAAAAAAGATTAAGAAACCAGTTTCATTCTTAAAATAGGAAACTTGTTAGTTCCAAGAGGTTTTGTTAAAATGTCAGCTATTTGATGTTGAGTTGGACAGTATTTTATATCT
Organism: Amaurobius ferox; assembly: GCA_951213105.1. Classification (NCBI taxonomy): domain Eukaryota; kingdom Metazoa; phylum Arthropoda; class Arachnida; order Araneae; family Amaurobiidae; genus Amaurobius; species Amaurobius ferox. The sequence goes on along the minus strand of OX578133.1, from coordinate 122,895,064 downwards.
ATAATTTTTTGCTCATATTTTTCTTTTATGAAGTGAAATCTGACATCTATATGTTTACTTCTGTGATTTAGAACACCCTTCCTAATTAATTCTATTGCACTTTGATTGTCAATATTCATTGTTGCTGTTATTTTCTCTCCAGTCAATTCTTCGATCAGTGCCTTTAGATATACTAACTCTTTACAACATTCAGCTGCAGATATATATTCTGCTTCGGTGCTTGAAGTAGCAACTACAGGTTGTTTTCTTGATGCCCAAGAGATAGGTCCTCCACAATAATAAATAACATATCCTGTAGTACTTTTCCGTGTTTCCAAATCTCCTGCATAATCAGCATCATAGTAAGCTTCCAAATTTGCATCACTGTTTTGGTTGTAAGATATTCCTAATTCAGCTGTTCCTTTTAAGTACCTCAGAATTCTTTTTAAATTTTCTAAATCTTCTTCAGATGGATTTTCTACCTGTCTACTACAAAAACCTACAGAATAGCTTAGATCTGGTCTGGTTTTTGTTGATAAATAAAGTAGACTTCCAATCGCTTCACGATAAGGATAAGTAATTTTCTTTGTACTATTTCCTCTCTTATTTGAAAGAATAGGCGTATTTGATGGTTTTGCTTCAGACATCTGAAATTTTTCCAGTACCCGATTTGCATATCCAGTTTGAGAAAGCTTTAAAGAATCCGAGTTCTTTTTCAGATCAATTCCTAAAAATGAAGAGGGTTCGTTTAATGATGTCATTTCAAATTTTTTGTTCAATTTCGCAAGTAAATTATTTATTTTATCTTTATTATCCCCTGTTATGATTCCATCATCAACATAAATTGCCAGCATTAATGTATTGTCCTTGTTAATAAAAATACACTGTTCAGTTTTTAAAGGTTCTAATCCTTCTTGTTTTAAAAAATCAGTTAAGGTCTTATTCCATGTAGTTGGTGACTGCTTAAGACCATATAGTGCTTTTTCCAATTTGCATATTTTGTTTTCTCTTTCATAACCTTCAGGTAAGTACATATATGTTTCTTCTTGAAGTACTCCGTAGAGAAAGGCAGTTTTAACATCGAATTTCTTCATGTAATAATTCTTCTTAGTGGATGTAGCAAAAATAGCTCTCAAAGAATCACTACCTACAACTGGACTATATGTCTGTTCAAAGTCTATTCCTTGTGTTTGTTCAAATCCTCTAACTACGAGTCTAGCCTTATATTTGCCATCATCTTTGATTTTAAATATCCATTTGCTGGTTAGTATTTTTTTTTCTTTTAATTCTTTTTCATCTACTAAAGTCCAGGTTTTGTTTTCCTCCAATGACTTTTTTTCTTCTTTTACAGCTTGTTGCCATTTTAATTTTTCAGGACTATTCATTGCTTCTTCAAAAGTTAGCAAAACATATTCATTTAATTTTTCTGGGAGTTTTTTCTTCCTTTTACCTTTTCCCAATTCTTCTTCGGTATTTTCTTTTAACACTTCTTCTGTTTCTTTATCTTTCAACAATTTTTCTATATCTTGCTCCTTTTCCACATCTAAATGTTTCATTTCTTTGTCTTCAGAAATTTCATCTATTTCAGTGGTATCTTCATATTTTTCATCATCATCACCACCATCATCTGTTTCATTGTCATTTAAATCCAAAAATTTGAAGTCTGAAGAACTTTGTTTACATTGACTTTCTTTTGGGTCTATAAAGTATACATCTCTTGAGATTTTTATTTTTCGTTTTTCTGTATCCCAAAGTCTATAACCATTAGGTGCATAGCCAACAAATATGTATTTTTTACATCGACTTTCAAGTTTTTTTAGATGACCTGTGATTTTTGAATATGCAGTTGATCCAAATATTTGAAGATTTGATAAATTTTGCTTTCCTCCAAACCATTTTTCAGCAGGCAAAGTATCAATAGTAACGGTAGGACTTCTGTTGTGAAGATAAGTAGCTACATATAGTGCTTCTCCCCACATTTCTTTTTCTGCATTTGAATCAAATAGAAGAGCTCGAGTTTTATCCATCAATGTCCGATTTAGTCGTTCTGCTTTACCATTAAGTTGTGGTGTATGAGGGATGGTATAATCTAAAACAGTACCTTTAGATTTACACCAATTTACAAGATTTTTAGAAATATATTCTCCACCATTATCACAGCGAATTTTTGCGACTTTTAAGTTCCATTTGTTCTCAGCTTCAAGGACATATTGCTTCAGAACATTCGAAACATCACTCTTATACTGCAGTAGATAAACTGAAGCAAAATGGGTATAGTCATCTAAAAACGTTATAAAATATTTACAATTATCCCAAGTTGATACCTCAATAGGGCCAACAACATCAGAATGTATCAGTTCAAGTGGTCTTGTAGCTCTAGTGCGACCAATTCCAAATTTCTTTCGAGTTTTTTTACTTTTGTAACAAACATCACAATTTTTGCTTAAGTTCTTGAGATCTTCATCACGCAGCATTACGCCATTTGCAAGAGTTTTTAAAGTTTTTAAGTATTCTCCACTTAAATGTCCCATTTTTCTGTGCAATAACACAGCATTGTTTTGTTCAGTCAGTAATGCTTCTTTCTTATTCAAGTTCACTGTATATAAACCAGTCTGATTTTTATCACCTTCAATTATTAGGTCTCCATTTTTGAATACTTCCACTTTATTTTTAGAGAATTTTACAACTCCGTCATTTTCTGTAATTGCATTAACCGATAACAAGTTTTTGCTAAGATCTGGAACATATAGCACATTTTTAAGTTCACATGCATCACTTTCATAAGTTCCAGTTTTAACAGCTTTCATTTCTTGACCCTTTTTAGCAACAGATATATCAGTAAAAATTTCTATTACATCTTTAAGATTGTCAGAGTTCATCATATGACATGACGCACCTGAATCAACAATAAAGTTTTGATCATTGTTTTTATTTAGATCAGAAAGAAAAGTAACTTGTTTTTTTGTTTTGTTGCGGAAAAAACAATTTTCTTCTGTATGATTCCGTTTCTTACAGATATTACAAAAAGAACGAAAAAAACAATTTTCTTCATTATGATTATTTTTCTTACAAATATTACATCTTTGGCGATTTTTATCAACATTTAAATTTTTAGTTTTGGAGCTAAAGTTTTTTGTGTTCTCGTTAAATTTGTTGCACTTCCAGGACAAATGTTTATTACTTCCACATGTAAAACAAGTCTTTTCCTTTGATTTGAAAGAAACATGATTTTCAATCTGGTTATCACTCCCTGCCAGACGATTTTCTTCATTTAACAGCCTCGCTGTAAGGTTTTCAATAGTTTTTTCCGATTTGTCTGCCGATTCCCAAGCACTCAGAAAATAGTTAAATTTTTCAGGCAGTGTAGACAGTATTTTTGAAATTATCATCTCGTTGTCAATTTTTTTATCCAGAGAATTTAGTCTAAAAGCTAAGTTTTCAATATGGCTAATATGCGCGGAAATATTGGAACCTTTTTGAAATCGAAAGTTGAAAAATTCTTGAAGTGTAGAATATTTTTGCTGATCAGTATCACGGTCAAAAATCATACTTAATTTTTTAAACATTTCACAAGAGGTAGTACAATTTAAAATATGCATCATACACTTACGATCTATTGTTGAAACAATCATATGTTGAGCTATAGCATCTTTCTTCTTCCATGCAACTTGTTCTTGTTCCTGTTTCTTTTCATCTAAGATATCCTGTCCGGTAACAACTTCGAAAACTCCTTTTGATTTAAAAGCAATTGTAACTTGAAACTTCCAAACAGAGAAGGTTTCTTGGTTTTTAAGTTTATCAATATGGAACAGTTCACCTTGTTGCTGCTCCATTATTATCAAAATGCACTAACGTTCTTCAAAAAATGAACTTTTTTTTTTTTTAATTAGGAAACTACTCTGGGTCCCATGACCTGTGATTTTATGTAGATATTTAAATGTGAATAAGCATAATTCAAAGATATATTATAAAGTTTTTATTTTAATAGTGATTTTACTTTTAAGAACAGAGCAAGCTGCAGACACAACATTTTTTATAAACATCATTCCATGTCCATCCCGTAAACACGAGAGAGGGTTGCCATAAACATATTTTTAATACTGCTGTTGCCAGATATAAAATAAAGATATTTTAAATAACAATTATATTTTAACAACATCTATGTCGCTAGCAGTGGGTGATATGGAAAGCCCAGTTGAGGCTATTGGAACGGTGAACATGTATGTTAAATTTAAAGATCATACAAATAATATTGTGCTACAAAATGTTATGTATTCACCAAAATTACGGCGTAACTTGTTGGCCGCATCTGTATTAGAAGAGCAGGGCTATTCTTTTAGTGCAGCCAAAGGTGTTCTATGGTTTAAGACTCCTGAGGGAGAAAATTTCTTTTACGCTAAACGTAAAGAAGGATTGTATTTCTTAAAACCACAGTACTCAACTAAAAGTTTAAATAGTAGTGTTGAGGGCCGTAAAGGAGATCAGGATAGGGACAAAAATTCTAAACAGGTTAGAAAAACCCCTGCAACAAATAGTCAAAGTCAAAACAAAATTAGGCCTAACTTGAATAAAAGGAAAAACAAATCTGATTTAAAATCAAAGTCAAATAAAATTAGTGGTTCAACAGTTGAAATTCTGAACAAAACTGAATTATGGCATAGAAGATATGGCCATATTAACTCAGACTACTTGCACCAAACAAGTAAAGTTTCCGCGGCAAACGGACTCCCAAAATTAAAATATGCAAAAGTAAATTGCATTCATTGCAAACTTGCAAAATCTAAAAGAGTTTCGTACAAACCAATAGGCAGGATTAGATCTACAGAACCTTTGCAATTACTGCACATGGACGTTTGTGGTCCAATGCCTGTAGCTTCATTGGGGGGAAACAAATACTTCTTGACTATTACAGACGATTTTAGCCGCAAGGTGTTTGTTTTTATTTTAAAACAGAAATCAGATGTATTCAAAGTTTTTCAGGATTTTCAAGCTTGTCAGGAGAGACAATTAGGCAAAAAGATTTTGTGCATCCGTACTGATAACGGCATGGAATTTTGTCACGGTCAATTTAAAGCTTTTTTGAAAAAGTTAGGGATTAAGCATGAACGATCTAACACTTATACACCCGAACAAAACGGGGTATCTAAAAGATTCAACCTGACAGCGTTAGATTGTGTCAAGGCAATGCTTAATCAAAGCAAAGTTGGTGACAAAATGTGGGCAGAGGCAATCCTATGTTTTACTTATACAAAGAACAGGATTTGCCATAAATTTAAAGTTAAAACTCCACACGAATTGTACTATGGGAAGAAGCCTGCTGTATCCCATCTCAGAGTTTTTGGATGTAAAGCTTATGCTGGTATAGCAAAACAGCTTAGGAAGAAGCTAGACCTAAGAGCTCAACTGGGAGTTATGGTAGGATATGCGGAAAATACCAGGGGCTATAGAATTCTTGTGAAAGAAGGAAAAATATTAGAAATAAGCAATGTCCGTTTTGAGGAGATGGAAGCAGCGGAAGGCGTCCTGGACCCCATTCGACCTAGAAACTTCACCCAAAAGAAATCGGGTTTTACTCGAACATCAGATTCAGGATCGGGATGTTTGGATAGTGAGTCAGAGGAAGAAGCAGGTGAGAGCCATGACACTAGTCATACTAGTGAGGAAGAGGACTCTCCTGCTGATTCCGGTCTGACCCCCTGTTCAAACATAGATTGGGAAAGGAAAGCTGTACCCAGGCCTGATGGAACTCGAACTGATGTTTACTACTCAGTGAGGGGTGATAAACATAGACTGAGAAGTCATAATGATGTTAAAAAATTCTGTGCTAAGGCTAACATACATTATGACCAAAATTTGTTTAACTTCAGAGAAAAGAGAGATATCAAATCCAGGCCAGAGGCAAGCAACATAGGAATAATGAAATAGCAATAATGCAAGAGAGGGGTGTTTGGGACTTAGTGCCTACACCCACCTCACAAAAGATAATCGGATCCAGATGGGTATACACCATCAAAAGGGATGAAAATGGAATAGTAAAGAGATTCAAAGCTCGATTAGTGGCTCAGGGATATTCACAAGAGAAGGGGAATTCGTATGACGAAGTATTTAGCCCCGTTATAAATTTTTGCTTAATAAGAGCTTTTTTTGCAATTTTTGTATGTTTGCTTAACTGGAAGCATTTTCAATTAGACATCAAGTCGGCATACCTTTATGCTAAATTGAATGCCAAAGTTTTTATGAAACAACCACCTGGATATGTCGATCCGAACCAACAAAATCATGTCTGTTTGCTGAAAAAGGCAATATATGGCTTACATCAGAGCGGCAGAGAGTGGTATAATGAGCTTGACACCACTTTGAGAAAATTAAATTTCTTCAAACTCAAATGGTGCAATTGTGCATATTTTTACCAGAACAAAGTATTAATGTTGGTATATGTGGATGACATAGTTTTATTTTCAAAACATCAAGGTGATATTGATCATGCAGTTTCTTTACTAAAGGAAGAATTTGATATCAAAACTCTAGGGAAGGTCCAAAAACTGTTAGGTGTGGAATTTAAATAAATCAATAACAAAATTTTTATACATCAAAGGCAGTATATTGATAAAGTTTGCCAAATGTTTAAAGAATTCAAATATCCTATTTCTTCACTCCCTATTACAAAAGGAATCACGTTGAGCAAAAATGATTGCCCAATGAATGATGGAGAATTAAAACAAATGCAAAATATCCCATACAGAAGTTTGATAGGATGTTTAGCCTATTTGTCAAGTAGAACTAGACCAGATATATGTTACGCTGTAAATATTCTGTCTCAATTCCAAGAGAATCCTGGCATGAAACATTGGGACGCATTACTTAAACTTTTAGGATATCTTGAGAAAACAAAGAATTACATGTTAAACTTATCAGGCATTGGTAACTTAAATTTAAATTTCTACTCGGATTCGGATTTTGCCGCCAATAGGGATGACAGGGTGTCACTCGGGGGTATGTTATTTCTTATAGATAGAGTACCCGTTTCTTGGCGTACATTTAAACACAAGTGTGTTAGTCTGTCAACGATGGAAGCGGAATATGTTTCATTGACAGAAGCTGCGAAAGAAGTTATTTGGCTACAAAATATCATTGAGGAATGTATGAAGCTAGGGTTAAAATTTAACAGAAATAATAGCATAATTTACTGTGATAACCAAGCTGCAATTAATTTTTCAAATTCCCCAATAGAGAATAACCGAACCAAACATATTGATATAAAGTACCATTTCCTGAGGAATTTAGTTGAGAATGAATCTTTTAAAATCATCTTTGTAAATACCAAGGAAAATGTAGCAGATTACTTTACAAAACCAATGACCAAAGATAGAGCATTAAACTTTTGTAATCAAATTTTCAAAAACAAAAATGATTAAATTTGTAATTTCTAAATTTTTTCTTTCTTTTACAAATATGGTTAGGATATCGTATAATTTACTCCTCCCTCTGTGATGCAGATACTTGTATCTAGAGTATATATATGTGTATTGTTTACAATGAACTTTCTAAAATTTTTCACATTACACTGAATGTATATATATATCCATGTTTTCAATTCCCGCATAAGACAATTATGCTTATGTGTGTTACTTTGTGTGTTTACTCCTTGTTATCATACACTTAGCTATGATTCATTGAAGACAAACCACTTATTTAAATTTGTATATCAATACAGAAAGAAAAATCTTTCATTATCTATGTCACTGCTATTAGTATTAATTATGTATACTGGTCTTGGACAGAGATAATGAACAGCTATAATTGAATTTGATATTTATAGTAAAATTTTTTTTTAATCTTAAATGTTAAATTTAATAATTATACATAAAATTTTCTACACAAATTGAATTTGATATTTATAGTAAAATTTTTTAATCTTAAATGTTAAATTTAATAATTATACATAAAATTTTCTACATAATTGAATTTGATATTTATAGTGAAATTTTTTAATCTTAAATGTTAAATTTAATAATTATACATAAAATTTTCTACATAATTGAATTTGATATTTATAGTGAAATTTTTTAATCTTAAATGTTAAATTTAATAATTATACATAAAAATTTCTACACAACTTGAATTTGATATTTATAGTAAATTTTTTTTTAATCTTAAATGTTAAATTTAAATGGTTATACATAAATTTCTTGAAACTTAAATTTTGACTAAAATTAATTTTTTGGAACTTATTGTTTCAATGATGTCTAAAATTTTCTTTCAATGATAAAAATTTTTTTTTTGCTCAACATGAAAAGTAATGTATATACTTTATGTTTTTGCTGGATACTAAAGAACTTGACATTTTTGCTGTTATGTTTTTTAGAATAACTTCATTGTTTGATAGCACGTGCGCCGAGATTTGGGGTTTTGCATGAGGGGGCCGATTGTTGGAAACTTGGTTCTGTTTTCATCGCGATTCTCGTTATCGCGAGAACGTGTTTACATTTTTAGAATGGTTTCACCGTTCTCGTGAACGACTCGTGACGGGAACAGAACATGCCATTCATGCAAATCGCCTTCTCTCCGCGCGCGCATCTGATTTGCATATAGTGAGGGCGCTGCCGTCAACGGTTGTGTTTCCGGAGCATACCCATCACGGTGTATATATGATAGGACACATTCTCAGTTATTCAGATCTGATCTGATCTTATCGGCAGACCTTAGTGATCTCGGAGTTAGTCAGTGAGACTCTCAGACCATGTAGTAGACATGAAAGACCTTTATGGAAGGCAGACCTTGATCGGTAGAGAGTAGTCTAACTTCCAAAGCCATGACGTGTGACCTGATGATGGTGGCTTCATTAACGTGCACGGCATGTGTGGTACAGTAGCTGTTTTTTCTACTTACCGATGTTATAGTAACTGAGAGTGTGTGCCTAGTCATAGACTGGGTAAAACCTTTTTCATGAGCTTGCTAGCTCATTGTATATAGTTTTGCTTTGCAACGAATGTTACAGTGTTTTATTTTGTAACTTTATCTGATGCAATGGATCTCACAACAAATAAATTGTGTTTGTGTTTAACGAGCTTGCTTTCTTGAGAAAACACATCACTACTGCGTATCATCTGCTACAAATTTTTTCTTACCAGCACTTCAGATATGGATATGGCCAAACACTGCTAAATCTGCAAATGACTTTCAAATTTTCTAGTCTAGTCGCTCAGCTAACATAGCAAAGAGCATTTCGAGCAGCCGACAAAACTCTGGATTAAATCAGAAAAGTCAGATCTATATACACCCGAACAGAACGGGGTTTCTGAGAGATTTAATCTAACAGCACTAGATTGTGTAAAAGCTATGCTTGATCAAAGTCAGGTTGGTGATAGGATGTGGGCAGAGGCGATTTTGTGTTTTACACATACAAAAAACAGGATATGTCACAAGTTTAAAACCAAAACTACACACGAGTTATATTGGGCGCGGTAGCCCATTGGTTAGCGCGCTGGAGTTGCACTCGGTAGGCCCGGGTTCGATTCCAGCCGCTGCCAAAACTGCCACCGTGTTCATGCGGAGTACGATCACGTTAAACATGTGGGTCCGAAAGTCCTTCTGAGAGGTTGGTGGTAGGGGAAGGAGGGTACGGTCCCTGTGGATGCCTCCCCCACTGGGTTCCGGTCTGAATTGGGTGGCACTTCCCGACCGTCCAAACAGTTACCTTACACCTTTCTGGTAGGTCGGACGGTCTGGGTTTCAACAACAACACGAGTTATATTATGGTAGGAAGCCAGCCGTTGCTCACCTCAAAGTTTTGGGGTGCAAAGCCTATGTTGGCACAGCCAAACAACTTAGGAACAAGTTGGACATGAGAGCCCAAGTAGTAATCATGGTCGGTTATGCTGAGAGCACCAAAGGCTATAGGATATATATAGCGAATAAAAAGAAAGTTGAAGAGACTTATAATGTAAGATTCGAGGAAGAAAAGGCAGTGAAGGCGTCCTGGGCCCTAATTACCCTAAAGTGTCACCTTGAGGAAATCGAAAGTTACTCAGTCGATTGACTCGGAATCAGAATGCTTGGGAAGAGTGTCAGAGGAAGAAGCAGGTGAGAGCCATGGCACTAGCAAGTCTAGTGAGGATGAGGACTCTCCTGCTGATTCTGATCTGACACCCTGCTCAGATATTAGCTGGGTACGGAAAGCAGTACCTAGGCCTGATGGGAGTAGGATGGACGTTTACTACTCGGTAAAAGGTGACAGTAAAAGGCTGAGATCTCATAATGATGTCAGAAAATTTTGTGAGAATCCAATATTCATTATGATCAGCAAATGTTTAATTTTAGAGAGAAAAAAGGGGTAAGTGATATCAAAAGAAAACCGGATGCAAGCAATGTCGAGATCTTGATACCCAATAGCTATAGATCGGCAATTGAATCTCCCCAGTCCGATAAATGGCACGAGGCCATGAATAATGAAATAGCTACAATGCAGAAGAGGGGTGTCTGGGACTTAGTGCCTGCACCCATCTCACACAACAAGAAATAATCGGAAGTAGATGGGTTTATACAATTAAGAAGGATGAAAGGGGAAATGTCAAAAGATTCAAACCTCGCCTAGTAGCTCAAGGATATACCCAGATAAAAGGGGACTCATATGATGAAGTGTTTAGCCCTGTGATTAATTTTAGTTTGATCAGAGCCTTCTTCTCCATATTCGTTTGCATGCTTAAATGGAAACATTTTCAACTGGACATTAAGTCCGCATATCTTTATGCGAAACTTAATGATAAAATTTTTATGAAACAGCCACATGGATATGTCGATCCTAACCAGCCTCAATATGTATGTTTGCTTAAGAAGGCAATATATGACCTTCACCAAAGCGGAAGGGAGTAGTATACAGAGCTTGACACCACTTTGAAAAAATTAAACTTTTTAAAATTTAAATGGTGCAACTGTGCTTATATATACTAGAATAAGGTATTAATGCTGGTTTATGTAGACGACATAATTTTGTTTGCTAAACAACAAAAGGATATAGACCATACTGTTTCACTTTTGAGTAAAGAATTTGATATCAAAGAATTAGGAAAAGTCAAAAGACTTTTGGGTGTGGAATTTAAGGAGATAGAAAACAAATTTCATATACATCAAGGTGATTACATTGACAAAGTTTGTCAGATGTTTAAAAGGTTCAAATATCCAGTTTCCTCACTACCTATTGCAAAGGGAAGCATCTTAAGCAAGATTGATTGCCCAATGAATGATAGTGAATTAACACAAATGCAGGGTTTCCCATATGAAAGCTTGATTGGATGTCTAGCCTATCTGTCCAGTAGAACTAGACCAGACATATACTATGCAGTTAATATTCTGTCTCAGTTTCAAGAGAATCCAGGGATAAAGCATTGGGATGCATTATTAAAATTGTTGGGATATGTTGAAAAGACCAGAGAGTATATGTTAAATTTGTCAAATATTTGTGATTTAAGGCTAAACTGCTACTCAGACTCAGATTTTGCAGCCAATAGAGATGACAGAGTGTCACTTGGTGGTATGTTGTTCTTGATTGACAAAGTACCAATTTCTTGGCGAACATTTAAGCACAAGTGTGTTAGTCTGTCAACGATGGAAGCTGAATATGTTTCGTTGGCAGAGGACGCTAAAGAAATGATCTGGATGCAAAACGTTATTGAGGAATGTAAAAAGCTAGGTTTAAAATTTAACAAAAATAATTGTATAATATTTTGTGACAACCAGGCAGCAATAAATTTTTCAAATTCCCCAATTGAGAATAGTAGAACTAAGTACATAGATATAAAGTATCACTTTTTAAGGAACTTAGTTGTAAATGAGTCTTTTAAAATTAACTTTGTCAATACTAAAGATAACGTAGCAGATTACTTCACAAAACCAATGACTAAAGATAGGGTTTTAAAATTTAGTAATGATATCTTTAAAATGTAAATTTAACTGTTTAAATAGAAATTTTTCTTTAAAATTTTTACACATTTTTCAAAGTATAAATGGTTAGGGTATCTTATGATTTACTCCTCTCATTGATACAAATGAAATGCATCTTGAGTATATATTTTTATGTGACAATAAACTGTTACTTTTCTCGCATTACACTTGAAATATATATATCCATTTTTTACTACACTCATAATGCATTTTTTGCTTATGTGGATAAAATGTGTGTTTGATCTCAAGGATGTACATCATTGATATAATTCACATGAATCATAAAATTTTTAATCTGTGCTTATCTCATATGTATGTTTACCTTCTGTATCTTCTTTTATTATCATTGCCATTGTATTTGGTATTTATAGTGTATACTAGTCATGGGCTAAGATAATAAAACTTAAATTTTTAATCTTAAATGTTAAATTTAATAGTTATACATAAAACTTTCTACAACTTGAATTTGATGTTTGGATTTAAATTTTTAATCTTAATTGTTAAATTTAATAGTTATACATAAAATTTTCTACAACTTGAATTTGATGTTTGAACTTAAATTTTTAATCTTAAATGTTGAATTTAATAGTTATACATAAAATTTTATACAACTTGAATTTGATATGTATAATAAATTTTTTAATCTTAAATGATAAGTTTAATAGTTATACCTAAATTTTCTAGAGCTTAAATTTTGATATCTTTAGATTTTTAAATTTTAAACTTAATGTTTCTACAAATTTTAAATGTAGTAAAGAAATAGTTTTCTTTAGTATGAGCTAGTACTTAAGAAGGGCAATAGTATGGTTATACTCAGTTTCTTTTACTATGTTATCTTTAAACATGTAATTTGAAGAATGCTTATGATCTGCATAATAGAGAAGTGTATTTATTTGGTTGTTGCCATTTTGAAAAATAGAAAAAGGCTATTCACTTTCTAGAATGTTATAAGTATTATAAATTTTTATAATGTATAAAATTTATGTATGCATACATTATGTTTTTAGGATACTAAGGACCATGACATTTTTTTGGTCTTGATTCTTAGAGTAACCTTTCTTTGGATGAGAGCATGGGCGCCAAGAGTTGGTGTTTTGCATGAGGGGGCCGATTGTTGGAAACTTGGTTTTGTTTACGTCGCGATTCTCGTTTCGCAGGAGCGTGACGTCATTATTCTAAATTATTTTTCCATTCTCGTGAACGAATCGCTATGTGGACAAAACTGGGCTTATCATGCAAATTACCTTCTCGCTGCTCACCCATCCTGATTTGCATATCCAGAGGGCGTTGCCGGCAATGATTGTATTCCGGAATGCACCCATCGTCGGATATAAATGCTGGACACATTTTTGGTTTAAGCAGACTGATAGACATATGGACTTGCAGACATATAGATCGATCGTTGATCGATGTTAAGACGGATCTACATAGAGTCTTGTTCGAAGTAGTCGAATGTAAATATAGTGTTTATCGTTGACGCGGATGTTTGATCCAAGTAATGGTGGATCTTAAAGTTTTTATGGTTCTCAGTTAAGGAGACCATGTTGTTCCGTGTTGTGGACTTTGTGCAGTGTTAATCCGTGAAGTTTATAGTTTTTGCCGTAGTGTGTAACCAGCTATAGGCGGCATCGGGAAATGCACGTGGTTAAGTAAGTCTGAAAAGTTTTGTTCTACTTACCCGTGTATTTCAAAGATTGCTTACCCCAGGAATGTGTCTGAGCGTGGAACTTATCTGAAACCTTACGATTGAGCTTGTGAGCTCATGTTTTTGTACATAGTATGCTTGCTTTTTGTTACATTGCCAGAAATATCTTGTAAGCAAATGCAATGGATTCGCTTCTTAATAAAAGTGATTTGAACTAAATTGGAACTGTTCTTTTTCAACCCCTCTGCAATTAGTTGTATTTTTTACAACTACCATTTGACGTTGTTATCACTGCAACTCTGCTTATATTCCAGCGAAGTTGTTCAACTGCAATTTGTACCTCGTATTATTTTTATAACCAGAAGGTTTATCCTGTGCATCCTGATAGGTTATGTGAGCACCCCAACGACATCGCGTTTGAAGAGCGTAGGATTTCCTTAGCGATATCGGGATATTTCTAGTGAAAAAGTTGGAATACTTTTACCGAAAATCAAAGTCCCGGAACAAAGCGCAGAAAAGAAAATGTAACGCATTCGGAAAAATCGAAACCTTTGTGCCTAGTGTGCTCTGCCCTATACACCCAGAAAAAAATGAAATGCTATTAAAAAAGCATCTTGCCGCGACTTGTCCATAACTAACTCCTGTATTATACTATTCAGGACTTAGTTACGGACAAGTCACGGCTCCTATATACTATACAGGAGACTTCGAAACTAGTGAAGAATGGAATGGTGCATCTTGCCGTCAATGTGACGGTCTCGCCCGTGCCGGATCGTTACCTCCGAGAGCTACTATCGGGGGTGACGGCTGGATGCAGCCGCTTAGGAAATTTTTGGGAAAAATGGTGCTACTTCGGATGTTTTCCGGAAAAGAGGAATTGTGGAACTTCTCGGAAAAAACATGATCTACGGAATATTTTCATTCGCTATTGGGAGAATTCCTCGCGTTCGTTTTCAAAATTTAAGAAGAATCAGTGTTGGCGAGTGCGCGTGGCATTTTTTTCTGCGTGGGAATTTTAAATTTCGTTCGCGGTTTGCGCGTCCTATTTCAAACCATCTAAAATAGTAGGTTTCAATGCATTTTTTTTTATTGATATTACTAATTAAAGCAAAAAAGCATTTGGCGGGATTTTAAACAAAAAAATCACTATTTGGCGCAATATTTAGCAAATAATCGCTTGTTGGCCCAGAATTTGGCATTATTTTGCCACATTCCGGTTTTGGGAGAGTCCGGATATTGGAATGTCGGACAAGAGGTCACGTACTGTATATATATATATATATATATATATTTATATTTATATATATATATATTTATATATATATATATATATATATATATATATATATATATACGATATGCCATCCAAAATTTCCCGGATTGTCGCTGTGAAAATTTGGAAACTAACCATATCAGTTAATGTTCACTGTCACCTTCAAAATAGCTTCCTCCTGCAGCTATACATCGACCCCAGTGCTTTTGCCATTGCTTAAAGGCTTTCTGGAAGTCTTTTTTGGTAAGCATATCAAGCACCGCCTGCGATTCTGTTTGAATTTCTTCAATGGTATCAAAATGCCGGCCTTTTAGCTTAAATTTCATTTTTGGGAATAAAAAGAAGTCACAGGGGGCTAAGTCTGGTGAGTAAGGTGGGTTGAAGCTGATGGTCATCGAATTTTTGGTCAAAAACGTGTTGTGTGTTGAATGAATGGTGGGCGGACACGTTATCGTGATGAAGAACTCAGTGTTACGCTCACCACAATTCCGACCGTTTCCTTCTGACATCTTCACGAAGGCATCTCAAAACATCACAGTAGAACTGTGAATTGACAGTGTGAGCCACCGGCATGAATTTTTTATGCACAATTCCCTTAATGTCAAAAAACACAATCAACATACTCTTCACATTGCTTTTCACTTGTCTGCATTTTTTTGGCCTTGGTAAACACGTGGGGTTTTCTATTGTAAAGATTGTTGCTTAGTTTCGGGATCATACCCATAAATCCAACTCTCATCGCCAGTAATTACTCTGGACATGAAGGTTTTATCATCCAAAACGAGGTGCCGAAGCTCTGCGCAAACATCAATTCGGTGTTGCTTTTGATCTGTTATCAACAGCTAGGAACAAATTTGTCAGCGATGCGATGCATTCTCAATTCTTCAGTGAGAATTTTCTGACATGTTCCATATCCCATTCTAAATTTATCACAGAGATCTGGAATGGTCTGACGTCGATCTTCATGAATGAACTGTCTAATTTTGTCGATGTTTTCCTGTGTTGTGCTTGTCGAAAGTCTTCCTGTGTGTTCGTTATCATCAATTGATGTTCGACAAACTTTAAAACTCTTATGCCATTAGAAAATTTGGGTTCGACTCAGTGATTTTTCACTAAACACTTGTTGAATCATTTCCACAGTTTCTGTTGCACTTTTAGCAAGATTCGCACAAAATTTAGTGCAAACACGCTGTTCTTTGTTTTGCATCCATCATAAAAATCACAATTCAGTGTAAACAACTTAAAACAAAATGGCATCTATACTAGCGAGAACTGCTTCATTCACGATGAAATTTCGCACACTAGCTCTCCAAGACAAGTACCTACTGCCATCTATCGGCACGCTTTGAAACATTTAACATTTCAGTTATACAGCACCAATCCAGGAAATTTTGGATGGCACCTGGTGTATATATATATATATATATATATATACATACATACATACATACACAGGGTATTCGTAAACTGTTTTGATAAAATAGGAGGGGTGATATTACCCATCAAGACGAACAATATTTACTATAGAACCTAGGGTCGCATTCCACTCTGAGTGTCATAAAAGCGAAAAGTTAAAGTTGTACTTTCAACAGTGAAAATAAGGAAAATTAACATAATCATAAGTTGCACAATCTCATTTATTTACACCAGAGAAAGACTCAAAGTAGATGCTCAAAAACAATTCACATCGGCAAATGAACGACTGGTGCACCCTCTCGAAGACACCTGGTGTCGTGTTTATCTTGGCCGCTGCAACAGTGACTCTTGTGACGTCCGGGATATGTGGCATTCAAAAAGTGTCAGACTGCACTGGAAACGTGTGCTGGTTTAGAGCCATGTGGTTGTTGGCAACGACCACATGGCTGTCTGTGTGGTGAGCAGTACATCAGCTGCAACTGTCGCTGCCGCTTCTTGTCACTGGAAATTTGCATACAGTACATGCTTGACGTTGATGTTCTGAAGATGTGACACTTCTCCAGTACAACAGCTATGTCGTTCGAAGTGGCGACTTGTGCTTGTTAGATGTGTTTCAAAGTTACTCTTTTCTGACACTCAGATTGGAATGCCACCCTAGGTTTCATAGTAAATATTGTTTGTCTTGATGGGTACTATCACCCCTCTTATTTTGTCAAATCAGTTTACGAGAACCCTATATATATATATATATATATATATATATACACACACACAGGGTGTCCCAAAAAGATTGAAATGTGCTTTAACCCCTTAACGCACTTGCCCGTGTCTGGGTGAAAGTTACCGGCAAATTTGCACATGCCCGTGTCTCACACGGGCGATCTTGTATCTCATGTTATTTTATTTCTAATGCCCGTCTGAGATCCGTTCTAGTAAAAATAGATAGGTTAGATTATAATTAAACTTATTTACCATAGATGGCACCGCTATGCAGCATTTTTCTTGTGTAAACCACGTGGTGCATTTTGATGATTAGCTATAAGTTTGTTAGGAATTCTTTGTTATAAAGCAGTTGTTTGGTGTGGAAAAGGTAATATATCAATTTTTATTGCGTTAAATATCATAAAAGTAAACAGTTAACCATAAATTAATTTTTACTAAGCGTTTTTGTAACTTGTTTAGAAAAAGTTATCTGATAATGAGCGACTTCCATTAGCCATTCTTATGCTTGTAAGTATGACAATTTGATTTAATTTGATTTTAATATTTTGCAATTAAAAATAAACATGTAATCAAATCGTTTGCACTTTGTTTGTATAATAATTTTTTTTTATAACTTTTACCCCACCCCCCGCTCCCTAGTCACCCCCCCACAACTGAAGATGCAAGAAATAACTTACACTATACCTATATATTCATTTTCTGTAAAAAAAAAACCTCTATCATTTTTTACCAGTTTTTCCGAAAAAAACTCGTGCTTTAAGGGGTTAATTCTTTACCTGTTGGAGATAGTGGGCAATGTAAATTGCAAAAATGTTGAAAGTAAGGAAGGAAATAAGACTATGTTAATGAAATAGTCCTCCCATTAATTTTCAAAAAGTTACACTTTTTAAATTTTTATACAACCCCCTTAGACAAATTTGGTCAATCAGAAAATTTTTATTTTTAATGCTACAAGATCATTAAAAAAACCTGCATATCTGTATCTTTAAAATTGAGCGAGTTATATTTAATTGAAAATTGAACATTGTGAATGGTGACCATATATCAAATTAGAAATGTAAATTTGTGACATATCACAAAAAAGATAAAACTGGATAATAATACATAGGAGACATTTTTGCAAATCCCGTGTATGCTCACAATGAAATCACGGATTCTTAAGTACTTTTCACATTGAGACATGCAATTTTTTATTTGAAACAATTAAAATAAATAAATAAACAAATGCAAGTATATATTTGATTTTGAAATTTAACATAATTTTTCAAAACGAAGAATAGAACTCACATATGAGTTTTTCTTTCCTTTAACTCTAATTTAGCTGTTTCAAATGTTTATAGTAAAATAATTTTTAAGAACTGAAGAATGAAATGCAGATGATTTATTAAACTTAAACTGTCTACCAGCCATTGGCTACTAAGTGAAAATTTGAATTTTCAGGTCTAGGGGGGGGGGGGGGCATTGTAATGTTATTCAAGGGAATTCTTTATATGATAAAGTGATGTAGCTAGTACAAAACCAAGAGACCAGGCTCTAAAAGATAAACATATGCAATTCCACAGATACACAGGTTTTTCCTTTTTTGGCACTGATTTTACATTTCCTGGGATTGATGCAACTCTGTAATAAAATTTTGTTGGGGTGGGGTGTATTTTTGTTAGTAATGAAGCCAAACTGGGATCAGTGAAATGACTCATTTATTCATTATCAACGGTGATCCTCAACCTCTCCTGTTTGAGATTCTTAGTCCTCAGACAGCAGCACTGGAGACCATATAGCACTGCAGGAAAATATCAGTAAGGGGGTGGAGAAAGAGGGATGGTAAATATCAGTCAGTTTGTTCATCGATGGTAACACACTGATGAGAGAAATATGAACTGTGTAACTTCGGACACCGACAGGGAAGGGATGGGCAGTGGAAGTTGTGATGCCGCTTTTGACATCCTTAATTTATTTATGATTGATTATTTATATTTATTTATTCAGATTAACTAAAGTTGTTATTATATTTAAATTTCCTGATCGTATAGTGTATTATATCTTATTTTTACTTCCAAAATTATTTCCAATAAGCTGATTACATAATAAAGTTTCTACTGTTTTCCTAAAGGTTTGCAGACCTGCCAACTGTTATGATTTAATCGTATTTAGTACGATAAATCACGAGCAGTACGATAATACGATTTTGCCACCAAAAGTACGATTTTAAAAAAAAATTACATTTTTCCCTTTTTTTTTCGCTTTTCCCTTTTTCAGACCGAAGTAGGGAATTTTGAGAGGCTTTGTTTTCTAATGTAGACGCGTATTTGCAGTATTGCCAGTTTCGCGATTTTCCCACTCAATTGAGCTAGTTTTGGCGAAGCGAAGAGTTGGAGGAAATGCGGGAGTTTTGGCGAAGACCTGGCAATACTGGTAGCTATTGCCGTTATCTGCGGGAAGGAGCATCATGCGCGGAGAGACCACGTGACCCATGTACGGCGGGAGCACGTGATGTTTTGTTGATTTCTCCTGATGCTGTTTTTGCTGAGATCAGTTTAGTTTATATAGTTAATCAATTGAATGATGTCTACAAAGACGAATGCCCGATCTCAAACGTTTTCCGAAAAGTATTGCAGAGAGTTTGAATTTATCAAAGAATCAAGAATAAGTGCATCTCTTGCCTTTTGTGTTGTATGTAACTGCGATATCTCCATTTCTCATGGCGGACGTGCGGACATAGTTAAACATTCGAAAACGGCCAAACACGTTGATAAATTCAAGACTTCCAAATCTACGAAGTCTATAAATGAATTTTTAACTGTGAATAAAGAATTGCAGACTACTAAAGCGGAAGTTATGTTCACCTCATTCATTTTAGAACATAATCTTCCGTTAGCTACTGCAGACCATGCTCGCCCTTTATTTCAAGCGATGTTCCCGGATTCGAAAGAGGCAAAGCATTATTCCTGTGGGCGAACAAAAACAGCTTTTATTATCAAAGAACTAGCCAGTGAAAATCAAAAACAAATAATTGCAGCTACTGAAAATCCATTTACGGTGTCTACTGATGGGAGTCATTGTGGCGATAATCAATTGTATCCAATCGTTTTAACGTATTTTAAAGAATCATCAAATGGAGTAAAAACTGAGCTCTTGTCTTTGCCAAAATTAATGGAATCCCCTACTGGGGAAAACATTGCCAAATTAATAAATGAGGAATTTCAACGCTACGGAATTCCGTGGGAAAACTGCCTTGCTTTATCATGTGATAACGCACCTGTTATGATCGGCAAGAAAAAAGGAGTTTCAGCATTTTTAAAAAGTAAGCAACCAAATTTATTTGCGTTTGGATGTTTATGCCATTTGATTAATTTGGCAGCACAAAAATCTGCTGAAAGCTTACCTATACTAATTCATGAACTTTTAATTGACATTTATTATTATCTAGAAAAAAGTTTTAAAAGGAAACAGGCTTTAAAAGAAATTCAAGAGTTGTGTGATGTTGAAACACAAAAGATTTTAAGACATGGCTGCACTCGGTGGCTTTCTCTTGGTAGATGCCTTGAGAGATTATTACAGCAGTGGCATTGCTTAACTTTATTTTTTAAAGAAGAGTGTTCTAATGTAAATGAAAAAAAAATTGATTTCTCCCCAAGAATTTCTTTGTATACCATCCCAAAACTTGATAATTCAAAATCAGAAAGTTGTAAACCCAACGAAACATTAAAGAGGAAAATTGTGAATTTGACTTCTGTTAATAAGAAATTTAAAATGAATGCAGTTAACACTGAACATGATAAAAAATCTTCAACACATCTAATTAAAAAGAAGCAACAAAAACAGTCTGAAAAAAGTCTCTCAAGAGATGCTTTAAATAAGCAAGAGAGAATTTTCTTTACATTAAGTTCTACTGTGAATCATGCTTATGCATTATTTGTTTGTCATGTTACAAAAGTTTTTGAAAAATACAATATAATGTTTCAGCAGGAGGAACCTCGTGTGCATACACTCAAATCCGATATCGAATGTCTTTTTAATGAACTCTTAATTAAATTTGTAAAGGTAATTGCTATTAAGCAAGCAAAATCAACATTTTATGTTAAATATAATGAAATAGAAAACCAGAAAGAAAATGAAGAGTTATCAATTGGTTTTGAAACCAGAAAATTGGTTAAAACAGTTAGCACTGAGGAGCAGAAAGAATTTTTTTCTAAAGTTAGAAATTATTTTATTACTGGCTGTGACTATATAGTTTCTAAATTTCCATGGAATCTGGAAATTTTAAATCATGTCCAAGTTGCTGATATTTCTAGAAGAGAGCAGTTTAATTTTTCATCAATTCAGTATTTAGTAGATATGCTCCCATGTCTCCTTGTAAGATGTGAGAATGAAACATTTTCTGAAGCTGTAGTAAGTTGTAGAAAGTGAATTTCTAAATTTTCAAATTGCAACTTTACCAGATAACATTTTAAATACTAAAAGTATTAGTGAACAATGGCATTTATTATCAAAAGAAAAGAACTCTGATGGCAAATTTATTTGTAGCAAACTTTCTAAAGTCATGTTAGGCATTTTAACCTTGCCTCATAGCAATGCCTCTTGTGAAAGAGTTTTTAGTTTAGTAAAGAGAAATAAAACTGATGTAAGAGGCTCTTTGAGCACTTGAATCACTTTTGATTGCAAAATCCTGTATGTCTGGACCTTGTTTCCAGCAAAAATATTCTTCTGGGTTTTTAAAAAAGGCAAAGTCAGCCACATATGTTGGTTTAAATAAAAGTTAGATTTATTAATGCTGTTGTAATGTGCAAAAATTGTGTCCTTACCTTTCTTTTTAATAGAAATCAAAAATCCATGATGTGCATTATAGTTTTCTAATTGTTTTATATTGATGCATTTTACTAAAGAATTAATATTTTTATTTAATTTTAAATGTTTAATTTAAAAATTAACAACATAAAAATGTTTGCTGTGGATTGTAATAATTTAATTGGTTTCTCAATAGAATTTTGATGTAGGGAAAAAAAAATCCCTACAGTCTGATTATCAAGAATTTACATAGTTGAAATATACCGCGCGTACATTATCGCGTGCGTCGTTACGCTTTTTGGCTCTGAGAGGTTGGCAGGTCTGGGTTTGGCTTGTGCTCATTACTTCGATGGTTATCTTTTAAAATACATACCAACAACTTATTAAATTCCAAAATTCCACTTCCCAAACAACACAAAAATGTCTTAAAATCAATCCTGTGGAAGTCATATGTAGGATTTTGTGACTTTCTAAGGAAGTCCTGGAATCTCCCAGAGACATCTAGAGGGAGTCCTCTTGAAGTCAAAATGAGACACTTTTTGTAGTACTGTGGACATCATTTGTAGGATGCTTTCCAGAATTTTTAGTATGTGTTTAGGCTTATTATAGGATTCTTTAGAAAATTGTTGGATGCTCCTTGACATATTCCTGGAACCTTTTGGGATTTCTCAAGATAGTTCTTGGATGGATATAGGTTTGTTTTAGGAATTTATTGGATGCTTCCTGACATATTACTGGACGTTTTGGGGATTTTTCAGGATAGTTCTTGGATGGATATAGAATTTTTTAGGATGTTTTTTGAAATATTAGTGGATCTTTTTGGGATTTTTCAGGATAGTTCTTGGATGGATACAGACTTATTATAGGTTGGTTCTGGACATATCACTAGACACTTTTGGGATTTTTCAGGATTAATGTCAGCTGATTATAGAATTTGTTTCGGAACTTTTTAGATGGTTCACAACATATTGCAGTATGCTTCTGGGGTCTTTTTTTTTTATGTGTATGTTTTGATAAATTTTGCTATTTATCCTTTATGATAAATATCCAAAATTTATCAATATTTTAATTGTTAAACATTTTTTTTATTACTTAAAAATTACTTTAAATAAAAATTAAATATTCCAAAATTATTTTCAAATAGTTTTATTATATTTCTACAAATTTCAAAGACTCACTTTAAAGTAGCCTAAAATTTGGTCAATGGTCAAACCAATAATGCTTGTATCAGTACCAATCAATTTTACAAATAAGAATTTTAAAAAGCACTCATGTCGTATTATAAGCAGTGGTTGGAAATAACTGCTTTATTTTGTAGTGAACTGCAACTACTTTTTTTTAAAGTACTGACTACAAACTACTTTTTAAATGTAGTCACTAAATAATTACTTTTATAAGACGAATTTTACTACAGCTTCAATTTACACAAAAAGTTGAGGATATGACTATAATTTAATAATTTAACATATTTATTCTGAATAAGTAAAATTTACTTATCAACTTACCTTACCAACTCTACGCTTTTACCCACTTCTGAAAACAATAAAATAAAACAAAAGTGTAAAATAAAAGTAAAAACTATTCATTTTTAGTAGAATTTGCAATCAGATAAGCAGAATCTTATGGGACATAACACATCTGAATATATCCATATAAAAAATCAACTTCATGAACCAATGGCCTTTCTAACCCTGCAGCATCAGAACTATTGTATAGTTTCTCCTCGTTCTCTCTCAGGAACAAGCATATGTGTTTGATGGCAGAATGTATTGAGTTCCATCTCATCTTATTTGGTATTACGAGACAGGTAATTAACTCTGAAGATATCTTAGCTAAAACAATTGACAATTTTTATTTATTCCAAAGCACTTGGCACTTTGTAAATCGTACATCGCTGCACAGAACATCAAGTTTCGTACAAAGGAAAATCACATGATATGTAGAATAGCATCTTGTTTGTTTACTGAATGAACGTTAAAAGTAGCATCAGAACTCGATACAAACTTGTGATTTATTGTATCGCACTACTCGCTACACTACTTATTTTTAAAAATAGCGTGTTACACTACAAGCTACGAGAAAAATTAGTGACTACTGTAGTTTCACTATTTCTTGCCACTAATTATAGGCATCTGTTAATTTTTAATTGTCACTTTGGTCAGTGACTGTCATGAATTTTTACCATTATAGTAGTTATAAAATTTGAATAAGTACTAAAAAATTATATCTTATTTGAAGGGTCCAAAATTTCTTGAAATCCATTTATAAAATTTAAGGGGTACTGAAGGTCATTCAGCAATTAAACAAAGTTCTTAACCATTTTCTTCTTCATATTTAGTACAAGACAATAAATCTAATTCCTATTCATGTTTTTGATGAATTACTTAGCTCAGAAAACTTTAAACACATTAGGTTCCAAAGGCTAAGTTCACATACGGATTAGGTATTGCAGAATGCTAAGATACAGTCACGGTATAATTTGTTGGTAGATATATTTCATAAAATCTGAGGAGATTCATGCATTTCTGAACTTATAAAATAAAATGTCACTAGATAATTCCCTTTATATCAGTATCACACATGTGCCAACTCTACTGAATTTGGCAGGAGACTCCCGATTTTACGCTTTTGAAGACACATCTCCCGATTTTAACAATTTAAAAAAAAATCCCTACATTTAGGGATAATATCCCTATAAAAGGGATTTTTTAGCTGAATGAGAAATTTTTCTCTATTTGATCAAAAGTACTTTCATAAGATTACAGATGGCGTCATCAGAAATGATCCACTTGTCTCTCTACCTTTATTTTATTTTAATCTATTCAGCAATTTTGAAACTGTGAATTCTGGCTTCACTAGTGAAGTAAAGTGAAGTGAGCATTCTGGTTTTTGCCGGCAATGGTTTTGTTGTTATTTTATCGCTTACACTTTGTTACGCCGTAATTTTGCATCAGTATGTCTGCCGATAAAAAGAAGAAAAAATATTATCAGGCTTTTAAAACAGAATATTTGAGTGAATTTCCGTGTCTTAGAAAGTCAAACAAAGGAGAATACAGTGATGAATAAAGGAGATGACAGGTTTTTGCAGTGAATGCGCTATTGATTTCTCAGTGTCTCATGGTGGTAAAGGTGATATTCTGAAGCATTTAGGATCAATAAAACACAAAAAAAATGTTGCTGAACATAGTCGGAATAATAAAATTGATGGTCTTTTTTATTAAGAACTGCGATAAAGTGATCCGTGCAGAATATTTATTCACTGCTTTTCTAGTTGAACATAATTTACCAATTAGCTGCATCGATCACATAGGTCCTTTGCTACAGAAAGTTTTTCCCAAAAAACGAAGTGGCAAATAAATATGGGTGTGGTCGTACTAAGACTACGGCTATTGTTGGAGGATTTGCTAAAGGATGAACAGATTTGATTACTGTGTTAGAAGTAAAACCTTTTTGCATTGCCACAGATGGCAGTAATGATTCCAATCGAGAAATTTCGGACCTCAATTTCTGCTGATAACTGGTAACCTAGATAACTTGATCGTTATGAAATGTAATTTAAATGGTAAATGCTATGAGCAGCAACTAGATAGTAAATTTTTATTAAAAGCCAAATCTGCAACTTTTATAAAAAATAAAATGTAGCTGTCATAAAACTAGTCTTCTTTATTTCTTGTGCATATGTGTATTTATAAATACGTATATAATTGAAATTTAGGGGGGGGGGGATTGGAGATGAGGAAAATTCCTATTTTTCCCTAAATGTATGTTATTTTTATACTGTAATGTTTGTTGTAACATTGAACATTGGTTGAACAAGGTTGAATATTGTTTTTGATACTATGCCTGATTAGATCTTTACCTTGTACCTTTTCAGTGTTAAATTTTTCTTTAATCTGGGGATTAACTCCCCCCCCCCTAGCTGCGATCTTGGTGATGAACGTGCACATTTGTTTCATAAAAGCAATTAAATTCACAACAATACATGTAAGCTCATATGCAAAAAACGTACAGTAGTATACATTGAATTTATTTACCTTCGGGGAAAGAACTGATCAATTGATGTTTGGTGGGTTTTAGCCACCAGTCTTTCTCCTTTGCATCATTATGCGTTTCCATCATTATGCTTACAGGAAAATGTCTTTATTCTGTCTAACACTTTAAAAACTTCAGAGTAATTTCTGATGCCGACTCCTTGCTCTTCACACTCGACTTCTTCCTCTTCAGATGATACTGTTGCAAATTCCCTGACGATATCGGATATTTCTCTGTTTTCTTCTATCATCACATCTGCATACATAGGAGCATATTATTCAGACGATACGCCCATGAACTACCATGCGCACTCCACTTCCGTACCCTTTGTGGTCTTAGTCGAGTTTTTCCCTTGAAGTGGATCCCACTCCTTTGTGACTGAGGGGTGGGGAGTTGCCGTTAATCCTTATCTCCCTTTTTAATTGCTTGCTCTTAATGTCCCTAGAGAATGACCATTGTTGTAGGCGCAATTGTTTTTCTTACTCATGCGAGTTGCAATTTTTTCTGGGAATCTATCTTTGGTATAGAAAATTCAAATTTTGATTGTGTCCGTACAGAGGTTTTAGTCTAATAGAATGAATCATTAAAATAGTGTCCGCGTCTGTATCTGAGGGTGACTGCTAATCAGGGGTTCAAAGTGCATATTGTGAATGAGTTTCATGCTAGGGAATTTATAACACCGTAAAAACGGGGTGACCATATCTCAGGGGTGACCGTTTAGAGAGGTTTGACTAGTTTGATTTTTGTTTTTATTCTAATCTAAAATGTTCAAAATTACATGTCGAAAGATAACTACTACTCGTATAAGGATGTTCGATGATTTCTGTCTAATTTTGCACATTTTATATTTGCTATTCCTACAAGCACTTTTTTAATTAAGAATATATTCCATCTATAGGTGGTATAAAGTATACTTCAAGATATTTTTCAAAGTAACTTCGAAATAAATTTTTCTGAGCATTCAAACTTAAAAGCAATTTACTGATATAAGGTTATTTTGTATATGGAACTTAAATAATTTAAAACAAAAAAATTCTGCAGATTATTAAAGAAAAACTGTATTTGAATATTTTAGCAAGAGATGACAGCACTTGTAAAATTTAAGATTCGCTTGGATTCGAATCAGAGCCTAGTCGTTTGCTGAGCTGATTCTCTACCACTCGAGCCAAAGCATCACATTTGAAATGTACTAACAAATTATATCATGCAATGAATGCATTTAGTGCTATTTTAGAGTATTATTTTAAAGAGTAAACAGAATATGTTTTCAAGTTGTTTTAGTATTGCAATAGAAGGATAAAAAAAGTCTATGGAGAACATGCATAAAAATTCATTTTCTAAATTCTCTCTGATGTTTTTTTTTTAACGATTCGAGAAAGAGAACATAATTGTATTCGTTAAAACGGGAAATTGCCATAGTGTAGTAAATATTCTAAAACAATTTACATTAGGATCCTTTGTGTTTTGTGATGGAATCACTTTAGTTAGCTTATTTTAGAAAACTGATGAAATATATATATATCGCCAAAGCAAACTCGCATACTCTCTTATTTAAATTCACAGAAATGCATCAGTACTGTAAACTAGCGAGCTGCTGGTAAATATAAATTTGAATCAGAAGAGACCAAAGAGATTATATTAGTAATAATGTCATAATTTTTATTATAATATTTCATGTATATAAAATCGCTTTGGAAGAGATGGTTTGTAAAGATGATATTTCCTCATACGCATGTTTCTTCAAATTCTTTTTTAAATACAGTGGGCCTTTTAAATTCCACAAAAATGATTTTTCACGTATTGATTCAATTAACACCATTTCCATCTCACATGACCACTTTTTTTCGACTTCGAGATGACTTCCATTGACTTCCATCTTTATGACACAGAAATATTATAAATACTTAACAAAATTCTAAATCTAAACTGAAATAATATTTTGCGCTGCAAGGTTATTATATCAATATATTCTATCTGTTATTATATTCTATCTGTTCGCTCTCCACAGATTCAAACTTGCACGAGGATTTCACGCCAAACCAGAATGTAGTAGAATCTGCGCCAATCTTTCTACACACGTGGTTCCTCCGCTACTCATCTGTGATTGGCTGGTTTGTGAAAAATTGTCCCAAATGAACAACTTTTTCTATACTGGTCAGATAAACTTGTCTCAATTTTTTTACCTTATTTCACACGAGTTTTCCCCCAACTCGGTGTAAAAATTGTTCGAAAAGTTGGTTGTCCGAAAAATTGCTGGAAAAGTTCTTGAATGTGATACGACAGGAAATCCACTGAATTTTCTTCAGTGTGGGGGTTGGCAGGTATGGTATCATTATTGTACAATAAAAACACAAAAGTTCGAAATCATTATTTATTAAGCTTTCTTTACAGAATATAATTTTCTCTCTTTTGCGTGTCTCAGTCAATTTTTTTAGAACATCTTCAATATCGGATCTTGATATGGTCACATTCCGACCACCACCACCTTGAATATAGCCATTGCAGCATCTATTTGGAATAAAAATTAATATACATTAAACAGATAAGGAGCTACCTATAGGGGTGCTTGTTGTTTGCAAAAAGATATCTGGCATTTTATCTGAGGCTGTGTTACAGGAGCTTGAGAATGAGATTTTGCCTTTTTTATTCCTTAAACCTATTCTTTGGTGCCGTTATGTAGATGATGTATTTATTATTTGGAACCATAGTTTGAGCGACCTCCTTAATCTTTTGGATAATGTCAATGATTGTTACCCCTCTATTAATTTTACATTGAGTCTAATTTTTCTTTACCTTTTTTGGATGTTCTTGTTTCCCGTAACTCTCTTGGTTTTCATACTTCTGTTTTTTGTAAACCTACTTTCACTAATTCTTGTATTTCTGTTAACTCCTTTCACCCAATTCTAAAAAAGCCTTTTTTAATGCTTATCTTAATTGTGCATTTAATGTTTGTTCATCTATTTCGACTTTAGTTGTTGAAATTGATTTTATCTTTAACCTTGGCCATGAGACCACTTCTCTTTCGAGTTTATTTATAAAATCTTCCCAAATTTGCTATAATTTTATTCATCCTAATAATAACCATCTTCCTGATCTTATGCCATGTAAATCTAGTCTTCCTTTTCACCCAGTGATTTTTAGTCCTCTTATTCATTTTTGCCATGAATTTAAGTCTGCCCATTCTACCGTTGCTATGTTATTTAATCATATTCGTTCAGATAAATTTAAGGAAAAAAATAACTGTGTCAGACTGGGGTGTACGTTAGCCCCCTTTTATCTCCCCAAAATAACTTTAAATTCTACATTGGTAGTATTAAATATACTGCCGGTATTCTTTTAGCTGAACATGCTCTCAATGTTAAAAATTGTAGACTGTCCTCTGCTCTAGTCTAGTAACAATAATTTTCAACCTATATTTGATAAGACTTTTCTTTTAATTAGTTGCAACAACTCCTGTAATATTTTACTTTATGAATACCTTTTAATTTATCTTTACTGTGAATCTATTTGCAATTTTGATCCCGTTCAGACCCTTAGTTATGCTTTGCGTCTTGTTCTTGACTCACTACGTGTTAAACCTTTATACGATCTCATCTTTTGACTACGTGAAACCTTTATATGATCATTTCTGAGTATTTAGTAGATGCTTTATTTCATTTTTTGATGACATTCCCATTGGTTACCATTTAATTTATGAACCTTTTCCCCTTTATTGTATTTTATAATTAAATTATATTTTAAATGCCTCGTATTTAATAATGTAAATTGATTAATATGTCAATTTTGTCTGGCAGTTATCGATTGTATTTAAGCACGTGTTCGCCACTGATGAAGAGCATAGTAATATGCCTGAAAGCGTTATAGCCATGTAATTTTAGTTCGTCGTAAAAGGAGTTTAAATAAGACTTTTAATTATGGCCAATTTTTTTTTGTCTATTTTTAAAGAAACTTGTTTAATGTTTGTCATTGGCTCATGTGTACTGTGTATTTTTTTTCATCAACTGTGTACTTTTACAGAAAGCGCCAACATTCATAATATTATTTACAGACATTCACGATTTTATTTAGAAGCTATAACTTTGAGATTTTAAGTGCTGAAATTCATTATTTTTATGAAAAGTGCTAAAATCTGCAATTTGATTTAAAAGTGCTCAAATATGTATTTTATTTAAAAGAACTAAAATTCACAATTTTACTTAAAAGCAGATTTTTATGAAAAAGTGGCTAAAAATTGCAATGTTATTTAAGTGTTAAAATATGCAATTTTGTTTAAAAGCACTAAATTATATTATATTATTTAAAAGTGCTTAAAATCACAATTTTAAAAATATGAAAAGAGTATGACGTACCATAGAATTACTGGTGAGACCATCAGACTGCATGATGAGTGTAAATTCAAGAGTGAAATTTCAGAACGTAAATACTTTTTTTTTTTAGAATTTGAAGACAAGTACTATCCCTGACATTTTCACATCTTAATTTGGAAAGCATAGTGTAAATACTGATTGTAATTGTACTCACCAATAGTAATATCATCAACTTTCCGAGCAGATAATCGTTTTTTAGTGTTCCCACACCAGCTGTATTCTTTTGCTACAGCATCAGCAATCAAATGTTGTATCACTGCCTAGTATCATCAGCATAAATAGTTCCTTCTAGTCCTCTGAATCTGTTATACTGTAAGAATATAATAAAAATTACTGTAGTAAAATTAAAACTCAACATAATCAATAATTTTGCACACTTTAGAACAGAGTAACAATTAAATAACAAAGATAGGATATTCCCTAAATATAACATTGTTTAGATTAACTGGCTAATAAAATTAATATGAACAATTTTCACACAAATTTCTTTCTTAGCAATTAAATATGTTATCAATATCCATCTTGACACCATCATAAAAAAAAATTAAAAAATTATCTTTCCCAGCTATAAACCGAATCGTTAGTATGCATGTGCATTTATTATAGGATGCATATACTGGGGGCAACCACATATGCATCCATGCAGCAAGTTACTATACCTTTTGAAAACTGAATGAATGCAATTAATCTTTGCCATAAATCCCAGGCAATGTTGTGTACAATTTTCCAGTTTTGAATAAAACTGAAATAAATACATTTTAAAAATATATAAATAAATACATGTTAAGTCACTTTATTAATTACTTAAAAGGAAGGAGCCACATATTTTTAAATATATTAATAATCATTACTAGAAAAAAATAGCAAAGTGTAAATTACATACATTTTTTTTTCTGTTTTGAAATAATGAATAATTGAACTTTATTTTTGCTTTTAGTTTCAAATCTTGATTTTAATCATGCATTGTTAGTAATTGAAAATTTATGAAACAAAATAGAAAAAAACAAACATACAAGTTGAGCTCCACCAACTGGAGTCATGGCAAATGCCTCAATATTTATCAGTTCTTCCTCACAAGTGACAGAGAGAAAGGTCTATTGGCTTTTCTGCTACTGGCGCTGATGCTAAAAGGAAACAATGTTTAGCATTCATACACATAATTATATACTCTTAACAAAAAAAAATTGATGCACCAAGAAGGAGTTGTCCGATTGTAATGAAATTTTGTATGCAAAGACATTTTGATCAAACATGCAAATGAATAAAATTTTGTGTCCATTGAATAAATAGTGGGAGCTCCAGTGCATTGGAACTGTGCATTCAGCAGGTGTATATAAGGAGCGATTCTAAATCTGTGGTCAAAATTTATGTTGCATTTCGACTGTGGATGTCTTATGTCTTTGATAGTCATTTCTGGCACACTGACAGCACAGCGGTACATAGATAACATTGTACGACCGGTTGTGTTACCATTCCTTTTGTGACATCCCGGATTTACTTTTCAACAAGATAATACCTGGCATGTGTTGCTATGAATTGTCTTCAAGCTTGCCCAACACTACATTGGCTAGCTAGGTTTCCCGATCTCTCTCCCATAGAGCACATTTGGGACGTTATGGGAAGGCGATTGCAACCATCCCGGAATGTTGATGATTTAGCCCAACAGTTGGAGACAATTTGGCAAGATATTCCACAGGACACAATCCGTGAACTTTATCAGTCTATGTTACGCCGGGTGTCATCTTGCATCCAGGCCAGAGGTGGACCAACGCCTTATTAACTTCCTCCCTTTGTATACAATCAAACTCTAAATCATTAAATTGTTCTGAAATTTTAATTGTTTCTTTTTCTATGTATATTTTTCACATCCACCAGTTTTTATCACAATCGGACAACTCCTTCTTGGTGTATCGATTTTTTTGTTATAGAGTGTACATAAAATACATTCACATCACAATATAAATGATTCTTCTTAAAAATTAATAAATAAAAGTAACAAAACATCAGAACTTTCCATAGATGATGTGACCATGAAATCTAAGCTCTAGTGCAGAAATGATTATAGATAACTGTAAATACTTTTGATTATATAGATAACTATATTCTGCTCATCTTCATAAAATATCATTTTCAGTTTCAAATGTTAAACATTAGTTTCTTAAAGCAAACAAAAAATACTTTGAAACATATCACTTTAAGCAAGTAAAGTGTAACAATTTTCTAAAAAATACATACACTACCTGGCATAGAAAAGCAATATACCATGAAGCTTTGGCCGCATAATTATACAAATTGCGAGACAAATTGCTGGCTGATATATGTAAATGATATAAAATGCAAGTAGATAACATGATTAAAGAGTGGGATAAAAGGAATGGAAACGACAAATGAATCAACAGTTGTTACTGTCTGTCGCCTACGGAAACCTGTTTTTCGTTTTAGAAGACATGTGTTGTTGGAGAGATACTTGGCTAACACTGCTGAAGTCTGTTTCAAACAATTGGATGATCATGCAATGGGTTTCATTTCAAGCCTATGTATGGTAGGGTGGTCATACCGGCACTGAAACACACGTAAATGTGTTCACTGTGCAAATGATTTGAAGAAAATGGATTGAAGAAGGGCATGCGAATTGTCACAGTGGTACAGGTCCATCTAGAAGTACGTCAGCATGCATTGATCGACACATTCAAAGGCATGCGGTGACTGCACCACAAACAATGACTCTTGACATTCTGCATAATTACAGGGTACATTAGATGGTACATTACAGGGTACATTAGATGTTCCAATATCAGCGAGAACAGTTTCTCGACGATTGGCCGAAAGCTCCTTGCACTCAAACCGTCCTTTACGAAGACTGTCATTGACAACAAGACACTGACGTAAGAGATTGCAGTGGTGTCGGGCCTAAGCTTCATGGATGACTGAATAGGACAGGGTAGTGTTCAGCGATGTATCTCAGTTCTGTTTGTTAAATGACAGTCATCATGTGAGAATCTGGAGGTGACATGGAAACAGATCTAATCCTGCTGCGACTGTTAAATGCCATACTGCTTGACAACTTGGCATTATAGTTTGTGGTGCCTCGATAGCCAGTCACTCCTGGTTTATGTCAGAGACACAATGGCTGCACAACTATACGTGGATGAGATGCTGCAGCCAATTGGTGACCATTTTTGAAAGTTGTCTCTTCCAAAACAATTTTATTATCCCAAATAATTATTCAAAACAATTTTATTATCTCTTCTGAACAATTGAATTACTATATATCATAAATTAAGAAAATATTGCTAACAATCTTTAATCTTTTCTGATTCAATCTAATATTTACAAGCAGAACATATGTTTATAGTATATCAGCATGTCGCTAACTAAAGTGATTCCATCGCAAAACACAAAGAGTTCTAATTAAAATTACTTTAGAATATTTATTACACTTTAACAAGTCCCTTGTTTTTACAAACAATCATTTTCTCAAATCATTAAATAAAATGATAGAATTTAGAAAATGAATTTTGTTGAATGTTCTACATACACTTTTTTTGTCCTACAACAATATTAAAACAGCTTAATGTAAAGCTTTGGCTTGGATGGTAGAAAACTAGCAGGCTTCACAAATGAGGTCGTTGGTTGAAATCCAACTAGATACTTAAATTTTGCAACTCATCGCCATCTGTTGCTACCATGACCAGAAACTAGCAAGTAAGTGAAAATTATAAATGAAAATTGAAGATAAATATTGGCATCCTGCAACATTAAACAGTATAAGCTACCATTACAGCATTAACTTTCTCCATTAATACTGCACTGTATATAATTGTGCTGATGTGAAAAATAAAGACAAATAATAAATATGTATATGCATACATAAATATTGAAACTTAAGAATTTGCTGCAAATATTTTTAGTGTATGAAAGCAATAAAATAAGATAATTAACAAATTTCTAAAACATATGACAAAATAAGTATATTAAGTGTTGGTTTCAATTATTATTATAATATTTGAAATTTAGAAAATTTTTAAATTGAAATTGGTAGTTGTCAAGAAGAGCTAGTTATATCACTTCTTGATATCGTAAATTCATCTAAAGTCGATGAGCAAAATACGTCAGGATGGAATATTCTAGATGCTTGAAAAATAGCAGAGGTAATGCAGCAAAAACCCCTGATGAATGTTTGTGTGTAATTAAAACATACGAAGCAAGTTAAGAAAATTCAGTTCACATTTATTTAGTGACTAAATAAAGCACATTTAGGCAATTTACACAACCTGGTAAAATCTATGCCAAATAGCTCGTAAGCTTGTATAAACTCGAAGTAAATTCTAGAACTTTCTTGAAGCATTTGTAGTATTTAGGAAAACTTATACTACCTTAATATCTTCCGTGCTTTTGAAGCCACCATCGTTGGTATCACACTTGGCAGAAAAGTTTCATCAAATGAAGCACCATACACTTTACTATGACTTCACACTATTCTCCGTAAGTAAACTTAAACACTTAACGTCATGAAAAACTGCATGTAACTTTACAAATAGCCGTCATACTGCAGAAATACAAGTCTGTGTTATAAAGTAAACACATCCGACTTAGGCACGCATACCAAACATATCGACTAAGAACTAACTCTGTCTTATCGTCGTCATATGTTAGCGGTCTTCTGCTAACTCCTCGAAAGAGATTGATTGAATCGAATAGATTAGATTCAGATTGATAATGCTTCAAGAAAGTTCTGTCTTATAGCACCTGATAATGGACCAGTCAGGAAACGCCCCCAGATATGCAAATGAGGTGCCTACGCATTGAGAAACAGATTTGCATGATACCTCATGATGGAAAAACATTACGGTTCACGCCTGTGAACAGAAATAGTCGTTCACAAGAAATTTGCATGAACGTCCGTTCACGGGAAACGTGAATCGCGATGTTTCAAGGCCTCCAGTATCCTACCAAAATTATAATGCAGGAAGAAAAATTTAAAAATCACATCATTACAAAATTTAAGTTAAAGACATAAATACCTACAGCATTGAAAAATAGTTAAGTATAATAAACTACATTGAATGTAAGCATACATGGTTATGTGGTGCGCGTTTTTTAAATGCATTTTACTAGTAAGTTTTCTATCTTTTTAAGAAGAAAAACAGTTTCCATATTAACCATGCATTATATATTATACATGTGTAATATCAATATACTTTATGCCAAATACAGCCTACAAATCTTGTGTACATTAAACAAATTCTTGATAAAAATTAATTCGTATTAAATTTAATATGTAAATACTTAACCTAATACAACAGAAAAAACTGAATTTCAGGCAAATAAAATTTACATTTGGTAATTGTGTGGGGAGGAAATATAGGCAACCCTTGTATATGAATGTTAAACAAATGAAGTTGCCTTTTTTATATTAAAATTTATGCAACAATTGCATAACAATTTACAGCTGAAGAATTATAGATAGATTCATAAGTAAGAGTATAGTGGAATCTCATTACAACGAATTTCTAGGGACTGTAGTAAAAATTCCGTTATTTTAAAAACTTAGTTAAAGTGAAAATTCAAAATGGCGGACATTTAAACAATGGAAGGTGTAGTAAGAAACATACTGAAACCATACTATATGCTATGATATATTTTGAATTATATACAAATATAACTATTTCATTTTTTTTTGTTGTCATTAAAATCAAAGATGCATTTTAGAATAAAGAGGAATAAATTTATCACACACATATTTAAATTATGTAATTGTATTGATTGTAGCAGCAGATTCTTTATGTAAAACATAATATAAAGCAAATCAAACATACCTAAAACTGCAAGTGGCCTTATTTCCAGGATAAGAAGATTCAATTAACTACATATTCGAAAAATATTCAGAGATTTTCCTTTGCACTGGAAGTGATAAAGCGTGTTTGTTAACAGTTTTCGATATTGCTTAAAGATGACTAAAAATGTTCAGGAAAAGTTTTTTGCAGAGTTAAAAATTTTTGCACGTTTTCGATATTTGAAAGGGCTGTTTGAAAAGACACTGCAGGGTCATCTGGTACACATTCATCATTGCCACTCATCACTTTCATCCTCTTTTATGTCTTTCCCTTGATAGTAATAATGACCATCAACTCCAGATCCTGTTTTTCTAGGAATTTGCTTTCTGAGCCAAGTAGTACCCGGAGAGGGAACCAGACGACTATCAACAGAAGACCCCATTTCCTCACTGAGTTTATCAGTGTCTTTTTCTTCCTCTGTTGTTTCATCTGCATCTCTATCCGCATACTTCTCATCAGACGAATCTAAATATCTCAATTTTTGAGGTGTAAATTTAACTTTTTCAAAATTAATTATATGTTTTTTCACCTTCTTTGGGTCCTAGACCACCTTCCTCTGTTTTGCTACTCTCATTAAATTTTACATTACTACTTTCAATTATTTTGCGATCATCTAAAAGCCAAATTCTGTATCCTCTTGTCTTAAGTGCATATCCAACCATTTTCCCTTCCTGAGCCCTCATGTCTAGCTTGCCCTTAAGCTGTTTTGGTTTCCCAACAAAAGCTTGGCTTCCAAAGACCTTGAGATGAGATACCGATGGTTTCCTGCCACTATATAATTCCAGAGGTGTTTGGTTTTTGAATTTGTGACAAATGTGATTTTTGACATAGGTGAAACAGAGAAGAGCTTCTGCCCAAAAATCATCAACTAAATTGCTGTCATTAAGCATAGCTTAAATGCAACCTAGTGTAGTCAGATTAAAATATTCTGATACTCCGTTTTGTTCAGGTGCATAACTATTTGTTCTTTCTGCTTTTATTCCCTTACTTTCTAAAAGTTTGTTAAATTCATTATTACAAAATTCCTTACCATTGTCAGTGCGTACACAAATAATTTTGTGATTTAAAAATCTTTCTGCTGTGTTCTGAAACTGTTTAAACTTATCAAAATTTACGATTTTTGTTTCATTGGAAATACAGTCAGTTATGCTCAAAAAATATTTAGCCCCTCCACATGATGGTTTTGGCATAGGACCTCACACATCCATATGGATTAGCTCAAGTGGTTTTTGAGATCTGATTCTTCCTATTGATTTGAATGAAACCCGTTTAGATTTAGCAAGTTTACAACATTTACAATCAATTTTCCTTTCACTGATTTTTGGTAATCCATTAACAGCAGAAATTTTACATGTATGGTATAGATAATCAAAATTAATGTGGCAAAATCTTTTATATCAGAGTCTAGCATTTCCCCCCTACCTCAGTAGTAGGCCTAACTTGCATTTTGATTTTAAATACATCATATTTACAAGGTTTTTTACTTTTAAAAACATTTGCACTAGAACTTATCTTCTTACTCTTAAAGATTTTACTGGCATTAATATTACTATTAAAAATTTTGTCACTTACATCATTAATTTTATCATTGTTTCACAATTTTACTTCTAAAAACACTAAAATCATCAATCTTGAAATTATTATGATTTGCAGTTTTATTTTTAAAATCATTAACTTTAAAATTGCTATGATTTGCAGTTTTACTTTTAAAAACACAATAATCATTAACTTTAAAATGATTATGATTTTCACTTTTAAGAACACTACAATCATTTACCTTAAGATTACTGTTTTTAGTAGTCTTAGATTTTTTACTTTTACATTTTTCTTGAGGCTTAACACTTTTAGTTTTAATCTCTTCAATATTATGATTTTTAACCCCTATGTCATACTGAGGTCTGAGGAAATAAAGACCCTCTTTCCATCTTGCATAAAAATACTCAAAACCATCTGGTGTAAAAAACATTATGGTACCATTAGTACCCACCAAACTGCATTTCTTTTCTTCAAGAACTGAGGCAGCAATTAAGTTACGTCTTAGTTTAGGTGAATACATTACATCATTTAGAACAATTTTGTTTTTGTGACCATTTAAATTCACATACATATTTATCATACCGACACCTTCAATCGGACTTTCATAGTCTCCGGCAGCTAAGGACATTGATGTTCCTTCTAATTTATTAAATTTTGTAAACAGATCTTTATTATTACAAAAATGGCGAGTTGCTGCCGTGCCCACTACCCAACTGAACTTATCGATCGATTCTACATGGTTATTTTCTAAATAACAATTGTTTTCAACTAATTCACATATATTAACATGAAATTTCATAGAATCAGATTTTAAATGTCCAAACTGTTTGCACAGAAAACATGGACCTATCTTTTTAGCATTAGGTTTGATATTTTTACACTTAAATTTAGACATTGATTTAGGTTTAACATTGTATGCAGAAAGTGTACTCATATCCCGGCTTTGGTCTCAATAGCCCCGTTCACATGCACAATTTAAAGCCGGTATCATAGCCGCATTTCGACTGTGTCACCGTTCACATGTCCAAGTGGGGAAAATACCGGTTCGAAAGAGGGTTGAAAGGAGGTATGATTTCCTTCCTTCTTATTTGAGGGAACGAAGGGGTTAGATTGGGGATTTTTACCCACAATTCCATTCGCGCAACTGCGATTTCTTGAAAAACATGGCGGATACTGAGATACCGCGTGGACCTTGTTTACAGATTCTATCTGAAGATTGTACAATAATGATGAATTTATAGCTTGTTATATAGATTATTTTGCATTCATTACATGGACTTATTTACGAATTAAACGGATTGATCCTTATTATGCATCAGAATTTAATGAACGGAGAATCCTACTGAAAAAGACTGATGCGGGTATGTACATTTTGTTTATTTGAGCTAACTGTTATTCATGAATTAGAAATATTTGTTCCTCGATTTCAGGATAATTTTTATAGAAATGTTTGTTTCTTAATTACAAAACGTATACAATTAAGTGTTAGTTAAAAGTCGTAAGCCAGCTGATTTTCCTTTGAAGCAGCAACTTTAAAATATAATGTTCTGTTTCTTGGGCAAATTTTCTGGATTTATCTAAGTAGTTTTTAACAAATGATGCAAAGATTTTCTTAGTTTTATATAAGGAGAATGTATATTAGATAAATCTATCTTAATACTCATTTATTTTATATTGTTAAAAAGGAGTATAATTTGTTTATATTTAAATGAATATATGTTGTTAATTATTGTAAATAAATTATTTATACATTATATTTCAAGTTTGATTATTTTAGTTTTGTATTCTAAGCTTTTACATATCAATGCGAAATGTTCCATAACTTGAGATGATGTGATTATGATGCCAATATTATGATTAGTAGAGAATTGCGTTTTATAATTATGTATATCAATAACAAAGTAAAATGTTTCAGGCATTCAAAATAACTTTACATACATACATTGTGCAATAAACTGAACTGTGTAAATTAGCTTACAAAATGCTCTCCCCCCCCCCCCTTAAAAAAAAAAAAAGAATGATTGCTAGTATCAGAAAATATAAATTATTTTTATATATTTTAGATACTAACTACATATGAAGACAATTTTATTTTATTAATTTTATTTTTGGATTACTTAGAGGACCACCTGTTTTACATATCAATGAAACATGTCCATCATAAGTATTTTTTATACTGCTGTATTAAAAACATTATTTTTAATTGCGGTATTAGTGGTATATGAGATTTTTTGTATCTGGGCCATGCAGTAAGGTCTTATGTGTTTGTAATAAAAAATGAGTTATTCCGATTTTGTAATAATTAAAATGTATTCGGTATAAATATGCATATTTTTTTCTCTATGCCAACTTCTTATATCGATTTGTCTTGAATAAAGTTTCTTAAAATGGTGTTACACTTTTTCCACTAATTCAAGTTTATACGTCATAATTTAGCTTAAAAACGAAGATTAAATGAGAAAAACTTTCTTCTTTTGACTTTTAAGAATGAATTCTTTAAACAGTTTCATGGAATAAAATATTTATATATATATATTACTATAAGCATATATTTATAGTTTTAAAAATATATTAAATTTAATTTTGGCATATTATTTTTAATTTGATGTTTAGTTTATAAAGATCCAAGTTTAATTTATATATACATTATTTCGATTTAATTTATATATATAAGATTATTTTGTTTCTCATTTCCGCACATTTGTCATATTAAATAGATAAAATAATAACATGGGATAATGAATTAAAAATAATACGCTTTTTAAAAAAGCAATTAAAAAAAGAAAAGAAAAAGATATATTGTTTACCAAAAATGAATCTCAAAAGCATTTAAGAAAAATTGGTCCTAGCCCTTTAAGCGGGAGTAATGGGGGTTGCACATGTGAACGGGTCTAGAATGGATCCCGGAAAATACCCCCTTTTTCACCCCAATGTTTCATGGCCGGAAAATACGGCCTTGCATGTGAACGGAGCTAATGTTGTTGAGTAAGGCGATCTTCCTCACCTTAGTGCTCGACCTCGATTTTGTTCAGGGTGAATTCTTTGTCTGGAAGTCGATATATGATCTGTACAATGTCCCTGAAGTCATCCGAAAAGCATCTTATTGTTTGGAATGCAACTAGGATCTCATCCAGATTATGTCCGACATCATATTTGCTTCTTAATTCTGGCAATGAAGAGTCCAATAGGTTTCTCAGAATTAAGTTGGTCAAAAAATTCATCTAATAGCCTCATTAAATTAGTTCGTGATTTAGGTTCAAAATGTTCCTTAAGTAAATCCTATGCTTCTTTGGAATTTTCCGTAGATGATATCAGTTCTGTATACTCAATTTCATAAAACAGTATTGACATCGCTTTATCCCATCTGTGTTCGTCATCCAATTTTTCTTTTCTTGAAGATGTTTCATCTGACTCGATTTTAGTACCAGTTACGTAGCTGTAAAAACCCTTACTCATTAGCGCATACTTCATATTGACTCTCCATGATGAGTAGTTCCCACCGTTTAGTTTTTCCATTTCCTCTGCCATGGCTACATCTGTGCTACTCAACTCCTAACCTTTAGACATAAACAGAGATAGCCTCTTCCTTTTCGTTGTTAACCCTTATGCTCTCGGCCCCCTTCTAGGAGCCCAGTGCATTGACTGTATCGAACTTTTAACACATACTTCTTGTGAAAAAACAGTTCTTGGACTGAAACAGTTTGTAAACTGGGCATCTGGGTCTATAACCCATTGATGGAAAAGGCATCGCTATAGAAATATAGATGTACTTAAAATTTAAGGAAGTACATCAGAATAGCAGAAGTTGCGTAGTAGTAGTTACAACATCACAAGAGTGGTACAGGGTGTTTTTAAAGTCGTGCAACCCACATTTTGTTTGATATTTCCCAATACAAAAAAGACAAAAATATGAAATATTCACAGTAAATAGTTTAATGTCTGCATAACATCGTGTGTACAACAAATGCTGAAAATGACAACCATTTGCTGCCAAGCACAGCTCTACTCGGCGACAGGTATTTGCAGCCACGTGATGCAGCATATTGGTGGGAATAGATGCAGTGATGTTGCGGATGTTGTCCTTTAAGGCTTTGATCATCTTTGGATTGTTTGCGTATACACGTTCTTTGAGATAAGACCATAGAAAGAAATCAGGGGATCTAGGTGGCCATAGTCCACGTGAAATGACCCTATCACCAAACACTGATTCAACGACTCTTCTCAAAACTTCTCCCCAACAAACTCAACTTCTCTGTAGGCTTGCTTCAATCTCGGACATTTAATGCGCACTCAGATTAGGCCTACCACTTCGTCGTCGGTTATTAACAGAACCAGTTTCCCTGAATTTTTTGACTACACGAAGTATCGATGATTTATTCGGCACATTTCGTGTTTCAAAATATTTGCGAAATGCTGAACGAACAGTTTTATAAGAATTAGTCTTCAAATAATGTTCCACAATAAATACACGCTCCGGTAAACTGAGCACCATTTTAAAACTATGTGAACTGACTCTGTACTAACAACGTCATCTATTGTTCATTATATGATGTATAAATAGCGTGAAATTCAAACATTTGTCTTTATATTTATGAGAGATATCAACCGAAATGTGGGTTGCACGACTTTAGAAACACCCTGTATTTAGATACTCAAACCACGACAAGGTGGGTTCAAAATGAAAAACTCATTTATTACTTAAAAACTGAAGCATAACGAATATAAATAACTTGTATCGTTAATTTCGATACAGTTAACAGGCAAATAGATACAGCATAATTGAACATTGTCTAAACTGACAATCTACTGATATTACATCATCAGTCATAGAATCTAAGTCAAATAAACATGACTAACATAGATTTTCAAGGTCACAACTGGCCGATTATACCGATCTACTGACCTACTGATACATCCCCACACCGGGTGTATTTATATCAGTTTGAATTTGAAGTTTCTTTTCCCAGATTATGCCAATTTCCTGTTGAATAGAAATTAGCATATTCCGATCAAATTCCGTCACGTTCTGTAGGAACCCAAATGAAAAAGAGGTGAGACATAAAACAAATGATCCAAATTCCGGATATTATAGTGTATACTTAAATTTAGATATTGTTGTTACTGAAGTATTTTTAAAACTAAAATTAATTGTTATTGTATCTATCATTATTATTTAATGACATGCTCAGAATTTGACATTGATTAACATGTCAATGTTCTTGGATTAAAATTTTTGAGTACACATGTGTATGCATAGAATTTAACAATTTGTATGAGGGGGCTGATTGCTGGGAAAATGTAAACACACATCGTGATTCACCTTTCCCCTGAATGATGTTCAGAAGCTAAATTTTATTTTTTTACTTTGTTCTCGAGAGTGACTTGCGGCATTCTTTCAGCAGAAGTCTTCATTCAAATTGAATATCCGATGCGTACACAAACTTATTTACATATTTCGGGGTGGACCGCGGATGACATAGTATTCTGGTAGGTACCCATCCACCCATCCCAATGTATATAAGAAGTTCACTTTGGAAACAACAGTATTTTTGTAGATTTGTATCAAAGATCTGTGTTATTGATGTTCTGTTGATCAATTATTCGATCTTGTATGATAAAATGTCTAAACATTATACGATGATGGTGTTGAAGGATTGAAAGTTCCTATTCAGATGTATTTGTCTGTGAGTGACGGTTTTTGTCACAAGTTAAACACCCGTGATTTTTACTCTTTTAACCTTAAAAGATGTTGACCGCTCATTATTCAAAAGATTCAATTGTAAATGTATCAAAAAACATTTTGTCCTTGTTCCAATATGTGACCTGCACGAGGTGGAAGCTGAATAACATATAAAAATAAATTTAAATCTTTCGATATTTATGTTTCCAAAATGAACCTCTTATGTTTCTTCAACTCTATGCGATGGAAGCGGTTAGTAAATAGCTAACATAGTATTTCAGAGTTTCCCCCAGGATTAAAAAAGGGCAGGGTGCTGTTACCAGAAAAAGGGCACTTCTTAGAAAAAAAGGGCACATATTTTTTTATGTTTGAATAACATTTATGCTTGGGATTTTTATGACGAAAATTAGAGCATTGCAAAAAAATGTAAACACTTTTGTCACGTATACCTCTAAGTCTAATAGACAAAAATGTAAATATATTTTCTTGTTTTGTAGAAAATGCGTCAAGATTGTGAATATATAAAATTAATTTCAATTTTTTAATATTTTGAACTTGTTTTTTGAAAAACATAAAGTATCTGTCCGAGCAAGTGTTAAGTGCTTATAGTTTTCGAGTAATCATTTTGCCAAGTTGAAGAAGAGTGAAAATTTCCCCTTTTCAAGTTTGTAATGCTATCTCAAAAACTAAACCTGTAAACAATTATGCAAGAATATAGCTCTTTGAAATCCCTACAAGTGTATATAATTGGATTTTGGATGAGCTCTTTGTTTGCGAAGTATAGTGGTTATAATTTCAATATTTTAGTATTTTAACCTGGGTTTTCCAATGTGTGGGAAAGCTTTAATTTACTTAAAATGTTACTATTGTTTCAGCTGAATCTGTCACTTACTCCTTGGGGATATATTTGTGCATAAGTATGAGATAATCTTATTTTGTTTAAAAAATCAGGGCATTAAATGAAATTGGAGATTGTAAAAATGTGTAATGATTGGTTAGGTTTGAACAAAAGAAACGAAAATATACATATTCAAGTACATATTTATGTGCCGCCAGGCACGTTTATAGATGATAGGTCAGGTTGATTTCAGGTCCGATAAGTTTAATTTATATACTGAAAAACAAGTTCGTAAAATAATTTTATATTTTAACCTGAAGTCTATGGTCTAAGCATCCAGATAAAATCGTTGTGAAAACTAAAGTACTAACTAGCTATAAACAGTTAGCGAGTCATTTATAGCACTTTGAAATCCTGTAAACAATATAAATGAATCTGAAAAAATCGAATAGCTTTATTGAACTTTATTTTACAAAATGTTATTCATTCCAAAGCATTTTGGCTTCATCGGACTGGAGCCACCACCACTAAGGTATGAAAATGTTTCTTTTGTTGAGAACAAATTTATCATTGAATAAATGCTATTTTTACATCAAATGCAATTATAGTCTTGAGCAGTTGGGTTTATTAGCAATTGCAA
This sequence comes from Amaurobius ferox, assembly GCA_951213105.1. Classification (NCBI taxonomy): domain Eukaryota; kingdom Metazoa; phylum Arthropoda; class Arachnida; order Araneae; family Amaurobiidae; genus Amaurobius; species Amaurobius ferox. The sequence goes on along the minus strand of OX578133.1, from coordinate 122,850,373 downwards.
TTATTGAATTTATATAAATTTAGAGTTTATTAAATTTAAAAAGGAGAATATTAAATTTTGATTTATAGTATTTTCTCATGAGTCAATGAAGTTAGATAATATTAAGGGATAAGATATATTTAAACGTTGAAAATATTTATTAATTGTTTGTTATGCATTGATTAAAAAAACAAAAAAAAAAACCTGATTCAAATAACTAAATAAAATTCTAGAAAGCTCCATAAAATCACTATAAAGAAAGTATTGAACAATGGATTAGCAAATGTTTAGGTGCTAAGTTAATCATTATTCCATGGAGCAGAGTTATTAAGAGTGCAAGCAACGAACGTTCGTGTGTCCGTATCTTTAGCCGTAAACTCGCGTAGCGGGCGAGTACTACTGCATACCTCCCTAAAGCAGGCGCATCGTTATTAAACGACCTTTATTATTATTATTGCATGCGTCCGCGGAGCGAGTCAAAGATGAGTCCGCTGATATGAGGGGGGTTATTTTGTGTTTCAAATCTGCTATGTGGATGTCGTGTCAATGGGCTAATCTGTTAATCCATAAGCCCGCATAGTGCACGTGTTCATAACACAATGTCACACGATTTGCACGCGTCTGCACAAGGTATATATCGTTATTGTATGCGGATTACATACACTTGTTAAAAGAAAGCGCTTAATTTTGTAAATTCGCTACGCGAATTAAATATGTCGAATCGTTATTACATTTAGCGGAGTTATCATTATTATATATAACGCGTACTACATCCGTCTGCGTAGTAGTCGGGTCAGGGCCGCTCATACAAATTTCTGGGTTAGCCTTCATATTTCGTTTCCCTCTTTTGTGCATTCTTCATGTCATCTCCTCCCTCAAAAAATTATTGGGTGCCCGACCCTTCTTAAAGGCGGCCGTGGTCAGATACACAGCCAATAGCTATTGCATGACCTGCATTGGGAGTAAATCCGTTACATGAATTATATATGTCCGCGTATCATTATTGCATGGAGCGGAGTTTTCCTTATATTGTATATAACGTGTAGTGGTCAGATCAGGGCCGCCCATACAAATTCCTGGGTTCCTTTTCACGTTTCATTTTTCTCATTTGTGCATTTTTTATGTCTTCTCCTCCCTCAAAGATTGGTGGGGAGTCCGGGTCCCACCACTTGAGTGGTGTCCGATCCTCTCTAAGGGCGGCGGTGGACAAATACACAGTCGATAGCTATTACACGAACAAAAAATAGGAGTACTTTTAGCCGTGACTTTCGCGCGTAGCGGAGATACGCTGTCTGCAGCATAAGAAAAGCATATTAAGCATGAAGAAAGCATATTAAGAGAATTTTCAAAAAGCCACTAGGCTGGTAGCTAAAGGCAATTACTAAACAATATAAAGAAAATAAGCTCTCCCATTCAAGCCGGCTAAAATCACCGCGCTAATCTAACAACTTTTCACCACACCCTTTCTAATTTCTGTCATCCTCGGGTTTTGACTGAATCGGCGGAATCAACGTAAACATCTTCCCGCAAATGGCGCAAAAAACCCTAGTCCGGAAATCTATATTTTTAAATATTTGTTTTAGAGCAAATATGCGTACGGGGTTTACATTTACAGAATTTTATAACTCAAATGCATATCAAACATGAAATAACAGGGGTGGAAAACTGAAAACTGAGTTTTGTAGCACCTTTGTAGCAGGAAATATTGCTGTTTCGTAGCAGTGTAGAGCAGTTTTGTAGCAGCTAGAAAATGATGTTGCGCACACTCGATAGCTATTTTAGGCATATAAAAATTTCATTTTACATTAATTAAAGCATGAAGAGTATTAAATCTGAAAAAGTTAAGCTAAAAAAATGAGAAAAAGATTTAATGATACTAACTAATCTTAAAGAACAGAAGTTGGCTGCTAGTTAAATACACTCTAAAATTTTTTTTATCCAAAATACAAATAGTTTATGTCCGAGATGCTTATTTTTTAACAGTTTGGACACACTGAAGTAATTCGAGTTTCTGTGCTCTTCTAATTTTGTGAGATTTTTTTCAATATTTGATTTTGCCTCTTTTAAGAGAACTTGGCCATTTTCAATTTCTGATAAATCTTTCTTTTTTATGCTGCCTTCAATCATCTTCTCTGCTGTAGAAAGCACTTTTTGTGATGATTGTAACTTTTTTTTAACTCATCACTGTCTATTTTCAAACTCTTTAATACATCTTTTTCGTGTTCAGCTTTTGGCTTAACTCCTTTTTTGCTGTTTTCTCCATCCTTTGTCTATATTTTTCCCCTGTATCTTTTACAGATTTTAAAAGTTCTTTAGTTATTGAGAAATTGCTCACATCACCATTTAGTAGATTTTCAAAATCTTAGGAGGAAAACTTCAAACAGTCAGGAGTTTTATTATTAAAACATAATTTTTTTTTTTAGCATCACTTTATATTACAACCAGTTTTCCCTAGGACTAAAAAAGGCCAGAAAAACGGGACTACATAAAGACACTAAGTTATAGAATACTAATAAATGGGAAATTTAATAAAAGGTAAAAAAATCACTGTCAAACTATTATCAAGAATATCTGAATTTAATTGCTTTTTTAGTTTTGTTAAATTCCTTCTCATTTAAATATTGAAGTTAGTTTATAAATTTCACTTTCTGAATATCCATTTTAGAAAAGTTCATATGTATTTTTTAGGTTCTAGCGTAACCACAATTTGAAATAATAATTCATAGCTTCAGTTTCCAAAAAAGTAAAATAAAAAATATTTAATAAATTTATGAATGCTCAAAATTTATTTTCGATCTATCCTACTTGCTAACCTTATAAGAAAAAACAGATTTTAATGCTATTTTATAAGGTGGGGAAAGTTTTAAGTTCGAATAAATACTAAATTTTCCCTATAATTATTATATAATTTACTTTTCTATGCAAATATAAGTAATGCTTAACTTAAGACATATAAAAGTATTTATTAATACTATTTTATTTATTGTGCAAAGCATTGTCAGTTGTGAGACCGAGTAAATCTTTATTGAACTGAGTTTGGTTATTGATGCACCCGCGTAGCGCGTTAAAAGCGAATACGCGAATAAAATGCAATTTATATTGTGAATTCGCTACACGGGTGCCACGCTCCCGCACAAATGGTGCACGAAACACGCGCGGCCTTGAACGCGCGCGCGATTGACAGCTATTTCAATGCTACGCAGATTGTATGTGCCCGCTCAGCGTAGATAGCGCTATTGCATGCCAGCATTGTTGGAAACTTGGTTCTGTTTTCGTCGCGATTCTCGTTATCGCGAGAACGTGTTTACATTTTTAGAATGGTTCTACCGTTCTCGTGAACGACTCGTGACGGGAACAGAACATGCCATTCATGCAAATCGCCATCTCGCCGCGCGCGCATTCTGATTTGCATATAGTGAGGGCGCTGCCGTCAACGGTTGTGTTCCGGAGCGTACCCATCACAGTGTATATATGATAGGACACATTCTCAGTTATTCAGAGACTTTACAGACCTTGACTGACCATGTAGTAGACGTGGGAGACTTTTCAGAGTTTAAGATCTTGTAGTTATGCAGACTTAAGACTCGACGTATAGTCAGATCGATCAGACGGTGATCGACGGTGAAAGACCTTGTATGGAAGGCAGACCTTGATCGGTAGAGAGTAGTCTAACTTCTAAAGCCATGACGTGTGACCTGATGATGGTGGCTTCATTAACGTGCACGGCATGTGTGGTACAGTAGCTGTTTTTTTCTACTTACCGATGTTATAGTAACTGAGAGTGTGTGCCTAGTCATAAAAACTGTTTAAAACCTTTTTCATGAGCTTGCTAGCTCATTGTATATAATTTTGCTTTGCAACGAATGTTACAGTGTTTTATTTTGTAACTTCATCTGATGCAATGGATCTCACAACAAATAAATTGTGTTTGTGTTTAACGAGCTTGTTTTCTTGAGAAAACACATCACTACTGCATATCATCTGCTACAAATTTTTCATTACCAGCACTTCAGATATGGATATGGCCAAAACACTGCTAAATCTGCAAATGACTTTCAAATTTTCTAGTCTAGTCGCTCAGCTAACACAGCAATAGCCGCCGACATTTGGTTATGGGCCCCGTAGTATGTCAAGGCCATAACTTTTATCCGTGATAAAGCAGCAGTGAAGAGTTGTGAATTCCATCGACGGGGGCCGCGACCGGCGCCATTTGCATCAAGCAGAAAGGTAAACAACGCACTCTAGTCACAGTTAAAGACTATGGAGGTGAGCAACGGCATAGAAGCGTTAAACAGGGACAATTACGTCACCTGGCGTAATGAAATTTCATTTATCCTGAAAGGAGAAGGATGTTACGGCCACATCAACCGTACTGCATTACCAGTCGACGAATCTACGTCACGCCGCGAGCGAGAGGATTACATGCGCAGCAGCGACCGCGCACTTTCCATCCTGTTTCGAAATATCTCGGCGGAGTACAGAGAACTGCTCGACATCGACGACAGCCCGGCGGATGCGTGGGAGAAGTTGGAGGCGCATTTTGAGGCCCCAACGCGCGCCAATTTAGTTCATCTGTTGGACGAGTTTTTCAGTCTACGCCCGGAAATCGAGGAGCCCATCGACATATTCTGTACGAGGATAAGGAAAGCTGTCACCAAGCTCAAGAACGTGAATCACCCCGTGGAGGATGTGTACGTGGCATTCCAAGCCATCCGGTATCTCCCAGCCCAGTACCAGAGTATCATCCAAATCATTTATCGCTGGAGCGATACTGATTTTAAATTGGATAAAATTCAGAAAGAACTCTCCTTGGAGGAGGGCAGGATTAGACAGTTGAGGAAGGATCATGACAATAATAATGTAAGTTCCAATTCATCTGTATATTTTTCAAATGTTAACGCTAAATGTAAAAATGTCACCAAAGTTAAAAAGTCTATTAAGGTCATAGGACCATGTTTTATGTGTAATAAAAATGGTCATGTAAAGGCACAATGCCCAAAATTGAAAAAGATGACTAGCTCTAGTATTATTGAAGTATTTTCAAATATAAATGTAGAAGCTAATATTGTTGATAATCCTGACAATAGGCTCAGCTGGGTGATTGACACCGCTGCTACGCGACACTTTTGTAATGATGTTAAAATGTTTTCAAAATTTGATAAATGTAAGGATACATCTATGTCGCTAGCAGTGGGTGATATGGAAAGCCCAGTTGAGGCTATTGGAACGGTGAACATGTATGTTAAATTTAAAGATCATACAAATAATATTGTGTTACAAAATGTTATGTATTCACCAAAATTACGGCGTAACTTGTTGGCCGCATCTGTATTAGAAGAGCAGGGCTATTCTTTTAGTGCAGCCAAAGGTATTCTATGGTTTAAGACTCCTGAGGGAGAAAATTTCTTTTACGCTAAACGTAAAGAAGGATTGTATTTCTTAAAACCACAGTACTCAACTAAAAGTTTAAATAGTAGTGTTGAGGGCCGTAAAGGAGATCAGGATAGGGACAAAAATTCTAAACAGGTTAGAAAAACCCCTGCAACAAACAGTCAAAGTCAAAACAAAATTAAGCCTAACTTGAATAAAAGGAAAAACAAATCTGATTTAAAATCAAAGTCAAATAAAATTAGTGGTTCAACAGTTGAAATTCTGAACAAAACTGAATTATGGCATAGAAGATATGGCCATATTAACTCAGACTACTTGCACCAAACAAGTAAAGTTTCCGCGGCAAACGGACTCCCAAAATTAAAATATGCAAAAGTAAATTGCATTCATTGCAAACTTGCAAAATCTAAAAGAGTTTCGTACAAACCAATAGGCAGGATTAGATCTACAGAACCTTTGCAATTACTGCACATGGACGTTTGTGGTCCAATGCCTGTAGCTTCATTGGGGGGAAACAAATACTTCTTGACTATTACAGACGATTTTAGCCGCAAGGTGTTTGTTTTTATTTTAAAACAAAAATCAGATGTGTTCAAAGTTTTTCAGGATTTTCAAGCTTGTCAGGAGAGACAATTAGGCAAAAAGATTTTGTGCATCCGTACTGATAACGGCATGGAATTTTGTCACGGTCAATTTAAAGCTTTTTTGAAAAAGTTAGGGATTAAGCATGAACGATCTAACACTTATACACCCGAACAAAACGGGGTATCTGAAAGATTCAACCTGACAGCGTTAGATTGTGTCAAGGCAATGCTTAATCAAAGCAAAGTTGGTGACAAAATGTGGGCAGAGGCAATCCTATGTTTTACTTATACAAAGAACAGGATTTGCCATAAATTTAAAGTTAAAACTCCACACGAATTGTACTATGGGAAGAAGCCTGCTGTATCCCATCTCAGAGTTTTTGGATGTAAGGCTTATGCTGGTATTGCAAAACAGCTTAGGAAGAAGCTAGACCTAAGAGCTCAACTGGGAGTTATGGTAGGATATGCAGAAAATACCAGGGGCTATAGAATTCTTCTTGTGAAAGAAGGAAAAATATTAGAAATAAGCAATGTCCGTTTTGAGGAGATGGAAGCAGCGGAAGGCGTCCTGGACCCCATTCGACCTAGAAACTTCACCCAAAAGAAATCGGGTTTTACTCGAACATCAGATTCAGGATCGGGATGTTTGGATAGTGAGTCAGAGGAAGAAGCAGGTGAGAGCCATGACACTAGTCATACTAGTGAGGAAGAGGACTCTCCTGCTGATTCCGATCTGACCCCCTGTTCAAACATAGATTGGGAAAGGAAAGCTGTACCCAGGCCTGATGGAACTCGAACTGATGTTTACTACTCAGTGAGGGGTGATAAACATAGGCTGAGAAGTCATAATGATGTTAAAAAATTCTGTGCTAAGGCTAACATACATTATGACCAAAATTTGTTTAACTTCAGAGAAAAGAGGGATATCAAATCCAGGCCAGAGGCAAGCAACATAGAGATAATAGTTCCCAAAAACTATAAATCGGCAATTGAATCTCCGCACTCGCAAGAATGGCAAGAAGCCATGAATAATGAAATAGCAATAATGCAAGAGAGAGGTGTTTGGGACTTGGTGCCTACACCCACCTCACAAAAGATAATCGGATCCAGATGGGTATACACCATCAAAAGAGATGAAAATGGAATAGTAAAGAGATTCAAAGCTCGATTAGTGGCTCAGGGATATTCACAAGAGAAGGGGGATTCGTATGACGAAGTATTTAGCCCCGTTATAAATTTTTGCTTAATAAGAGCTTTTTTTGCAATTTTTGTATGTTTGCTTAACTGGAAGCATTTTCAATTAGACATCAAGTCAGCATACCTTTATGCTAAATTGAATGCCAAAGTGTTTATGAAACAACCACCTGGATATGTCGATCCGAACCAACAAAATCATGTCTGTTTGCTGAAAAAAGCAATATATGGCTTACATCAGAGCGGCAGAGAGTGGTATAATGAGCTTGACACCACTTTGAGAAAATTAAATTTCTTCAAACTCAAATGGTGCAATTGTGCATATTTTTACCAGAACAAAGTATTAATGTTGGTATATGTGGATGACATAGTTTTATTTTCAAAACATCAAGGTGATATTGATCATGCAGTTTCTTTACTAAAGGAAGAATTTGATATCAAAACTCTAGGGAAGGTCCAAAAACTGTTAGGTGTGGAATTTACAGAAATCAATAACAAAATTTTTATACATCAAAGGCAGTACATTGATAAAATTTGCCAAATGTTTAAAGAATTCAAATATCCTATTTCTTCACTCCCTATTACAAAAGGAATCACGTTGAGTAAAAATGATTGCCCAATGAATGATGGAGAATTAAAACAAATGCAAAATATCCCATACAGAAGTTTGATAGGATGTTTAGCCTTTTTGTCAAGTAGAACTAGACCAGATATATGTTACGCTGTAAATATTCTGTCTCAATTCCAAGAGAATCCTGGCATGAAACATTGGGACGCATTACTTAAACTTTTAGGATATCTTGAGAAAACAAAGAATTACATGTTAAACTTATCAGGCATTGGTAACTTAAATTTAAATTGCTACTCGGATTCGGATTTTGCCGCCAATAGGGATGACAGGGTGTCACTCGGGGGTATGTTATTTCTTATAGATAGAGTACCCGTTTCTTGGCGTACATTTAAACACAAGTGTGTTAGTCTGTCAACGATGGAAGCGGAATATGTTTCATTGACAGAAGCTGCGAAAGAAGTTATTTGGCTACAAAATATCATTGAGGAATGTATGAAGCTAGGGTTAAAATTTAACAGAAATAATAGCATAATCTACTGTGATAACCAAGCTGCAATTAATTTTTCAAATTCCCCAATAGAGAATAACCGAACCAAACATATTGATATAAAGTACCATTTCCTGAGGAATTTAGTTGAGAATGAATCTTTTAAAATCATCTTTGTAAATACCAAGGAAAATGTAGCAGATTACTTTACAAAACCAATGACCAAAGATAGAGCATTAAACTTTTGTAATCAAATTTTCAAAAACAAAAATGATTAAATTTGTAACTTCTAAATTTTTTTTCTTTCTTTTACAAAATATGGTTAGGATATCGTATAATTTACTCCTCCCTCTGTGATGCAGATAATTGTATCTAGAGTATATATATGTGTATTGTTTACAATGAACTTTCTAAAATTTTTCACATTACACTGAATGTATATATATATCCATGTTTTCAATTCCCGCATAAGACAGTTATGCTTATGTGTATTATTTTGTGTGTTTACTCCTTGTTATCATACACTTGGCTATGATTCATTGATGACAAACCACTTATTTAAATTTGAATACAACACAGAAAGGAAAAAAAAATCTTTCATTATCTGTGTCATTGCTATTAGTATTAATTATGTATACTGGTCTTGGACAGAGATAATGAACAGCCATAATTGAATTTAATATTTATAGTAAATTTTTTTAATCTTAAATGTTAAATTTAATAATTATACATAAAATTCTCTACATAATTGAATTTAATATTTATAGTAAATTTTTTTAATCTTAAATGTTAAATTTAATAATTATACATAAAATTTTCTACATAATTGAATTTGATATTTATAGTGAAATTTTTTAATCTTAAATGTTAAATTTAATAGTTATACATGAAATTTTCTACAAATTGAATTTAATATTTATAGTGAAATTTTTTTAATCTTAAATGTTAAATTTAATAATTATACATAAAATTTTCTACAAATTGAATTTAATATTTATAGTGAAATTTTTTTTAATCTTAAATGTTAAATTTAATAATTATACATAAAATTTTCTACACAAATTGAATTTGATATTTATAGTGAAATTTTTTAATCTTAAATGTTAAATTTAAATTATTATACTTAAATTTCTTGAAACTTAAATTTTGACTTAAATTAAATTTTTTGGAACTTAGTGTTTCAATGATATCTAAATTTTTCTTTCAATGATAAATTTTTTTTTTTGCTTAACATGAAAAGTAATATATATACTTTATGTTTTTGCTGGATACTAAAGAACTTGACATTTTTGCTGTTATGTTTTTTTAGAATAATTTCATTGATTGATAGCACGTGCGCCGAGATTTGGGGTTTTGCATGAGGGGGCCGATTGTTGGAAACTTGGTTCTGTTTTCGTCGCGATTCTCGTTATCGCGAGAACGTGTTTACATTTTTAGAATGGTTCTACCGTTCTCGTGAACGACTCGTGACGGGAACAGAACATGCCATTCATGCAAATCGCCATCTCGCCGCGCGCGCATTCTGATTTGCATATAGTGAGGGCGCTGCCGTCAACGGTTGTGTTCCGGAGCGTACCCATCACAGTGTATATATGATAGGACACATTCTCAGTTATTCAGAGACTTTACAGACCTTGACTGACCATGTAGTAGACGTGGGAGACTTTTCAGAGTTTAAGATCTTGTAGTTATGCAGACTTAAGACTCGACGTATAGTCAGATCGATCAGACGGTGATCGACGGTGAAAGACCTTGTATGGAAGGCAGACCTTGATCGGTAGAGAGTAGTCTAACTTCTAAAGCCATGACGTGTGACCTGATGATGGTGGCTTCATTAACGTGCACGGCATGTGTGGTACAGTAGCTGTTTTTTTCTACTTACCGATGTTATAGTAACTGAGAGTGTGTGCCTAGTCATAAAAACTGTTTAAAACCTTTTTCATGAGCTTGCTAGCTCATTGTATATAATTTTGCTTTGCAACGAATGTTACAGTGTTTTATTTTGTAACTTCATCTGATGCAATGGATCTCACAACAAATAAATTGTGTTTGTGTTTAACGAGCTTGTTTTCTTGAGAAAACACATCACTACTGCATATCATCTGCTACAAATTTTTCATTACCAGCACTTCAGATATGGATATGGCCAAAACACTGCTAAATCTGCAAATGACTTTCAAATTTTCTAGTCTAGTCGCTCAGCTAACACAGCAATAGCCGCCGACAAGCATCCGCTAATAAAAGAAGTTTCATTTTGTAATGCGATGAGAATTGCATATGCTCGCGCATCGGGCGCATCGTTATTGCATGAAGCGGAGCCATCGTTATTGTATATAGCTTACGCGGATTACATGCGCCTCTGAAGTATTCTTAACATTAGCCGAGAGCCCGCGGTGACTTGCATGCGTAGCAGAGATACGCGATCTAAAACTGCTTTCTAAACTGCACCGCGATCTTCGACAGCTACTTCCTAAATTGCACCGTTAGCCGTGACTTAGATGCGTAGCGGTGGTGAGTCGACATCTATTGCAAAGAACTATAGGGCTGGTCACCGAACGCCGCAATTAAATAATATAAGGGAAATAAATTTTCCAGTATTTCATCAAAGCCAGTGAAGATCCATGCAATGCTAGTGTAACGCGTAATTCTAAACACAACTTTTCATTACCTTCTTCTCATCCTGTTTTTTGACTTGTTCAACATAAATAGATACATGTTCCAGCAAATTGCAGCGCAAATTTATGTGAAAATTATTTATTTTAATAAAATATTTATTTATTTTTTAACTCGCACTATTAAAATAAGAGTTTTGTTGCTCTAATATGGAATAATTAAAAGATGAAAATTTAAATAGATGCAAAAGGGTACTTTACGACTATCTCTAACGATCTATGTATCTGAAGTAAAAATCGGCACAACTACAGAAAATTCGTAAAAGTAGGAATTTCTATACTTTTAAACAACAAACATAAAATAACTTGAAAAAGAAGCTATGAAAAAATAGTACAGTACAACTTCGAAAATCCGGACGTTTTCCAAATTTTCGTTCCCCCACCCCACCCCACCCCCGGACTGACGAAGTCGCGGATTTAAAACACCAGGGTAAGATTAATTATATGGAATTATATTGTATAAACAAATACCGTATTTTCCGGTCGACTTTCTGAACTCCGAAATGAAACGAAAGTTTAGATGGATGGCCGTAGATTGGCTCGTGGTTGAAGCGTGAATTACGTTGTTGCCGTTAATCCCCCCCCCCCCCTTTTTCAAGTCACAACTCCCGATGAATTATTTCGCGTAAAATATACATCGTTATTTAAATACTGAATTTTTATTATTAAAATTTCCTTTTCTCATTATTGAAAAAGGCATTTTTCTGAAACAATGTAATTTTTAATATTAAGCAGTTTAAAACGTTATCGTAACATTTTATCATAGATTGTTCAATTAAATCTAAAAATCCCGAGAATTCATATTAACGCTCACGGAAATTTATTTTGTTCACTTCGTAGTACGAATCCCATTCTTCAATGAATTCTGTTTTGTCTTCAGAATCTCCTCTCCCTCCCAATATCTGACGATTTTTTCGTTTTAGTCGAACGTGTCAGCTTAAAATCGACAGTATATTTTGCCTTTTTTATTTAGAAAGCTATATTTACATACTATAAATAGCAAATAAATATCGTATCGCACAGAACCGAGCACCAAGGTCATTAACATACAGACCTCTCAAAGGGGTCAGCTGTGTTTACGATTAGGAACTAAGCAAATTCCTTTCCCTGCCCCACCACGACCCGGTCGGTGTTGCTGCAGCCTAGTAATGACTAATCGTAATTTAGAAAAATCATTGAGGTGAGATATTTTTCTTTTTTAGGAAAGACATTTATTTTATCTACTGCGATATTTTTTACATATATGACTATTACTAATAAAGTTTTTACTTTTTTCAGAGCCATCAGCCTTATATTAAACATAACATTATATAGATGCTAGAAAATAAATAAAACTTTCAAATTCTTATTTTTCGCTTTTCGTTGTTCGTTAATAGCGAAAACGGTTTAAACGCATTTACACCTTTAAATATATCAACAAAAGTGCTAATCCTCGCGCTTTATTAAATCTCGGTGCTACATTTAATTCTTCTGGCGCTTCATTAAATCTCGACAAAGCCGATAAAACGGAAGTTCTGCACTGTGATGATGATGCACCAATCGTAAATAAATTGAGTGATGGCGAAATTCGCGATATATTAAATAAAAAAAATATCAAAGTAGGGATGATAAATGTGGAGAAGAAAAATACCCATTGATTATCTTATGCAAACAATCGATCATGCAATTAAAGGTCTTGAATAAAGAAGCTTTATAACCGAGCAGAAATAATGTCCATCTACAGGATAAAGAAAACTGTTTTCTCATAAACTAAAATTAATGAAATAACAAATGTCAATTCAAATATTTAAACGAAATGATAAAATGTAATTTTATCATTTCGTTTCGTTCACACATTCTAAATTATTAATGTGTATATATTTTTTCTTAAGATTCTTTTGCCCTATTTTTTAGATTAAATAATATGTTTTAATTTATTAACTTAACTTTTGTCATTATTTTTACTAAAAATAGTGCTTTATAGTGTATTTAGTTAATATTAAATCTGAATTTTATTAAAATTCTATAATCCAGAATCGGCAAAGTCCGGATTTTCAAGGTTGTACTCTAAAGTACTCGTGAAGTGGTCATGTGATACGCAGACTTGTTTTACTGAAAATGCGGTCTGAAATCGCGCCGAATAACTGTAGATTTCGTCTGGAGTTTAAAGGGAGGAATCCTTCCTCTCCTGGGCACTCCACTAACCCCGTCCTTGAGAATAACTGTAGATAACCTGATTTTTTCTTCTCGTATTTCGGACAGATCAGTGCGGAACTTTCGCTTTTGCACGTGTAAAACAATTGCGTTTTTGGCGCAGTTTGGCGCAGATATTGAGATTTTAGGTGCTTTTGTAGCAGGATGTAGCAGTGAACGGAAATTGTAGCAGTTTGGCGCAGATTTTCCACCCCTGAAATAATTTAACAAAAAATTAAGTTAAAAAAGAAAACTGTTTTGAAAGTTTTCATTAGATGGAAGAAGGAATGTACGTGCTTAATATTCCCCTTTCCGTTTTGTTTCTTTCAGTGAAGGAAAAGAGTGATATGGGGCTGTCAATTTCTTTTTATTGGCACTAGATCACCCTTTTTCTTTCTTTGAAGGAGGAGGGAGCAGGGGGGGGGGGAGAGAGAGACAGGATCAAAACTTACGGTAATGAACGCAGAGAAAGGGTTCTGGGACTTATCTGAACTGGTTGAATTTCGTTTGAGGACATACATTGCTCTCTTAACAAAAGGCTAAGCAGGGGATCTGATCTGCTAACAAAAGGGCAGGGAGGGCGCTTTTCCCGTACAAAGGGCAAGGAGGGCGCTGTTCTGGTAAAAAAAAGGGCAGGCAGGGCGCTGCGCCCTTCCAAAAGTGCCTGGGGGAAACTCTGGTATTTACAGATGAGTTTTCTCACCATGGATCATAAAAAAAAATTGTTAGGTTTTCATTCAGGTCACAATCGGGTACAATTTTTGTGGTTAGAGAATCTGATGATAATGGCTGACTATTCGCTCCATCAGATGCATTTTGATTCTGACTTTGAAGTTGAAGAACCTCTTTATGAGCAAAATTGAGTAAGAGTTGTCTGTCCTTTGTCTACATTTATGTTTTACTGTTCATGCTCTGCACTTTCTTTTCACTTTTGTGAACCAGATTTGTTAGAGTACCACATGTTTTACCTGGAGATAGAAAGAAAGATAAATATTTATATATGTATATATATATTTAATTTCTGTACCAGTACCAAAAAAGTTCCTTTCAATCTAAAACTATGATGTCACATTTCATTTGAAAAGTCAATTCAAAAGAAGAAAATCTGCTTATCACTTTCTCTCAAAATTCGGTTTATGTAAAACAATTTGGTCAAGTGTCTATACCATTTAGCCAAAACAATGACTTTACAATTACAATTGCAAGTAATTCAAAGTCAGCTTTTATAGGGAGTATTCATTGATGTCACATTCTTCCTAGCAACAAGTGAGCAGTTTTGTGCTGATGTACGAACAAACTCAATGGCTGCCTTGATTACTATGGCAAAGATTAACAATATATGCTGTTTTTCATCGAATGAGAGAAAATTACAAACAAATGATTATGTTTTGCATTGCTTAGAATCCTTTCACTATAGATCACAAACTTTGCAATAAAATCATTGCTATTTATGGCAGAAAATTAGCAATAGCTCTATGTGACTGACCCCTGTAATGTCCCTCAAAATAAAACTAGTACAGAATATAAGCAAAGCTAATAAAATGCATAAAATTTGTTCATGCTTTTTACAAGTTAACAAAATTTGCACTTTGATCTATAGCACAAATGTATACTTTAAGCTATTTTGTTTAAAAAATATATATACACTTATCCCCCGATTTACATGGCACCTGTTTTACACGATTTTGCTTTTATACGGTTTATAAATTAACAGATTTAAAAAAATTGATAAAAATGTATATTCCGCTCCATATACGCCTATACAAAGATTTGATGACATTTTTGAATTTTATTCCTTTGGTAACACTGATGAAAGCAACAGGGGATTCCCGGTGTTGTAAAATATATACATTTAGGGGAATCCCCATAATGGGGAATCCCCGTATGGGGAAATCCCCGTAATAGGGGAATTCCCGTATGTATTTCACAACAGTAAAGCTATCTGGTTCATGCAAGTACATAGTGCAGAAACATTTTAGCAGCAAAACTTATTATATTGTGCATTTATCTTTTGAACTGGTAAGTTTTCAACATTTATAGTTTTTCTTGCATCTTTATAGTTTGCGTAAATTTGTCAAGGTTCTATAATGTCAAAGGATTTGAAGAAAAATCAAATGAAAAGAAAAGTTATTTCTTTAGAAACTAAAATTCAAATATTAGACCGTCTACGTAATAGAGAAAGAGTAACGGATGTTGCTAAATTTTACTCCATGGATGAAGCCACAATAAGGACAATAAGAAAAAATGAAGACTCCATTAGAAAAAGTGTAGCAGCTGGAACCTGCAGCAGTATGAGTACGACTTCATATGTTAGAGATGTTAGAATGGAAAATATAGAAAAAGCCTTAGTGATATGGATAGAAGACCAAACTCAAAAGCGAATCCTGATCGATACCAATGCTGTTACAAATAAAGCTTTGAAGATTTATCAATCGCTTAAGAATCGGTCGCCGTCGACTTCATCCGATGAAAAGAAGGTATCTTTTTCCGCAAGCCATGGGTGGTTCGAGAGATTCAAACAAAAACATTCTTTACATTATCTGAGAATGAAAGGTGAAAGTGCATCTGCTGATTCGGATGCGGCACATCAATATCCGGCAAAACTTGCTGAAATCATTGCCGCTAACTCCTACACTTCTGATCAGGTTTTCAATGCTGACGAGTCCGGATTATTCTGGAAAAAAATGCCAAAAAGAACTTTTATAGCCAAAGCTCACAAATCAGCTAGTGGTCATAAAGTAGCGAAAAGTCGTATAACAGTTCTTTTCTGTTGCAATGCTTCTGGCGATTATATGATGAAACCATTGGTGATTAACAAATCAAAATCACCACGATCATTCAAAGGAATAAATATCAAAAACCTTCCCGTCTATTGGATGGCTAATAGACAAGCATGGGTCACTGCCATAGCTTTCAATGAATGGTTCCATAACTTCTTTGTTCCAGATGTCAAAAATTATTTAACTAAAAAGGGATTGCCTTTTAAGGCTCTTCTATTAATTGATAATGCACCAGGTCATCCTCCAGATTTACAACACGAAAATGTAAAAGTTGTTTTTTTACCAAAGAATACAACTTCCTTATTACAGCCGTTAGATCAAGGGATAATTTCGGCTTTTAAAGCACTGTACATCAAGCAAACTTTCAGGTATATCTTAGAACAAATGGAAAATGATGAATCTCTTACTCTGATGGATGCTTGGAAGAAATTTACAATTTTAGATTGTGTTATGCATGTTGGACTGTCATACACTCAGATCAAACAATCAACGATTAACGCCTGCTGGAAAGCAATATGGCCGGATGTTGTTGAAAGTGGAAATTATAAATCACCAATAGAGCATGAATATTCTCAGATCACTGAGTTGGCCCATACTATAGGAGGAGAAGGTTTTGAAGATTTAGCTCAGGCAGATATTGAAGAAATAATGGCTGATGAAGAATTGAATGAAGATGATTTAATTAACATTATTCGTGAAACAAACAAACGTGATGAAGACAATGATTCTGATGAAGAGCAATCTTAACCAGTTGCGTTCACAGCAAGAATCATAAGCGTAGGACTTGATTTGGGATGAAAATTGGGCAACCATTTCTTACAATATGACACAAATGTTGATCGAGCTCTCCGATTCCAGCGAGACTTTCGTAAATGCTTAAATCAATATGAAGAGGTCTATAAAGATTTAGCAAAAAACCTACGCTATTGTTAATTACCGATTTCATGACAAAGTCTTGTCCACCTGAGATCTTGCCTAATTCGTCAACCATTGAGCCAGAATCACATCAAGAAAGCTCAAGTGATGAAAGTGACATCATACCTATCAGAAAGAAAAGACTGATAGTACATGAAAGTGATGACAGTGATTAAACTTATAATTAATTTTTAAGGGTCTTTTTGTTTTTTTGCTCTTTGTTCCTAATGTAAAATAAATTAAATATGTTATATTACTACATTCATATGTTTGTTGTTTTATAAACTAAGTATAATTTTAAGTTTTCTAAGATGTCTTACTTTTATTTTACTTAAATAAATGACTGAATCATGCACATTTTGGGGTTATTTTCGTTTTACACGATTTTACTTAGCAAAATCCAAGATTTCAATTTTCACGGTTTTGTGCAGAACCTATCTTCCGTGTAAATCGGGGGACAGGTGTAATTACAAGTTAACAAAATTTGCACTTTGATCTATAGCATAAATGCAAACTTTAAGCTATTTTGTTAAAAAAATATATATAATTACAAGTGACAACATAATTTTTCAATGCCATATTTATTTTTGATAGCATGCACTAAGAATTTATCTAATTAACACAACATATGCTATAAATTCAAGCAGTATAATGTTTAAGAACTCAAGTCAGTTCAAACAGATCTATTTAATTATGGTCAATTATAACAGTAGAAATGAATTCATATATTTCTTTTTGACAAATAGATACTCTATAAAAATAAAGTGAAGTGTGGTTCAACTCGACTTTTTCATACTAGAATCCATTTTTAAGTAGCTTGAAATTATTTTTCTTTTATAAATTTTGCAAGAAAAAATTTGAAATCTGTAACATTGGTCCAAATGATCACAATTATAGCATGTTACCTTTCATTTTTAAGGGCTTGAAAAGTCTTTGGATTGATACTAAGTTATGCAATGTCCCCCCCCCCCCCCCCGGGCTAATGACGTTATGAACACAAAAATTGTATTGTGGCTATTTTTCACCACAATGATTGTAATTGATAAGTTTTGCCATCGAGTGATAAATTACCCCTTTTATGTATAATTATGTCATATTTTTTCCTATGCTAAATAAATATAAAATTTCGAAGTTTTTGCTCAAATTAAAAATAATAATTCTACTTAGTTCTAAATTCGTTAACAAAGTCAGATATAAAGTTTTGTGAGAATCCATTAATATTTGTAGAAGCAATTGCGTACACAAGAAATCGACCACAAACAGACAAGCATCACTCTAAAAATAGTCAAAATGTGTTTAGGAGGTCATAAAACATATATTGGCATCAAAATAAAAAATTCTCATAAAAACAACACTCTATGTATTATATTCAATAGTATGAGAAAGTAAATATAGCACTGTCAATTTTTTACTTTTGGTGAAGCACTAATAGCACTTTGCCAAAAGTATACATCAAAATTATTATTGCCTTATTACTTTTTCCGTAAAAATTGAAAGGGTTATGTTACAAGATAAATAAGTTTAAAATGCTAATATAATGCTTTACTCACCTTTGATAAAATGCAAACTACAGAAGCAAACATTCACGACAACCATTCACTCCTACATTTTATGATTAGTTCTAATTTTCAACCTCTATGACAAATCTTGGAAATGGGTAAAATGATATTCCAGCATTTCTACCTGTATATTTACTACACCCCAAAATTGCACAAAAGATCATAATTATGAATATTTTGGTATCATACATGATTGTATAACCTATGGGACATGATGAACATGTTTGTACATTATTAAATGACCTGCTTTACCTCGTGATGTCACATCATGAATACTACTTGATGAATGCCTAACCTGTAGTAAAGTACAAGGTATGATATGACCTGCTTACCTCGTGACGTCACATGAATACTACTTGATGAATGCCTAACCTGTAGTAAAGTACAAGGTATGATATAATCTTTCGCTAAAATAAATAATTCACCATAAAAGTTGAACATCTTTTTTAAACCAGAATTTCTTTTGCAGAAGATTTATACTGCAAAATGAATAGAAAGATTAATAAAATAAAATAAATTTAAAGTCAAATTTAAATATATTTTACAAATTTATATATATTATATTGGAAGTGGAATATTTGCATTCACATTCGCTTCCAGGGAAGAATTAGTTGACTTGGTCTTGGCAAGAAACCACCATGTAGAAAAGCTATGCAGGAGACTGCAATCATTTTTGAGAAAGTTAAATTTAATTTATTTCCAGTCGACCTTTCTATTTTAAATCTATGAATGATAGAACAAAAATTTAAACAGGTTCGAAATTATCAGAATATTTCACCTCAAATACATGATTAAAAAATATTTGAAATAAAGAAAAATAATAATAAAAATTTATTTTTGCTTTGTTATTATCGGCAAATTTGGATAAGTTTATTAAGTAATAAACTTATATTTAGTAAACACATCACATTTCAAATCATTATACATGCAGCATAAATACTTTTTTATTTCGTATAAATTATTAATCCAGCAATTATTTATGAAATTTGAAACTGAATTTGAGTAGTTCATGTTACAAATGATTTTGAGTGAAAAAATTATTTTTTCATTTCCTCCATAATCAGTGTTTATATATTTTTTTTATTTAGTTTTTTCTTTCATCTTTTTTAAGGAAAGGTCAAAAATCCGGGCCCGGGGGAATCCCCCTGTTCCCACCCCCTCTCCACAGGCCTGATTATGAGGGTGTTTTAGATAGAAACTATGAAAAATCTTTAGTAACAGATACCTCTGATCATTTGATGGGATTTGAAATATATATATATTTTGCACAATTGTTGACAAAAAAATCATTTATTGGTGCAAAATTTGGCATCACTGCCAAATTCCAGTTTTTGGAGTATTTCTGATTGTGACGCCAGGTAAGCAATCCTGTACTGAACTATGCTTTTATGCAAGGAAACTGATGTAAGTGTGAGATGTAAGTCAATGATATACAATAAACATTGCTAATATTATTATTATTTATAAAATATTTTATACAAGTGAACATTGTTGTATCGGATTTTTAGGTCATTCCTCCTGGTGGAAATACAAGTTTTGATGTTGTTTTATTAGCCAGAGAAGAAGGCACAGTGGAGGATACTTTATTTATTCACACATCATTAGGTTCTTTTAAGTTTCAAGTAAGTTAATAAGAGGCTGATTTCAACACTGTTGTCTTCTATATATATAGAGAGAGAGGTAATCTCCCTATAATTTTCTACATGCCACATTTAGCTATTTATTTATATCATTTAGTATTTTAATGTTTTATTTTTAAATCATAACACATTCAAATTTTAAATAATATTTATAAACAGTTAATCTTTTATATTTTTTTTGTCTTATTAAGATAATTTCAGTTTCTTTCAGATATGGTAGTATAACTGGAAAAACTAAATGGAATCTGTAAATAGTTTATGGCATGTTTGTCGTGAGGGGGACTTGTTCCCAACTATTGGTTAGGATTCATAAGGCAGAGCAGGTTACTATGCATGCACATGTGTGAAAGCCCCAGGCCGTCCGGCTCGTCCAGAGGACTTGGAGCAACAGGATGGACGACCGGGGCATGCACATGTGTGAGATAACTGTTCTTTTTTCTTCAAAAGATTAATTATAATCAATGTTGTACCCATTCTTTTTAAATCATTGTGTTCAAAATCAAAATACAGATTGAAAAAGAATGTGTTCCTACTCACAGTTCCTTTTCTGACAAAAAAGCCCACTCAAATCTTCATTCCTTAATTCACATGTATATTCTTATCACATTCCAAGAAATAAAAATTAACAGCATTAATAACAATCAAGTTTGTCTGTTCTGCTTTCTTTAAAAAAATTGGCAAAACTCAAGATTCATTTTTTACCTCCATAACAACAGATATTTTTTGTAGATTAATTATGGAATAAGCAATTTGTTTCTTAAGCATAGTTAGGGTTCTGGTCAGCATTGTGACAATTGTCACCAAATCATAACCAATTGTCGCCAACATCGCAAACATGGATGACAAATTTGTTGTCTGAAACTCTATGCACATTATTTTGATCTCAAATTTTCAAGAAGCAATTGAACATTTGAATCTCCCAATGCCAACTATCAGTAATCAAAAGCATTGAGACAAGTTGAGATTCCCTTTTCAGGCAAACAAATAAAGGTCTAGTTTAAATGTCAAATCAAGATGTACCTTAAAAAATCAAAACAAAAACAAAAAATGAACTGTCAAATCAAACTGTCAATAGGATCATTCTATGTTAATTCACCCATACCATTTCAACTCACCACCTCAGATGTTCATGAAACTCTTTTACTGCTACTACCACCAAGTTATTAATGCAAGTAAATTTTTTTCTCTCTAGGCCACATAGTTTCTGATATATAAAATGTCAAAGTTTTGAAAAATTGCACATAAATTACTTCTACAGGACTCCACTTTTAGAGGCAGTACTTAAGGAAAAAATTCATATCTTTGTATCCATTCTACATATCACTACTAAATTTTTACCACATATTAATAAGAGTGTGTCAATTTCAAAAAATATATACTGTATAAATATTGCCTGCTTCTGAAAGACACTAAAATATGATTAATTTTATTGTATTAAAAAACTAAATGCAGAGACATCTTCATTAAGAGAGTTTTTCACACAAGTACTCCCAATACCATCAATGTAATTTTATAAAAATGAGCATTAATAAAAAAAATACTGAATATGAAAGTCTGAAATTTATTTTACTTGTAAAATGCGCTTTTCTGAGTCTTCTAATATAATTAGAACACTCTTTATAATTAGTAAATATGTCAAATCATTTTTTTAAAAAGGCATCTTTTATATTTGGGGGGTATTGTGTGGTGGCACCATCTACATTTAAAATGAGTAACAATGTTTTAGAAATTGCCAATATTTAACTAAGGCAAAGCTACCCACTATCTGTTAGTGCAATAATGCATCGTCGAGTTCATTCCATCCTGAGGTAATATGTATGTAGGAAGAGTTAGATCATTTTCATCTTGTTCCATTCCTTCCGCAAATCGGAGTTCTTTAACTTCAGGGATCTTGTGTTTCTGCCTTCTGCGGTACCTGAGGGGTTATGTTCTTGCTTTAGTCTGCGATACTGCTAATTGGGTTAACACATTCATTTGGTATATTAAGCAATAATAACACTAGATTTCTTCCTATAGCAAACTTTCTATACATAAAAGAACATATTTTTACCGATTAAAAAATGTTTCTGTAGTCTGAAATTAAAAATAATTCGTTAGTTACAGCATAAGTAGTTGATTAAATATATTAATTATTTCAGAAGCAAGAAACATCCTCTTTCTTCAGGCAAAAAGTTCTTTGCTGGTGTGGTTGCTCTTTTTATTTTGACAAAGGAGGCCTCAGAAACTGGTTGATATATTCAACCAAATGTTTATGCTGTAACTAATAAGGAAGTATTTTTAATTTCAGATTATTTGAGACAGCTGGTTGAGCAAATACATTATATTATGTTTATGTAGTGTTACAGTGCTATTTCATCAGTTTTAGCAGTCAATCTCTAAATTTCAATAGTATCAAATAAAATAATATTCATCAGTAAGTATCTTTCAATTGTTTAATTTTTTTTATAAGTCAATCCAAACATTTAGAAAGAAAAATATTATACAGAATTTTAAAATATTATTTTACTATAGTTTTGCATAAGGATATCTGATTAGAATTATAACTTTTTTTAATTGTATATTATATGATATCAGCCATTTTTTTTTCTTTAATTTTATACTCCGCAGTCAATCTCTAAATTTCAATAGTATCAAATAAAATAATATTCAGCAGTAAGTATCTTTCAATTGTTTAATTTTTTTTATAAGTCAATCCAAACATTTAGAAAGAAAAATATTATACAGAATTTTAAAATATTATTTTACTATAGTTTTGCATAAGGATATCTGATTAGAATTATAACTTTTTTTAATTGTATGTTATATGATATCAGCCATTTTTTTTTCTTTAATTTTATACTACTATTTAGGTGGAGCCTTGATTACCATTCCTAGTTAGCAACATATAAATAGAGTCCATTTTAGAATAAAGTATTGTATAAAAATGGATGCTCCTTTCACATATTTCCCTCTACAATACATAGTATATGTAAAGTGTAAGTATCGGAGTAAAAAGAAACCAATCATTGGATATTAATGTGTCTATATATTTTGAGCATTCCTGAATATGAATTAACCACTTTTTCAATGATGTCTGTGTGTTTTGTCAGTCTGTAGACTCACTATCTCTCAAGCAAATTGAGAGAATTGAATGAAATTTGGCATGATTATTTTAAATTGATTATTCTAAAGACTTCAGAGGACTATTTCCAGAATGCTCAAACTAAGGAAAGGCCCACAATTTGGCATCATTTGTAGAATATTAACATCCACCTTTCTCGAGATATTGAATGGTTTTGATTTAAATTGGGAATGTTCCTAAAAACATATATATGTTCGCTATTATTAAATGTTCAAATGCTTTGTATATATTTATAATAAAAAATAAATAGATCCATTATTTAAGACTTTGATACATCGTATTATCCCCGGCTGCCCAATTTGCTGCTCTCAGTCTTCGGATGAGTCGGTCGGCCTGGGCTTTCAACATCGTATTATCCTCGCATGTCATTTCACTATGTTGTTACTTTGTATTTGATGGCATCAGGGCCATGACCAGATAATTTGGCACTTGAGACGAGGTGTAATACAAACTGCCTTCTATTCTCCATAAAAATATACATACAGTACTGGCCAAAATTGGGGAAACCTTTTGGAAAAAGTGTATTTTTGAGGTTTGATGGCTCATAACACCACTTTTTTTTTTATTTTACCAATACCATAAAATTATATATCAATGAAAAGCTAATTTAATAAAGGTTGTAATACAATAACATTTATGAATTATAAAGAAGAAAAAAGGGAAAAAGGAAATAAAGAAGTAAATATAGTAAATAAAGAAGAAAAGTGGAATACATAGAAAAAATGAGATATACAAAATTTCTCACTATGTCAGTTAATACTTAGTTGGGTAACCTTTAGCCTTTGTTATGACCTTACAGTGCTTTTCCATGGAGTGAACCAAGTTTTTTAGTTCTGCAGCTGTTATAATATGAAACCAAGATTGAATTATTGCTTCTGTTAATTGGGTTGGTTTTATGCTGGGTAGCTTCTGACTAACAAGTTTCTTTAGTTGACTCCATAGATTTTCGATAGGGTTAAAGACTGGACTATTCCCTGGCCATTCTAGCAGTTGCATATAATGATCTTGAAGCCACTTTTTGCATGCACAAGCAACATGACATGGAGCTGAATCCTGTTGAAATATAAATGCTTCATTATCTTGGAAAAGATCACGTGCAGAAGGCTGCAGTTTGGACTCAAGTATTTCATTTATATATCTTTGGGCATTTATATTCCCATTGATCACGCAAATTCTGCCCACACCTCTTGATGTCATACAACCCCAGATCATAACATAAACTGGGTGTTTCACTGTAGGTATAATGCAATCAGGATGCAAATTTTCTCCGATTCTTCTTACGTATTTTATGCCATCACTACCAAACAGGGAGATTTTGGTCTCATCACTCCAAATTACATCGTTCCATTGTTTCGGTGTCCAGTTAACGTGGGTTTTCACCCAGTTTAATCTTTTCAACCTTTGTTTGAGAGAGAAAAAGAGCTTTTTTCATGGAATTCTAGCATTTAGACTAAATTTGTGAAGTCTGCTCCGAACAGTCTTTCCACTCAACTTCACATTGCATAACTCCATTTTACCTTGTATACACTGAGATGGTTTTCTTGTGTCACCTAGGCACAGTCTTCTATCATCTATCATCATTCTTCTATCATCACTTGCTGTTGTGCAACTTTTCTGCCTGTACCAGTCTGGTTTCGTAGTGATTTAATCTCTATACCTCTTCAAAAATTTTGAAATGCCACCTTTGGTTAAGTTTCCCGCAATATTTCTTCTAATTTCTTCATAACTGTAGCCGTGTTCACTTATTAGTACTATTTTACATCGCTTTCTAGGTGACCAGTCGACGCTTTGTGTCATTTCTTTAATTTTATTACGTTTTACAAGCTCACTATATCAAAGAACACAAAAAAACCCAATCAACTTGATAACAATCATATAACACACTGATAAATGTCCTGTGACCTGTTGGCTCATTGCCAAAACAAGATGACACATGATTGGCTCGCTAAACACTTATACTCATTGGCTATACTCAAATTAAGGGAAGCTACTTCATATAAACCTAAGCAAGTTGTGCTTCTTTTTTCTGGTTATTTGGCTATAACTTTTGATAGAATACAGATAATTGAACAAATGTTATTGCATTACAATCTTGATTAAATTATCTCTCCATTGATATATAATTGTATGGTATTGGTACAAAAAAAAATGGTGTTACGAGCCATCAAACCTCCAAAGTACTCTTTTTCCAAAAGGTTTCCACAATTTTGGCCACTACTGTATACCCAACATTGACTTTCTTTGTAGATTCACAAATTTTGTATTGATGTTTTGATGTGAAAACATTGATACAAATTATGTTATTATTAGATCTCTCAATCAACAGGTTTATTGGTGTTACTGATTATATGATAAATATTAAACCAGATTTTAGATTTAAAAAAAAAAAAATCCATATCTTAAGAACGGTGCATGTTACCGTTCTGAAAGTTATGTCATTCTCTTTAAAATAAGAAAGATACATAAAATGGTGATTTTTGTAATAAATTATAGCAAAATTATGCTTTTTTAGTATTTATTAGATTTAAAAGAAAATGTTCAAAACATTGAATGAGTTTCTGTAGTTTGAACTCGTCGATAATCAATTGACTGACATTTATTATTTAGAAAAATCACACAAAATTTTATTCTATTTGTTTTATTCGTTCCAGACATATAGCACTAAATGTAGAAAAAAAAATTCCTGAAATCTCGAGGACGACTCTTGATAATTTCTAAATAATTGTGTCCATTCATTTGAAGTTAAAAATATGTATCTACAAAGCTCAATTATATTCATTCATTTAATAATAGAGATTTTATTTATTTTTTACAATATAGATTTAAAAAAAGGAAACCCTCCATCCAAAAGGTTAGAGGAAGGATGGTATGGACTCTATGGTTGCCACACCCATTAGGTTCCAGTCTAAATTGGGTGGTACTGTTCAAGCTGCCCAAACAGCCGCTTTACAATTTCTGGTTTGTCGGATGATCTGAGTAGGGGGGGGGGAAAATCCTGATCTTAGAAATGGGTTCAGGAGTTATGAAAACATGCTTATTTGTCAATTAAAATCTAGGTATAAGGTATTTATCTGACAATTTTTATATTCACATGTTATAGGAACTCCTGAGCACATTTCAAGCATGTTCAGGCTGCCCAAACAGTTGTTTTACAATTTCTGGTTTGTCAGATGGTCCGAGAAAGGGGGAAAAAATCCTGATCTTAGCAATGGGTTCAGGAGTTATGAAAATATGCTTATTCGTCAATTGAAATCTAGGTATAAGGTATTTATCTGACAATTTTAATATTCACACGTTATAGGGACTCTTGAACACATTTCATACACTTCCCTATGTTTGACCAATCGTAAAATTTGAATCAGAGTTCTACAGAGCACTAGCATTTGATAAAATGTTTGTTAATTTTGATTGAGACCATTATACTTTCAAAACACTCCATTTCTAAAAATCTTTACATTTCAAGTACAACTATAGAATTCCGTCAATTCGCGCCCCCCCCCCCCCCCCCCTGTCTTGATTTGAAATCCTGAAAATTTTCATGCAACAACTCCTATCTCTTAAACATCGAACTGAATATATATATATATTTTTTTTAATTGCACTCGAATAAGTAAAATTATTAATAAATATATGTTTTGTTTATTTTAGCAGAAAATTTTGAATAAGCACCCTTCTCCTACTTTTCCCTTTTTGAGTCGTCCTCCTATCTACATACTCAATGAATTTCTGTTGCATTTGAGGGAGCGGTTTGACAAAGTTCTACTTGTTTCTTTTAGCAGAAAATTTGTAGGAAGTGCCCTTGCCCTACTTTCCCACTATTTTCAATCATATTTTAGGTTGCAGATCAGTGAAATTCTATGATAGATTTTATTTTCAGCTAGATAAAAATATTTTGAATCTTAACATTCGATGAGGGGGTCACATTATAAGGAAGTATACATATGTGTGCATGTGTGTATATATGTGTATACGGAGTTGGATTCAAAAGTTCTCGGACTGAGTCTATAACTTAAAAAATATTTTCAATTAAAATGCTGAAACACATCCTCCTTCGAAATAAGACTCTTGCGCAACAACACACTTTTAACATTGCTTGTAAAGGTCATCGAAACACTTCTAGAATCCATTTTTAGCCATGTCCTTTAATTCAGCCTGCTATGCACTTTTAACTTCATCTGCGGATTGAAATCGACGACCCTTCAAGCAACTTGCCAGTTCAGGAAATAAGCTGAAGTCACAGGGGCGAGATCAGGGGAGTAAGGAAGATGTAGCAAAACAGTTTGTGTTTTCGCAAGAAAGTCAGCAACGAGGAGGGATCGGTGTGCAGGAGCGTTGTCATTCAAAAGTGCCCATGACTGCTCAGCCCACAGTTTTGGTCTCTAACTCACGCAGACTATGTAGAATGTTTACATAGAGTTCCTTGTTCCCAGTGCGTCCTTCAGGGATAAATTCCAGATGCACAATGTCCTGGATATCAAAGAACATCTCTAGCATGGCTTTGCCATTAGAGCGATCTTTGCAGAATTTCTGCTTGCATGTAGATTGTGGTGATTTCCACGTTGCCGATGCTCTCTTGGATTGCGGGTCGTATAAAAAACACCATTTCTTGTCTCCAGTAACAATTCTGCCAAGTAGGGAAGGATCTTTGTCAACAGCCGAAATTAAGTCTCCCATCATTTCCATTTGAATTGCCGTTTGGTCTTCGGTTAACATGCGGGAAACGATGTGTTGACACACCCTATGCATGTTAAGATCCTTAGTCAGTATCCTTTGACATGTGGCCTCGGATATCCCAACTGATTCTGCTATTTCCACTATTGTTTGCTGCCTGTTCCCACGTACCATCGCAGAAACCTTTTCGATGTTTTCAGCGGTGCGGGAAGTCTGCTGACAGCCAACACGTTCATCGCCTTCAACACTTTCCCTGTCTTCTCTGAAATGTCAATGCCACTCAAAAGCTTGCGTTCGCAATAATGTATCACTGCCGTACACATGCTTCAACATTTTATAAACCTCCGTCGCACTCTTTCCCAAGCAAACACAAAATTTGATATTAATTCTCTGCTCAACAAATTCCATTTCTTTCAATCGCCGGTTACTAAGTGCACCCGTCTACAAAATACAACACCGTGGCGAGCCACCGACCACATGATTTGGGTTAAACCACTTTTAGAAGAGGGGAAGAACGTAGTAACACAGAAACGTTATCGTAGTCGTTCTACTATAAATATTTTTGAAGTTATAAACTCAGTCCGGAAACTTTTGAATCCTACCTCATATATATATATGTATTATATATATATATATATATATATATATATATATATATATATATATATATATGTGTGTGTGTGTATATATATATACACTCTGCCATAAAAATTTGCACACCGAGAAAGAGGTGTCAGAATCGAACGAAATTTTATATACGTAACTGCAACATTGATATAAGTAAGTGATACAAAATCAAAGCAAAAGGATCATTTATTACAGAAAAAACTACAAATGAATGGAGATTCTAGTACCCTGTTGGGCCACCTCTAGCATAAATATGTTATGCGATATGGGCAGGCATTGAGGTATTGATATCATCACACCAGCTGTGGGAGCGGTGTGCCTCTGTAAAGCAAAGGTAGGATTGAGGCAATCACCGCGGGGCCTCCACACACATACACGGTTGTCATCACTGCCCAAATTGAATCTTAATTTGTCGCTGAAGACGACCTGGTTCTATTTGGTTGCTGTCCAATCCCATCGAATGTGACACCACTCCGAACTGAGGCGACGGTGAGTGGGTGTAATTTGCAGCAGATGTAATGGGCACCGCGATACCAAATGCCTTCAGCCAGGCACCTCGCGATGATGTGGACAGATACAGGGGCCCATAGTGAAATCGTTTGATTTATTTCAGAACTGGTTTTCAATTGAGTTCCTGCAGATTGTACCCTGGCTGACTGGAATATGCTAATTTTCCCTATTACTGGAAATTAGCATACTCCAGAAGCATCATGAAATTTAACAAGTATAAATACCCAGTATCGGGAATATCAGAGAGCTCTGTGAATTCAAGTCATTTAGACGTGTAGTATCTGACGTGTCATTTGTATCATGTAGTATTGATTAGTGACTTTAAGTATTCAACTTGATAGATGAAGTATTTGGTCTGTGATAATGATGCTAATTGTTAAAGTTCTTGTGCTCTATACTGTTGATAGCCTGTTGTGGCTATGCTCTGTTTAGTAGAGCTATGTTTTGTCTGATGTTACCATTTTCTATGAGCTGCATCACCTTTAAGAATCCAGGCTCTTATTATTTCTTCTATTTTGTGTTCTTGAGTGATAAAATTATTTTTACTTTTACTCACTTCGTTGTGTGAATCCATTATCTCCTGAACATCTGCTACTCTGCTAATACCACGAGGCCTAAATTTCAAATCAATAATTTGGAACTAAATTTTCGTATTTCGAACAATATTGTCTTCAATAGCGGTGCAATGGCTAATGAAAGAGCATCCCTCTGCAACAGATTAAGTACCGGCAAAAAGCCTCTGCGTACCTTTGTCTGTGCCAGGGAGAATGAAGTTCAATGCCCTCTGGTGGCATTACGCAATGCACAGTCATGCTGTCTTTCTAATCATTTGCATATCTGCCTGACATGTACCTTCATGCCAAGTTTCGTTATGATCCCACAATTACTTCTTGGTGCATGAATTTTTACAATGAGTGTGTGTGTGTATATATATATATATATATATATAATATTAAAAAAGTAAATCCAATGGTAGAACGAAAGAAGTAACTCATAATACACTATCTTAAAAATATTTTAAGCCTACAGAATACAATGAAATAAAATGAAATTCAACAATAAAGAGGAAATTATAATATATATTACAGTTCAGAAAGCTAAAGATAATCAACAAATGTCAATGGAGAGGAATCGGAAAAAGGAATACCAAAATAATGAAGCATTAAAGCTTGCACGTGGAAGAGCTCTAAGAATAGTTCATTTCTAAAAATTCTTTATCAAGTCCTAATATTTTAACAAAATGAACACAAAAATGCTTGTTTCTGAAACACAAGACAGATTTTATCTATAAACATGTGTTAGGACGACAAGCATAAAGATTGAAAAAATGGAAAGGAAACATATATACCTTAAAATACACAGCAAATGTACAAGCGTGACGAGCAAAAAGTGATTTACTGTTGCCAAAGTGAGTAATAAAAACCGTACTGCGTAATAACAGTAAAATGTGATATTCTACAGTAAAATGCAAAATAGAAAGATGAAAATATATAGTAATGCAAAAACAAGAGAATATAGAAGTAAGGCTAAAATAAGATACTAAGGAGAGAATATTAAGAATTTTAGGCTAATCGAAATTTATTAACTATACCATTTACTAAATATGCTGGATATTCATATAATTTACTGGTAATAATGAGGTTATTTATGTGCAAAGCATGAAATTTTTTATCTGGTAATCTATAAATTCTAAAAAGTTGATTAAGTATAATATTTCTAAACAATTGAATCAAGTTGCAGGAATTAAAAGGTAATAATTTATTAATATTGAATTTAAAAAAGTCTTTTTTATCATATAAATTAGTAACAATCCCATTAGTAGGTTCTATAATTAGATCTAAATCCAAATAATTAATATTTTTACTAATAGTAGTTTCATTAGGTATTAATTCCAAATTATCCGGATAGAAATCTATATCTATGACATAATTATCAGTAAATACTAAACAAATCAGATCATCTACATATCTATAAATTTTATAATCTGTAGAAGTAAAGAAATTTTCATAATGATATAGATATAAATTAGCTAACATACTGCTACTACAGCCACCTTGTGGAACACCTGAGACTTGTAAGTATAATTTATTACCTTGAAAAATATAATTATTGAAAAAAACAAAATGGAGAAGTTTGGGAAAATTGATAAATTTAGGAATGGTTAGTAATATAGGCATTACATAAAGCTAATATGACATTATAAAGATCAGTGATCCTAATATTATTAAATATATTTTTAAAATGAAAAGTTTGAAATCCTATTATTTTACCTAGTGATGTTAATTTATTTTTTAATTCCTTACTGTTATTTAGAATAATGTAGTTATCACTAGAATCACGTAAATTACTATTTAGTACATTTAAATAATTTAGTAGTAATTTACTAGCAGTAGTAGAGAATGAATTATGACCACTAGTTACAGTTCTAAATTTAATAGGATTTTTATGAAATTTAGGAATAAGCACAATATATGGAAATTTCAAAAATTTATTATTAATATCTAAATCACTATACATATTGATAATTTTCAATTTGATACTATTAACAGAGTGTGAATCAAGTTTAATTAGACTATTATTTTTTAAATAATCTAACAGATACTATTGTATATAGATTTTTTTTACAGATAATAGCATAATTATTAGAGACCTTATCAACATAAGTAATAACAAAAGATTTATGTAAATCATTTATAGAGTGTTTTATATTATCCATATTATATATAAATCTAGATAAATTGATACTCCAAATAGCATTTTTAATAGACTTTAAAATAATAAATTTCCACATATTAAATGCCTCTAAAGGCTGAGTATATTTAGGAGCTAATCCATAAATATATTTATCAAGGTCAAGATTTATTGATTTTAAGACTTTATTAGAATTATTACAAGAAGGTAACCTAAATTTTGTACCAAATGACATTAAGGTTCTTAAAGATTTATCTTTAACTATGGCTAAGTCTCCAGTAACTATATGCCCCAAGTGTGGATTTATAAAATTAGAATAATTTTCAACTCTACAAATACATTCACCATCCAAATTTGTTGAGGAATCTTTATCGACTGATAGAGATTGGGAAATTTCATTGTAATTAAAAATTGTTCTACCAATAGGCTTGTATTTAAAAGTCTTAGTAGCATTCAAATCCTTAACAGGCAATAAATGATGAAACTGATTAAATAAATTCCTAAAATTGATAGAAGTGTAAATGGGATACTTAAAAGAAATTACACAATAAGAATTAGAACAATTATTATTATGAAAATGATTAAGTTTAATTTTTAAATATTTTGATCTAGTAATGAGCAAATCATAGAAAATATGATTAAAATGTTCATTAGTTAGATTTAATTTTAAGAAAATAGCATAAACTGTATTTAATTATTTTTTCTTAACCGAAAATACCCATGATTTTATAAATTTCCATTGAAATGAGTTGTTAAAATGTTGATCCATACTTTTAATCTCAGCTTTAAAGTCATGATGAGGGGAGCTTCCTTTACCGCGTTTAAATCTTTTGAGTTTAGCCGAATTACTATTATGTAAAAGAGGATTAAAAAAAAGGTGATTAAAAATGGAATATTTATTATCTACAAAATTATTTTTTACAATATTACCGTTGAGATATAATTGATTTAATCCGTATGGAAAAAGAGTACAATTTGATTTAATATAGAAGTTTTCAAAGAACATTCTATCAGCTGTATTAGTTTTTATATCCAAAATATGTATAGTTATATTTTCAAAACCATGTTTAGCAAAGTGTTTATATTCAATTTTTTTAGAAGTAGAAAGAAAATTATTATTGAAGATAAATTTTTTGACATGATCTCTGTGAACATTCATACATAGATGAATAAGATTACTGGTCTGTCCTATATAAAATAAATTGCATATGTTACAAGATATTTTGTAAATACAATTAAAAATTTTACAGAAAGACTTTTGGCTATTTTGATTGGTAATTTGAGAGTTTGAAGCAAAAGGGCAGGTTTTGCAATTTTTATTCTTACATTTATTGAAGTTGTAATTTTTTGCTGGGCAATGATTATATCCAAAACTATCCATGGCACAATGTTGGGAAATGGATATCGGTCTAAACAATTCCTAACACAAATTGAAAATACCCGGCAATATCTATCTAATTATATAATAATAAGTATAAATATATTTGCCAGTCCCTAAATCAAATAAGAAGTGTAATTCATAATAGTAGTAGTAATTTTATGAATATGACAATATAATGTATAGGAAATAATAATAGAAATAACATAATTGCTTATATATAAGTATAAACAACTAAGTCCATGTAAAACCTAATAATAATATAGTAAGGAGGATATTACAAGAAGAAAAGAAATGATTTAACTATAAAGTTACTACTATCAATTCTAAACTAGAGTAGATAAAACACAAGGTATTATAAAATACATAAAATGTAATTCTTATATATATATATATATATATATATATGTGTGTGTGTGTGTGTGTGTGTATGCACTGGCTTCCAAAAGTTAAGTACAAACTGTGAAATCAACAAAAATGGAAAAGTATGCTTTGATTAACTCAAAATTGTACATGAAGGTAGCAAATGTGTTTATGCATTAAAGAAAACAAGAATTATGTACAAAGATGAAAAACATATTTACTTTTTGTGAGTTATATGATGACATCACATTAACAAAAGAGTCATTAACAAAATTATGTTTAAAGGCAAGCAAACCAAACAAAACTTATATTAATATGGTATGTGACCACCCCTGACCGTCACACAAACTTTACAATGATTTTCCATGTTTTCAATGAGGTGATCAACCATCGCAGATGTGAGCAATGGCCATTCCTCCAATTGGGAAGTTTCCAGCTCTCTGAGACCTGCTAGAGAAGGTAAACATGCAGAGACAGCACATCCGAGGGCATCCCAAAGGTTTTCAGTGGGATTAAGGTTGGGGGAATATGCCAGCCACTTCATACGAGAAATGTCCTCACTTTCCAGGTATTCGTCAAAGATGTTACCTCAATTGGGATGGACATTATTGTCCATAAGAATTAAATCAGGACCAACTGCTGCAGTGTAGAATCTTGCAATGGGGTCTAGGACTTCATCCCGATACATTGCAGCCGTCACAGAACCGCCTTTAAAGATGTGCAACTCTGTGTGATATCCCATCGAAATTCCAGCCCACATCATGACGCTGCCACATCTGAATGCATGATGTTCGATGATGTTCTTGGCCTGATTTTGTGTGTCTCATTCTCTCCAGACCCTTACACGTCATCTGATTCCGGGCCAAATTTGGACTCATCCGTGAACAGGACGTTGCACCAATCTGAGACATGACATTGACATGACAGCACTTTAATCTTGCCCCTCTGGCTTGGACAGTTAGTGGAACACAAAAATGTAGTACTCAGGTGTACAGTCCCTTCAAGTAGAGCCTTCTGCGCACAGTTCTGGCAGATATTGTCTTAACAAGTTCCGCTGCAACCATGGATGTAATAGTTGTGGAGGTCGCTCGTCAATTCCGCTTGGCTACTATAGCACTATGCCAATCATCAGAGGGGGTTGTAACCTTGGACGACCGGGCACAGGTCTCCTGACAGCTGTTTGACTTGTTTAGAATTGTTTCCATAATCGAGAAATTACCGAATGATCGATGCCAAAGAAAATAGCAACATTTTTGATTCACTGTTCTGCTTCAGTGCGTCCGACAGCATTCCAGCACTCACTATCTATCATTCATTTTCTTTCAGTCATAGAAACATGAATATCATCAAAAATAATCCTGCAAAAGTTATAAACACTTCATATCAGCATTTAAATGCACCCCCTCAAATCCTTCAGAATGCTGGCGTCTTCAACGACTGCCTAATTAGCATATATCCGGATGGTCAATCGTGAGTGGCTGTAACATACAATATTGCATACTGTCATCTACATCTGCAGCGATTTTCAGCCACTGAAATTCAAATATGCTTTCGAATAAAGAAAAATTTGCACTGCGTGCATAACTTTCGGAAGTCAGTGTATATATGTATACAGTGCACGAAAAAAGTATAAGGATAAGTGAAAACTCGCCAAATCTAGAAATCTTTTAGATGGAAATGTATGCAAATTTCTTAAGTAAAAATATTGATAAAATTTTCTTTTTCGTGTAAATTAGTTAAATTTTCCAAAAATAAATATGTATAAATTTACTTTATAAATTTTAAACCCATATGATCTTGGAAAAAAGTATAAGGACAACTGTTTTTTCTTTTAAAATTATAGTAAAATTTGCATATTTGAAAGCAGAAAATGACCATTTCAAATATAAAGACTGGGTTTCTAAACAAAATCCACACTTGCCTCATTTTTTCACGATTTTTGTACAATGCCAAAAGGAATTCATCTGTTGAAAAAATGAAAATTTTTGCTTTTGAAGAATGTGGATTGCATGGGCATGAAATTTCGAAAAAAATTAAAAGATCTAAAACTGTAGTTTATAATTTTCTAAAAGAACCTGGAATGTATGGAATGCAAAAACAAAGCGGAAGACCAGAATTTCTAACGCATTGACAGAAAAGAATGGTTGTAAGAAGAGCTTTTGAGAAAAAAGAAACTGCAAATGAAGTTAGAAGAAATTTGGACTTACCATGTTCCACATGAACAGTTTAAAATGAAGGTTATAGTAATGCCCGTTGAAGGGCATAGTAATGCCCAATGAAAGGCATAGTAATGCTCGAAAGCACTCTGGATTTTTAAAGCTATGTACGTCTTGTAGGATGATTTTATTAAATGACAAATTATTTTGGCTTCCATGACATTATTTACTTGCAAACTTTCGATGCCCCTATGGGCAGCCCGTTGTCTGGCATGTTTGCTGAAGCTGTTTTGCAGGTGCTCGAGAATGAAATCTTGCCTTTTTTAGCATTTAAACCTATTCTTTGATGCCATTATGTTGATGATGTTTTTATTGTTTGGGATCATAATTTAAATGATCTCCTTAATCTTTTGAATAAAGTTAATGATTTTTTCTCCTCGATTAATTTTACCATTGAGCATGAGTCCAGTTGTTCTTTGCCTTTCCTGGATGTTCTTATTACCCACACCTCCTTTGGTTTTCAAACTTCTGTTTTCCGTAAACCCACTTTTACTAACTCGTGTCTCCTGCCAGTGTTAGAAATTAAAAATTTGAACTAGGCGTCATTTGACACGTCATTAGTTTAGACTCTAGGTGCCAAATAGACACGGCTAGTTGCCATTTTTACATCTCTAACAATAACAACTATTTTTTAAATGTCCATTTTTGTTAAAGATATAAACAACGAATAATTTAGATTTTTGTATTAAAAATTGTTTTAAATTTTCTTAAAATTTAAAATAAACTGATAAAGAAACCCAAGAGAAAATAAATAGAAAAATTTGCTTATTTGTTTTTACTTGGCAAAAAATGGACATAAAAGCAACAAATTAAAAAAAAAAAAAACTTCTATTTAACAATTTTCAATTATGGTCATCTTATACAATCATTGCCCAATACCCCTTCATTTCATGCTTGACAATTAATTTTCCTGCGTTAAAATAGCAATTAATATATAATATAAAAGTTTTAGTTGATGAAAACAAATTGCAAAAATGGAAAATATGTGATATTAAAACGGGATAAACCAATAATCTGCTATAAATGCACATTTTAGTGACATTTTCATATAATTTTTCCCATATTACTTAAAAATATAAGAAGCAAACACATTTAAAATTAAAATATTATAAGGGAATTTTGAGCAAAATTTAGTCACTTTTTGTGGCCAATTTCGTCATAGTATGGAATTTTATTTTAAAATCTGTTTACTGTATTCATCTTAAAAGTTTAAAATAAGAGGGGGGAATTTGCATATTTGTCCAGAGATCAGTAGTCAATGCAAATATCGGAGCTTCACGAAGAAATGCAGAGTTGGCAGCTAGGGTTCAGTATTTGCAAGTCAATAATAAGTTTTTGTTTTATAGTTGCTACTCTTGTCGCTTTGGCAAAATATAAATCATACCCTTGAAACTCATCTACACCCTTTGGGTGAGCTAGACAGCCTAGGTAATAATAAAAAAAGTATAAATAACATTAATTTCAGGGATTAATATAAAAAATGCATAGATGCCAACTTACCAGAAAGAAAGATAGGAACATATTGTACGAGGAAAAATCGCACACTAATACCGTTTATCCCCATACTGTTGCAAAATAGTCTTCTATTTCATTAATAATATGTTTGAAAAATAGTTTTTCTATATAATATACAAAATAATTACAAACGTTTTAAACAATGCAAACAAATTGCAACAGTGAAAAAATACTTCAAAATAAAACGAAATATAGAGGATTTCACACAAATGCCGTTTATCGCGATACTGCTGCAAAATATCCTTTCATGCCATTAAAAATATGCTTGAAAATAGTTTTTCTGTATAATATAGTATATACGAAATAATTGCAAACGTTTTAGGCAATGCAAACAGATGGCAGAAGTGGAAAAGTCTTTTAACAATAAAACAAAATATAAAGAAGATCGCGGACAAATGTCAAGCCAAGCCAAGCCAAGACGAAGAATTACGAGGTACCTGTGCTGGAGCCCTCAACCCCACATTGAAAATAGCAATTTTTGTTCACCTTTCATGTATATATAGCATATGCAATGGATCTAGTGATGCACTCAGCTTCAATGAGGGCGCTAGGTGGGGACAAATGCCATTTACCGCAATACTCGGTACTCATGCAATATAGCTCTTCATTTCTTTAATAATACATCTGAAAAATAGTTTTCGTGTATATAACACGAAATAATCATAAAAAGTTTAGTCAATGCAAATGTGTTTCTCCCACATTAATTAGAAACAAGCGCAATCACGTGGAAATGGATTTCTAGATGAAAAACCAGAAAAACCTCAATCTTATTTCTCATTTCATGACCTACTTCTGATTTCATGACTTGTAGATACGCTTATGCAGATTTGCATACAATAAAATATAAATGTTATGGAAAAGAGAAATCAGACTACAGTGGATCCAAATCTGATTCCCAGAACAAGACTGAAAAAATGGAACAAGTACATAAAAATAGGAACATTTGGCAGCTATAAAAACGTCATTTTCAATGTCTGATAAAATATTAGCTAACCAAATTTGCAAGACACTGGAACGATTTAATCTGGAACTCTGTGTGTTCTGTAATAGTAAGCAATTAGAATGTAAAGACTCCGCAGGATCACTCCCTTTTCTTCCAAGTGGGATACGTAGATCTACGAGGGAATAAAGGGGAGGGGAGCAATAGAAACTCGTTAAATACCCGGAGTCTCGGACATCGGAATGTCTGAGGATAAAGCAAACAAATAAATACTTCAGAACTGCAATTTAGGTTCTTAAAGGCTGGGGTTGAGATGAAGTACGACAAAGATCCCAATGTTTCCTTCCCTGAATAGGGGGGGATTTTACTGTCATTTTACAGAGGGGGATTTTACTGTCTGTGTACCATCTGCAGATTTATCACTGCGGGCGTGTATAAAATGCCACTTTTTTTTCCGACCGCTGTCCAGTCTTCTACCGGGGATAGTAATTTAGTCAAAGGGAAAGGGAAGACTGATATTTAACAATAACATTGTTAGGCTTCAAATTTGACGACTAGATTGAAGAATCTGGTTGTCAAATTGAAATTTCTAGTCGCAAATTATGACTAACCATCGCTAATTTCAAACACTTTGCTGCTAATTCTCCTGATCCTATATCCTCTAAAAAAGCTTCTTTTAATGCTTATTTTAATCGTGCATTTAATATTTGCTCTTCTGTTTCAGCATTAAATAATGAAATTAACTTTATTCTTGGCCATGAGGCAGCTTATTCCTTTTGCAGCTTATTCTTTTGGTATTTATTCCTTTGAGTTTATTTATAAGATTTTTGTGCAAGTTCGCCATATATTCACTCAGCCTGATACTAAACTTATTGTTATTGAATGTCTGCCATATAAATCCAGTTTTCCTTAACATCCTAAGATTTTCCGTCCCCTTATTCAATTTTGCCATGAATTTGGTTTCAAACCCGCTCACTCTAATATTACTACCTTATTCAATCGTATTCGCACTGATAAATTAGGGTATATAGATAAATTTAAAAGATATGCCGGGGTGTACGTTGTACCCCTGTTAACTCCTG
This sequence comes from Amaurobius ferox, assembly GCA_951213105.1. Lineage (NCBI taxonomy): Eukaryota > Metazoa > Arthropoda > Arachnida > Araneae > Amaurobiidae > Amaurobius > Amaurobius ferox. The sequence continues at coordinate 122,811,315 of OX578133.1, read as the reverse complement.
ATGACTATAAATTTTACATCGGTAGTACTGAACGTACTGTTGGTATCCGGTTAGCTGAACACTCTTGTGACATCAGGAATGGTAAACTTTCTACAGCTCTTGCCCAATGTGTTGTTAAAGATAACTTTCAGCCCATCTTTGAAAAACCTTCCTTTTAATTCATTGCAATAACCCACGTAATATCCTTATTTATGAATCCTTGTTTATTTATATCTACCATGATTCCATTTGTAATTTTGATCCTGTTCAAATTTTAAGTTATGCCTGGTGACTCGTTCTGGACTGTATGCATGTCAAACCTCTTCACAGTTATCTGTGACATCATTTTATTGTAATTGTGCTTGGCTGCATTTTTTTAAAGTGTGCCTTTTCTTTGTAAAATATTTACCACTTGTTTAAATTAAATCTATTGGGTATAACCCCTAAATGTGTATTTGTAATTGAATAATTTTAACAGCCTTTAATACCATTATTTTGTGTTTATGCAAATTTGTCTGCTGATCTGGTGTACTTATAAGCATTCCACGTTCACTGCTTCATATAGTAATGTCCGAAAGCGCTCTGAATTTTAAAGCTATGTACAACTTGTAGAATGATTTTATTAAATTACCTTTTATCTATGATGTTGTTGATGTTGTTGTTGAGACCTAGACCGTCCGACCTATCAGAAAGGTGTAAGGTAACCGTTTGGACGGCCAGGAAGTGCCACGCCAATCAGAAGCGATTAGCCAATCAGAACGAAGTTACTTTAGGATTTAGACCGTACATCGACCGATTCACGTACATGCTTGTTTACAACCGAAGTTTTTCTAATAATAACTGCCGCCGTGTTCATGCGGAGTATAATCACATTAAACATGTGGGTCCATAAGTCCTTCCAAGAGGTTGGTGGTAGGGCAAAGAGAGTACGGTCCCTGTGGATGCCTCCCCCACTGGGTTCCTGTCTAAATTGGGTGGCACTTCCCAGCCGTCCAAACGGTTACCTTACATCTTTCTGGTAGGTCGGACGGTCTGGGTCTTAACATCAACAACAACATCATAGATAAAAGGTAATTTAATAAAATCATCCTACAAGAAGTACATAGCTTTAAAATCCAGAGCACTTTTGGACATTATTGTATGAAGTAGTAAATGCGGAATGCGTATATATATACACCAGATCAGCAGAGAAATTTGCATAAATAAACACAAAATAATGGTAGTACAAGCAGGCTATTAAAATTATTCAATTACAAATACAAATTTAGGGGTTATACCCAATAGATTTATTATGATGTTGTGTCATTGATTTTATAACTGAGTTCAAAATATTTTAAATAAATACTGAATATTTGGGGGGGGGGGAGATATGAAAAGTTTGTCACTTTCACCTCTTAAAAAGGAACATAAGGAACTTTTCCGTCCCCTTATTCAATTTTGCCATGAATTTGGTTACAAACCCGCTCACTTTAATATTACTACCTTATTCAATCGTATTCGCACTGATAAATTAGGGGATATAGATAAATTTAAAAGCCATGCCGGGGTGTACGTTGTACCCCTGTTAACTCCTGATAATCACTATAAATTTTACATCTGTAGTACTGAACGTACTGTTGGTATCCGGTTAGCTGAACACTCTTGTGACGTCAGGAATAGGGATAACTTTCTACAGCTCTTGCCCAATGTGTTGTTAAAGATAACTTTCAGCCCATCTTTGAAAAACCTTCCTTTTAATTCATTGCAATAACCCACGTAATATCCTTATCTATGAATCCAAGTTTATTTATATCTACCATGATTCCATTTGTAATTTTGATCCTGTTCAAATTTTAAGTTATGCCTGGTGACTCTTTCTGGACTGTATGCATGTCAAACCTCGGATGTCCCTAAATTTGCATAAACACCCGTTCACGGGAACGTGAATCACGATGTATTGATTTTTTCCTGCAATCGGCCCCCTCATGCAAATCCTTAAGTCTCAATGCATATGCAAAAGGAAACTTACTCTGAGAAACCAAGGTATATCAATAAACACCAAGGCCCCCAGTATTCTATCAAACATATAATGAAGGAATAAATTTAAAGTATTATATCATTACTAAATTTAAAATAAAAAATGCATAAGTACTTATAGCATCTGAAAAACAGTTAAGTATTGTCGACAATATTGTAACAACAACATTTCACATCAAGTAGAAATTTATATACAACACAACTTCAGTGCTTAAGTATTAGCATTCAAAAATTTAAATTTTAGTTTAAGTTTAATTATAAGTATCCAAAATTTAAGTATAAGCATATTATCATATTTAACAAGTCAACTTTAAAAGATTAATATTTTGTATAAGCATAGAATTTAAGTTTACTTTAAATTTGAGTATAAACACTATAATTCAGAAAACTTAAAATTTTAGTCTATTAATACAATACAAGTATACATAATTAATACTATTAGACTGCATTGATATACCAAATATTTAAAAATATATATTGCAAGTAATCAGATAATAAAAATCCTTTATCAAAAACTTTCAACACATACTTTTTACTAAGTTGAAAACTACAGAATTTTATACACATAAGCCACTATTTAGCATTATGCAGGTAATGGAAAATGGATGTATATACAAAGGTGTAAAGTGAAAAGTTTCAATATCACAAAAATTTATACTCAAGATATACTATCTTATATCAATGAGGTTTAAGATAAACAATAATGTATATATATGACATCTTTAAAAATTCCCAAGTTGTAAATTCAATTTAGTATTTAAAATTTTCTTTAGACTAAACATTTAATCTCAAAAAGTTTGATTTAGTTTTTAAAAAAAAATTTATTGCAAAATTTAAGTATTATTTCCTTAGTCATTGGTTTAGTAAAGTGATCTGCTAAGTTATCTTTACTATTTACAAATTTAACATTAAATGATTCATTGACTATTAAATTTCTTGGGAAATGATATCTAACATCAATATGCTTAGTTCTATTGTTTTCAATTGGAGAGTTAGAAAAATTAATGGCTGCTTGGTTGTCGCTAAAAATAACACTGTTACTTTTATTAAAGTTTAACCCAAGTAAATGACATTCTTTAATTATGTTTTGTACCCATACCATTTCCTTAGCGGCTTCAGTTAGTGATACGTATTCAGCTTCCATGATTGATAAGCTGACACACTTATGTTTAAAGGTACGCCAAGAAATAGGTACATTGTCAATAAAGAGTATCATTCCTCAAAGTGAAACACGGTCATCTCTGTTTGCAGCAAAGTCAGAATCTGAGTAACAATTTAATTTTAACTCCTGAATGTTAGATAAATTCAACATATAATTTTTAGTCTTTTCAACATATCCTAAAAGTCTTAACAATGCATCCCAATGCTTAATTCCAGGGTTTTCTTGAAATTGAGATAATATATTGATGGCGTAACAAATATCAGGTCTAGTTCTACTAGATATAAAAGCCAAACACCCAATTAAGCTCCTGTAAGGAAAACTTTGCATTTGCTTTATTTCTTCACTTGTCTTTGGACAATCTATTTTACTTAGAATATTCCCTTTAGAAATGGGAAGTGAAGTAACTGGATATTTATATTGTTGAAACATTTGACATACTTTATCTATATACTGACTTTGATGTATAAAAAATTTATTGTCAAACTCTTTAAATTCCACGCCTAAAAGTTTTCTAATTTTTCCTAATACCTTGATATCAAATTCTATGCTAAGTAATGAAACAATGTGGTCTATGTCCCTTTGATACTTTGAGAAGAGAATTATGTCATCCACATAAACTAGCATAAGAACTTTGCTATTGTAAATATAGGCACAATTACACCATTGAAGTTTTAAAAAATTTAATTCTTTTAATTTGGTGTCAAGTTCATTAAACCATTCTCTTCCACTTTGATGAAGACCATAAATGGCCTTCAACAAACAAACATAATCAGGCTGTTCCTGATTGACATAACCTTGAGGCTGTTTCATATATACTTTTTGACTCAATTTAGCATAGAAATAGGCAGATTTGATATCTAACTGGAAATGCATCCAGCCAAGCATGCATACGAAAATTGAGAAGAATGCTCTAATTAAGTTGAAGTTAACAACAGGGCTAAAAACTTCATCGTATGATTCTCCTTTTTTCTGACCATACCCCTGGGCTACCAAACGAGGTCTAAATCTCTTGATTTTCCCATTCTCGTCTTTCTTAATAGTGTAGACCCATCTATTGCCTATATGCTTTTGTGAGGTGGATGCAGGAACTAGTTCCCAGACACCCCTCTCTTGCATTATGGCCATTTCTTCATCCATAGCTTTACACCATTTTTCGGACTGGGAGGATTTAATTGCAGCGTTGTACCCTTTTGGTATATTTATTTCAATATTGCTTGCTTCTGGTCTGCCTTTGACCCTTTTAAGACCTTTATTTTCCCGAAAATTAAACAGTTGCTGATCAAATTGTATATTTCTTTTATCACAATATTTCTTAACATCATTGTGCGACCTCAGCCTTTTATTATCTCCTTGAGCGTAATAATACACATCGGTTCTACTCCCATCGGGTCTTGGAACCGTCTTTCGCTGCCAAGCAATATCCGAGCAAGGAGTCATACTGGAGTCAGCAGGAGAGTCCGTTTCCTCACTGGATTCAGACGGATCGTCACCAGTGTCTTCACTCTCTCCTGCTCCCCCATCAGACTGCCCTCTCGGATATTCCCCGTCGGAGTATTCTGAAAGGTTATCTCTTGATATCCCTAAGGAGATATTTCTGGGATAAATTGGGTCCAGGATGCCTTCCACTACTTCACCCTCATCAAACCTCACATTGCAGGTCTCAATTGTTCGTTTTTCTCCTGACAAAAATATCCTATAGCCCTTAGTTTTAGTAGCATAGCCTACCATCACCCCTTCTGTAGCTTTCATGTCTAACTTCTTTCTGAGCTGACTGGGTTTGCCTACATATACTCTACAACCAAAGGTTCTAAGATGGTTGACTGAAGGTTTTCTACCACTGTAGAGTTCATGTGGAGTTTTAGTCTTAAATTTGTGACATATTCAATTTTTAGTGTATGTAAAACACAATATTGCTTCCGCCCAGAATCTGTCATGCATTTCGCTCTCGTTCAACATGGCTCTAACACAGTCAAATGCGGTTAAGTTAAATCGCTCCGATACTCCATTTTGCTGTGGGGTATATGTGTTAGTCCTTTCAGCCTTAATACCGATATCCCTCAGGTAATTTTTGAACTTATCATGGCAGAATTCCATTCCATTATCCGTCCGGATACATAGAATTTTAGTACCTAATTGCCTTTCCTCTCTAGCCTGAAACTCTTTAAAATGTGAAAACACTTCTGACTTCTGTTTCATAAGGTAAACAAAAACTTTTCTACTATAATCATCTGTTATAGTTAAGATATACTTATTTCCACCGTATGAGGCTGTATGTAAAGGACCACACACATCCATGTGTAACAATTGCAATGGTTTAGTGGACCTTATCCTACCGGTGGGTTTATACGATACTCTCCTAGACTTAGCCAATTTACAAGATTTACAATTTAACCTTTTGTATTTAAGCCTAGGAAGTCCGTTTACAGCAGAAGCTTTGCTGGTTTGGAGGAGATATTCAGCGTTTATGTGGCAATATCTTTTGTGCCAAAGACAGTTTGTACTGTTAAGTTCAGTTACTGAACTGCTAGGTTTAGATATTAAACTATCCACATTTTTATTCTGCTTAGTTTTTGTTTTGTCAGATTTAAATTTAGTTTCTTTAAAATTAGGTGCTATTTTTACTTTATCTATTTTTCTGGAAGCACTAGGATCCCTATCCTTAGATTTCTTATCCTTTTTGCGTTTCTTGTCTCCATCTCGATCCCTATCTTGAGATTGACGGTTTTCTATGTTATGTTGTTCCTGGGTACTATACTTAGGTTTTAAGAAATACAACCCATCCTTTCTTTTTGCATAAAAGAATTTCTCCCCTTTGGGTGTAAAAAACCATAGCACCCCATTAGCTCCTTGAAAACTAAAATTTTGTTCCTCAAGAACAGATGCAGCTAATAAATTTCTCCTAAGTTTAGGAGAATACATAACATTTTCCAATTTGATAATACTTTGTTTATCCTTAAATTGGACATGCATTTCCACCGGCCCGATAGCCTCAACTGGACTTTCGACATCTCCTACTGCTAGCGACATTGAAGTGCCTTTGCACTCATTAAATTTGGAAAATAACTTAATGTTATTACAGAAATGTCGCGTAGCAGCAGTGTCTACTACCCAGCTGAGTCTATCGTTAGGATCGATTACAGTATTAGCTTCAATATGTAGAGATCCAAGAAATTCCACAATACTAGATCCATTGTTTTTAGGGCAATTAGCTTTAGTATGACCTAGTTTGTTACATTTAAAACACTTAATTTTACTTTTAGAAATATTTACATTATGACTAGAAGTATTTACATTAGACACATTTTGAGATACATTCTGAGATTTAAATTTAGACACTTTTACTCTATTTACACATTTCTTAGAAGTAAGATATGCAGAATTTAGACTCACAGTTTTAGAAAAGTCACTTGCTTGTTGACGAAGCCGGCTCTCCTCAGCTGATAGCTCTGCTTGTATTTTGCTGAGCTTGAAGTCTGAGTCACTCCATCGATAAATTAATTGAACGATGCCCCGGTATTCTTCCGGAAGGTATCTGATAGCTTGGAATGAAACATATAGGTCCTCAATGGGGTGATTCGTGTCTTTAAGCCTCGTCACGGCCTTCCGCAATCTTGAGCAAAATATGTCAACGGGCTCGTCTTGCTCCGGCCGGATGTCGAAGAACTCGTCTAGTAGGCGCATGAGATTAGCTCGGGAAGGCGCTTTCTTTCAAATCACATGTCCAAACATCATTCGAAAAAACAGCAACTGAAGCTGGTGGCATTGTAATAATAGTATGCTCAGAATCTGAATCAATTGCATTTTCAGATTTATCATCAGAAATAACACTGTTCCACGAATCTTCACTATTTGCTTTGCTTTCATTACTGTCTGGTTCGTTTACCATACACGTATATTCTTCCACAGAAAGAAAAAGTCTCAAATCAGCCATACTTTTATCCGAAATAGCCTAATCATTTCACTGTCGTACATTCCTTTAACCCCCCCGTACCCCACCCACCCCCAAAAATACTCTTATATTCCTGTAATTCACCAACGAAATCATTAAAAGCTAAAATCAAAAGGAGACCTGGAGCTCAATTATAAAATTGTTGATGCTGCGAGAAGTGCTCTGTCTGTTTATTTTACAGAACCATGTTTCACCGCTCCAAATGGAGAAATAATTCATTGGATTCTCCTTGTGCCAAGGTCAAACATCTACAAAATACATTTAAGTTGCTTCCACGGGCATTTAACGCCATCTAGTAGACAAATAAATTCAAATGAAAACGCTTCACGTAGAAACACGGATACATGCCACTCGCCGTTTAGGGTAAAGTTCTCTCCGGCACGAGTGCGTGCTGTACGTCCTTGAATGCAAGTTCGCAGCCAGCACGTGGGCGTGTTAACCGTCGCGAAAGGGTTAAAGTTGCTTTACTAAGAATGTTTGACTAATATTAGGTAGTCAATATATTGTCTGTTTGAACAATGTTAACTTGATCTGTATCAACTTTTTCTGCAAACTCCATCTAAGTTAAAGATGCGAGTTCTTTCTTCTGTTGGAATTTTTTTCTTTCATTCATTTGTAAAATTCGAAAATCAGTTGTCAACAGAACGTAGCAGTGGATGTAAATGAAGTAGGCTTGACGTGGAAGAAACTCATTTATTTTCACGAACTTAAAACATTAGAATAACAAAAGAACATATCCATTTCCATAACTTAGAAATGGTATTAGCAAATGTTGAATCACATAAACTCAGTCTTGAAAATTAACATAAAACTTAACAGTTAGGCCTAACAACATCGGCCACGTATATCGCCATTTACTGGCATGCATGTAGAACAACTGCTAACATAAACGGCTCATAGTAACATCATTAAATATCGACATCGAACATACTGATAATCCAGAACCGAATACCAGATTAGTCATCAGACAGACAGATCCGACCCGATCAGATACCAAGAACATGACATTCACTAGCTTAAATAGTGCCGTATCATTGAAGTAGAAGTTTATGTTTTCTTCCGGAGTATGCTAATTTCTAATCGGTGGAAATAGAAATTAGCATAAACCGGAAGTTGACGTCTCAATTTGCAGGATCATAAACCATGGGGGTAAAATTTCTTAACAAACGATCCAAAAGCGATTAACCAATCAAAATGAAGTAACTTTTGAATGTTGATGTTACGTCGAACGATTCACGTACGTGCTTGTTTACAATTGAAGTTTTTCTAGCAGTTAAATACCTTATTTCATGATAAATAAAATGATGTTATTACATCTAACAAACCTTGTATTGATGTGAGTACCTGCAAACTTTTGTCATGAAACATCCAATACGCAATATCTGCTACTTTGGCAACTAAGTTTTCTATTAGTGAATTTCCACAGCTCTAATTTGCCAACAAGAATTAAACATTAAAATTTATTTTAGCATTAATCTTTTACAGTATTATTTCATTTCCACTCTTCTCAATATGTGATTCCCTTTTGGCATAATTTTGTGTGTTTAAATTAGAAATTCATGTTAGTTTGGGTAAAAATGCACGTGTCAGTGCAGATCTCAGTTTATCTATTTGTACTATGTGCCATTAGGTAATTTGTGTATATATTATTTAATAATCCAATCTATATTTATATCAATATTTATATCAATATTTATATTTATTTATATATTCAAGAAATTATTTATAATCTTGTATTGGATTTGAAAACCGTTTAATATATTTTATGTTTCTTGTACTATTTATTACCACTATGTGAATCTAATATGATTTGTTTTATTTTTATTTGCTAGCGCCTGGCAAAATAGTGTAACTGTTAATCAATACATTAGTGCCCGGTAATCTATATAAATTGGGATATAGGGGATCGACAACCAGAAACCAATTATTTCGCTTTTTTGATTTGTAGATATTCTTAGATGTCAGGCTATAACTATTCACCAGAACTTTTGAATTATAATTGCATTTGTAAATTTACATGTACCTTTTGTAATATCTCATATATTGGACTAGCACTCCTCTTCACCTTTGTTTCAATGTTCATTAAAGCTATATTAAGAAATTTAGTTCTCAAGCATCTCACAATTCACAACTTCCTCTGCCTGCTTATCATAACACTGTCAATAATTTCAAATATACCCATTTTGATCTTCATGGAATTGATAAGATTTCAATTTTGATTCTGGACATTGTAAAGAATCCTGTTGATAGATTATATTTTGAAAATTCACTTAGCAATGAAATTTCAAACAGCATAAAACTATTTTACCATATGGATTAAATCAAATTTATAATAACAAGAATGTAGTAAAAACTACACAAAAAATTAAAAATTTAGATTATGATCGCTCTATTTTTAACATCCTAAATTATAACTCTAATAGTGCCTCAAGATCCAATCGAGGAAATTATAACATTAAAAAGTGTCAAAATCTAAACATAAAAGCAAAAATTACTAATCTAGAAAATAACTTTACATCTTCTTATAACATAAACACTATAAAAACCTGAGTGTTTAATATCAAAAAACAACTTTTAAATCAAGTCTATAATACTTTCTTAAAGTCATTTAATCATGATGAGCATTTTTTACACCTATTATATGATCTTATAACAAGAGATTATTTTATAAACCTCCACCTGTCCATTCAACCCCTTTCTACCTCTAATTATCAGGATATAATACTTATTGTGTAATTAAATACAAAAATTCACTTTATAATAATATAAATTTTAATTATTTATTTTAGCAGTATAAACTTTGTTTTTCTATTCCTAATACTCATATTTTCAAAACATTTAAATATAATACCCCTTGAGGTAAACAAATATTCAATTACAATGATACATCCAAATCTCTATTAAATCAAAATTCCAGTCCCAATTTTCCTTGTGTTTGCAACCAACCAAATTACTCTAAATTTATAGCCTGCAATCATGAATACATAATGTTTTATAAATCATTAATGTTATTGAACTAGAGTATGCCATATTTTTCATGTTCTATATATTAGCTTCCTTATCTATATATTTTTAATATATATATGGCGAAGGTGTGATGTCTTATCTTAATTATTACAAAAGCATTTATAAAAGAGAAGTTTATTTACATGAACTTATTAACTATATTTACAAGTTATTTACATAGCATGAAGCTACATCATAAAGCATGTGAACATAGTCATCCAAATACGAATGTCCGTATCACTGATGGGAATGTTCTGGTACTGGCTTTTATGAATCAGTGCAGAGGCGTTACGCATGCAAAGCAGAGAGTCTCTGGAGATCAGGAAAGAAAGTTTTTATGCTAATCGCATTTATGCTAATTACCTGATCTGGCGGCTTTATGCAAAATTGTTAGAGGAGTGTCGCCATATATACATATATCAGGGTTCATGCACACTCTGAAAACCGGGAATTTACAGGGAATTTAAAAGTGGACTAAAATGTCAGGGGAAATGCTGGGAAAATCGTTTTTTATTCAAAATTCTGGAAAAATCTGGGAAATTTCAGCTTATTGATCTGCTCTAACTCAAAGAGGTAAATCGAAAAGTACAAAAGTATCTTATAAAGAACTTCAAACCAAAACCAATTTTAATGATGTAGCGGTGTATGTAGAAATAGGGGGAACGTTGCAGATCTCTTGATTTGTTATTTACGAGTGACGTGTTAATGTATGAAGGGCATGACTTTCGAGGAGCAATTAAGCTCTTTGGGGATGACTCATGTGGGGAGAAAGAACGAAAGCTTTTGCAGTGATTATTTTGATTTAGCATTTTCAATGATGTTTATTACGATGTTATTTACAAGTGTTATGATGTTATTTATGAGTGACGTGTTAATGTATGAAGGGCATGACTTTCGAGGAGCAATTAAGCTCTTTGGGGATAACTCATGTGGGGATAGTGGGATGTGGAGAGGAAGAACAAAAGCATTTGCTGTGATTTTTTTTATTTACCATTTTTCAATGATGTAATCAAGAGACACCTGGTTAAGCAGAGAGGGAAAAGTGGTTCATGTGTTGGCGCATTAAGCACATATTTGCCATATTTGAAAAAAAAAAATATTTTTTTTTATACACAATGTAAAGTTATGTTTTCACAATGGATATTGCAGGTTAAGATACTCTGATTTCTTTTTTTCTTTCAAGGTACGTTCTTACCGTATATTGCAATAAAATTTTAAATTATTAGGAAGTGTAGGATTTTTAAATTTCTCAAACAGGTGGTATTTTATAATTTTTTACCTGAGATAAATACAGCAGGCACTGTGCTAATTAATTTTCATGAGAGGCATGAATTTATTTTCCTATTTCCATCCCGTGTTTTCTCTAAAAATTATTTTAATTTAACGATTTTTTTTCCTGTGAGATTAGCATTACTAGGCATTGGTAACTAGTAGTTTCTTTGGATTTGTCCTTTGCTTGGCCACTTTTTGCAGTTGGTTAGGATTTCAAGAAAAATTTAGCCGAACGGTGAAATGTGATGCACAGGTGGGAAGCAAATATGCATGGTCTCATTGCACTGTACGAAAATATGTGTTAAAAATTGAAATTCAAAGTTTTCACTAATTTAGTGAATTCTGAACTATTAATAAGTTTATGAAAATAATTTCTTTACACATTTTTGAAATCAGAAACTCTTATTTATTTATTATTATTTTGCAAATTGTACGTGCACTGATAATTTAACTTAAGAAAAACGGTTTTAATTCCCTATTGGTATAGTCATCTTTGGAGACCAAGTGGTCGCTCTTTTAAAAAGCTCTGAACTTGCTGTAGCTGTCCATTATATAGTCTCCATTGCACCCTTCCTACGCAGCTCCTAGCCACCTGCTAAGCGGCACATACAATCCTCGCTTATTTAGGGGGGTAATTAATTACACTACGCAGGCGTAATACGCTCTAAATAGACATATTTGGGTTACTGTGCGGGATTAATATGTCTTAAATAGACATATTTGGGCTACTCTGAAGGCATATGCATGACATAAACATACACCTTTTGTGTGACGCATATGAATGGTAATGTAGCGCGTCTCGGATTCTAGAGAGAATAGTCTGCTAGAATAAATTGATTTGAAAGCGAAATTTCGAACTTTAAAACTAATTCGAATGTAAAACAAAATCTCACCAAGGCACATTTTCTCAAGAGCTGAAATATCGAATTTCTTGGCTATTGGTAGCTTGAGTTCCCCGTTATGCATGACATAAACATACACCTTTTATTATTTTAAGATTCTTTACCTTTAAATATTTATCAAAACACCTGGAATCGGATAATTATCTCATTTCTCTTCCCCCCCCCCCCCCCCCACACACACATACAAATTTGTTTACAGATACTACGAGTCAAACTGGTTAAAATTACAAAATTTACAGCATGTGTTAGAATAGGTGCCATTTAATCGGCTCTGGCGAAATTATAGTCTTGTAACCCAAATTTTTTTCCAGTGCGTTTTGGATTAGAATTTCAGTTACTTGAAACTTTGTTTAAAGACGATGAACATGAAAAGTAAATATAATGCCGATTGGGAAGATGGAACTTATATCCAGAGTTCAGCAAATGGATAAAGTCTGTTCCTGAAAACCCGTATAATGCATTTTACAAACTTTATATAAAACCTATATATTTAAGTAATATGGGAAAAGAAGGTCTGATAAGCCACGAGAAGAGTAACAAACACGAAAAATTTCTATCAAGAATAAATTCTCAATCTCAAAGTAAAATTACGTTTTTTGGAAAGCAAACCTCTAGACATACAGCATTGGTTGAGAACAAAAGCAGTGAAAGCATGTCTTCTCAACAAGCGGAGTTAATTGATACACAAGCTGTTCAGTCTTCATATGAAGTTCTACAAGGAAATAGAAGCTTAACAAATTTTGCATTAAAAGAAGATTCTCTCAAAGCCGAAGCTTTATGGGCAATGAAGCTGGTACAATCTCATTCAACATATAATTCATTTTCTGATGTTGCACCAATATTTTCTGAAATGTTTCCAAATAGTAAAATAGCCCAAAGTATCTTGATAGGAAGTAGTAAAATGGCTTATCTCATATGTTTTGGACTTTCACCATATTTCAATAATTTATTAGTTTCAGAGCTTTATGATACAAAGTTTGCGTTATACTTTGATGAAGCATTAAACAGAATTGTACAAAAGGGACAAATGGATTTGGTTATAAGATTTTGTCTAAAAGTTTAAATCAAGTGTGTACTCGTTACCTTACTTCAATTTTTCTTTCACATGCTACTGCAATTGATTTAATTAAGGCTTTTAAAGATGGCACTTCTGAACTTTATTTAAATTTTCTTCTGCAAATATCTATGGACTGCTCAAATGTAAATTTGAAATTTCTTAGAGATATTCAAGAAGATTTGCTTGATGAAAACGGTTGCAAACTCCTTGATTTAGGAACTTGTGGACTGCATGTTGTCCATGGAGCCTTTCAGACTGGACATAAGGAAACTAATTGGAACTTTAATGCTTTTTTTAAATCCATTTTTAGATTGTTCAAAGACAGTCCTGCTAAAAGAGCTGATTTTGTGGATATTACTGGAAATCATAGTTTTCCATAAAAAATTCTGTACTACGGTGGGTAGAAAATGTAGAGGTTGCAGAACGGGCAATAATAGTATTTCCTTATATTAAGCAATACATTGAAAGTAAGAAAATGCTAGCAAAAAAATATGTCATGCGAAATTCTGCAGAATGCTTGTGATAAGCTGATGTTGTCAAAAATTGCTTTTTTCTCATTCGTTGCCAGTACTCTTGAGCCCTTTTTAAAAAAATTTCAAACTGCCTAACTAATGGTACCTTTTTTGTATGACAATATTTATTTTATTCTTCGCCAATTAATGTCAAAGTCCTTTAAGCCAACTGACTGTTCTGTCTGAAGCTTCTACACCTGAAAAGTTATTTGATATTGATGTCCACTTAAGAGATAATCACCGTAATCGTAAAAACATAGATCTTGTTATTGCCACTTCACAGTATCTGTCAAAGAGTAGTGTTTCTCTACTTCAAGAATTAAAGTTTCGCTATGAATGCAAGAAATTTCTAATTGGCTTAACTTCTAAAATCATTGAAAGATGCCCAGTAAACTTCCTGATGAAAGCAGCTTCATGCCTAAATCCCTAAACTATACGTACTAGTAGTGTATTGTGTGAACAAAGAATGACTGTGCTTTTACGAAATCTACATGTCAAAGACTTGATTTCAGGGGTAACAGCGGATAGAGCTAAGCAACAGTTTTCTGAGCTGTGCCAATTCTCCAAGATTCAGTGGAAGAATGAATTTCTTGCATTTTGTGAAAATAAAACTGGTTTGGATAATTTTTACATGTTTTTAATTGGAAATGAAGACTTCAAAGACCATTGGTCTGTAGTTCAAATTGTGTTAATTTTATGTCATGGAAATGTCTCTGTTGAGAGCTGTTTTTCAATCAACAAAGATATGCTGGTTTCGAATCTTCATGAACGATCTCTCATTGCTTTACTTACTGTGTACAATTCCATAAAGGCATACGGTGGTGTTTTAAACATTCCCATCACTAAAAACATGTTTCAGTGTGTTAAATTGTCATGGTCAAGTTATCGCCAAGCTTTAGATGCTGAAAAATTAAAAAGCGGAGAGAAAATGAAATCTGAACACCAGAAAAGAAAAATTAATGACCAGATTGCAATACTTCAGAAAAAAAAAGACTAAACTTAGTCAGGATATGGCTCTAGAATCAAATAATATTGATTTAAATATAAAGGAACTACCAATAAATTTAAAGACATTGTAAATTGTTTTGAGTATGATGTTAATTTAAATAACATACGCACATTAATTTCCTTTCTGGTGCTCAGAGGATGCCTTATAGAATTATTTCATTTTTTCCTATATACCTTTTTATGCTTATATGTTTGTTTTTAAAAGTTGAAGTTTATATATATATATATATATTATATATATATATTATATATATATATATATATATATATATTATATATATATATACAAATATATATGTATATATATATATATATGTATATATATATGCAAACAAAATTGTATATAAATATAGAGTTATTTTGAATGGTTTTTATTCACTATAAAGTTAATTAAGTCTAAAATTATATTTTGAAATTGGCTTTAAAATGGCAATATGCAGTACCTGGAATTTTGATGAAATCAACAGGGAAAACCTGGAAAACTCAGGGAATTTCATTTTGAAAAATGGGCATGAACCCTAATATATATATATATATATGTGTGTGGTTTTGAATATGCTATTATCTGGTCATATTATTGTTTATTTGAACTCTGCTGGCAGTGGAATTCCAATGTGTCCATGTTCATAATTGTTTAAAAGTCACAGGTTTTCTATTTGTGGCCTGCCTATCACTGACAGGCTAATTTTTGAAATTTTCTGAAACATGTTATTTCGGCATTAAGTTTAATGGGTCACTTAACCCTCCCCTCTATCTTAGTTTTTGAACTATTTAAGCTTTAATAATTTCAAAATTTTTACTCCTGATTTTTTTTTATCTCGAGTCTTTTTCTTTGAAATTTTACCCCCCCCCCTCCCCCACCAAAGAATCACCAGCCCCCTTGATGGTAACCTTTACATTTATTTCAGACCAATGTTGCTCATATATATCTCCTGGGTGTAACTTTTGCATTAACTAGTACAGGGTAATTTCGGATCTCTGTAAAAAAACTGTTTTTTAATTTATTTTTTTAATTAAACCTATCTGAAACTTAAACAATTTTTATATCATGGTTTAAATGATGATTAATTACAGTTATCTTGAAAATTTTTTAAATAATTTTTTACATGGAAAATTATATATAATTTCACATGGAATTCAAAGTGCATTTCAGCCATGAGCAATAAAACAATTTATATTTTGTAAATATGCTAATTTTATTAAAACTAACTCTTATTTAATACCCAATATCATTCACCATATGCATATTTCAGAATTTGTTACTAACTAATATACATTTTATTCCTAATTATGGTATTTTGTTTTAGGTATCTGCTGTTGGAATTTCTAATCCCTACAGGTTAAGGCCATATGTTGGTGTCAGAATGCCATTAAACAGTAGTTATTCGCCAATGATTTATATGCACAATCCTCATAGTTCAACATTACAGGTTTGTTCAGAATCTACTAAAGTAGTTTCAACTAAAGTACTTAGAATTATTTAATACTGAGATAATTATTTTTGTTTATTGTTTAATGCATCATTATACAGGCTGTCCCAAAAAGATTGAAACACGCTTTAATTCTTAAAAATATTTTTCTCCTGCTGTAGGCATTTTCAATATTTAATGAGTTATTATTTTTTAGGAAAAACATACATTTTTTTTGTATGTAAAAAAAACCTATTTTTCCCTAAGTGACATTAAACAGGTTATGTGCTGGCATGTAAAGTGCCATAAAAAATGCTCAACATACTATCTACTGGTTTTTAACACTTTACAACAAAGTTGAAAAGTGTTTATGACTTTGTTCATTCTGTCTGTCTGTCTGTCAGCACGATAACTGCCGTAAAAATGACTTAATCAAAATGAAATTTTAGTATGTTGTTCAGACGGTCTGTAGAACCTATGGGAATATAAATGAATAATATCACCCAATTAGTTTTGGATTGAACCCGGGTCGAAAAAATGAAATACATTGAGCCCTATGGGACCTAATTTTTCAAACATTTTTTAAGCGGATTTAAAATTCACAAATTGCTTCGAAAATTTTAGGTAATATTCAAATTGTTCCATAAAATATATAAAAAAAAAATTCAGCGAAATATATTCAGTAGTTTTTAAATAAAAATTAAAATAATAATTACACCTCTTATATGAAAAGATCACGTGACCATGATATGAAACGATCACATGACCCACTTCAAAATGATATATGGCATCCATCTTGTTTCAAAATCGTGATTTTTTTAAGTTCTTTTTAATTCATATTGAGTGTTGTATCCGTCCTAAAACTTCTTTATTTTTGCTTAAATTCTGTGCATCTAGATACTGAAACAACGCAATGACAATATATTTGAGTTTAAATGCTCATCTAAATTTGATTATTTCTACAACTAAGCCTATTTTTCACCTATGTGAAATGTAAACAGCAAAATATATAGAATGAGTTGTATTAGAATTCCTGTATTTTTTTAACACAAAATAATTTAGTCCATGGAGTCTGCATGGCTGATATGAATGAAATATTAATTGATTTCATAAAGAGAAGGACGATTTTTTTCGATGAAGTTTCAAGCATAGAGTTTAATTTTTTGTAGCTCCATGGTCTTAAACAAAATGTTTAAATAAAATAAATTATTATAGTATTGTGATGAATGAAATGAATGGGAGAAAGTTATGAAGGAAATTCTGTTTTTATAGAGAGATCCAGGCGTGTTATGTTTTCTATGACGTCATTTGAATTAATTTCAGTTGTTTTCGATGAAGTTTTCAAATATAATAAATTATAGTAGTATTATGATAATTCTAAAACTATTACCGAGGAATGTATAGCATTTTAGAGATGTTTAAACCAGGCAATTTATATTTCAATGCCGTCATTTGAATGAAGTTCATTTTTTTCGATGAAGTTTAAGTTTTCAAATATAATAAATTAATGCAGTATTGTGATAAGTTTCAAAATATTACCGAGGAATGTATTGCATTTTAGACTTGTTTAAATAAAATTGCATTGAAGTTGGAAAGTGTTTCATAATCAATGCTTTAAGCATGATTGATCTTTCTTGTTTATACATCACGAGAGGTAAAAGAGAAAAAAGTTTCTCTTTTGAATTTGGGGAAAAAAAACCTGTCTTAGTTTAATTACATTAAATAAGTGCCTAAAAAGTCTCATAAAAAGTTGATAGAAGATAGTATATAAATAAATCTATTTTCAATGCTCTATTGCTGATTTTCAACTTTCAAACGTTCTGCACTCGAATCGGACGTTTTTGAGGTGAAGTGTGTGTGTGAGTGTTGAGTGTGTGTGAGAGAGAGAGAGAGAGAAAGATAGATAGATAGATAGAAAGAGAGAGAGAATTATTGTTCGTTTTGAAACAAATATTTTATTTCTTTTAAATATATTTATAAAAAAAATTACATAAAAATAAAATTTTAAATATCGTCTGCTGTTCACTTTTCATATGCACAATTATGCGATAGTTTAACATTATTCTTGTGGATTTAGTTCGTTTCATTCAAGAGAGAAGGTACATTTTTGTAATAGTTTTATATTTTAAAGCCAACGAATCGACAATAGTCATTGTTTCACGGGATATTTATTAAATGTCAGTTGCATTTTGATGAGAATTTTGCACGTGAGTAAGAAAAAGTCATTTTCATTAACATTTTGCAACATAATTGAAAAGTGTTTATGACTTTGTACATTCTGTCTATCTGTTTGTCTGTCCGTTAGCACGATAACTGCCATAAAAATGACTTTCTCAAAATGAAATTTTAGCATGTTGTTCAGACGGTCTGTGAGACCTATGGGAATATAAATAAAGAAAGCACCCAATTAGTTTTGGATTGAACCCGGGTTGAAAAAATGAAATACATTGAACCCGGGTTGAAAAAATGAAATACATTGAATTCTATGGGACCTAATTTTTCAAACATTTTTTAAGCAAATTTAAAATTCACAAATTGCTTTGAAAGTTTTAGGAAATATTCAAATTATTCCATAAAATATATAAAAAAAATTTCAGCACAATTTTAAGCAGTTTTTTAAATAAAAAGTAAAATAATAATTAAATTCTTTATATTAAGAGATCACGTGACCCACTTCAAAATAAAATATGGCATCCATCTTGTATCAAAATCGTGATCTTTAAAGTTCTTTTTAATTCATAGTATTGTATTCGTCCTAAAACCGCTTTTTTTTGCTTAAATTCTGTGCATCTGTATACTGAAACAACGCAATTACAATATATTTGAGTTTAAATAATTATCAAACTTTGATTATTTCTACAACGAAGCCTAATTTTCACTTATAGAAAATGTAAACATCAAAATATGTAGAATGAGTTGTATAAGAATTGCTGAATTTCTTTAACGCAAAATTATTTAGCTCATGGAGTCTGCAATATAGCTGATATGAATGAAACATTCATTGATTTTATACAGAGAACCAGACGATTTTTTCGATGGAGTTTTAAGCATAGAGTTAAATTACTTGTACCTCCATGATTTTAAGTTTTTAAATAAAATAAATTATAGTATTGTGATGAATGAAAGGATTGGAAAAATGTTTTTGAATGAAATGCTGCTTTAGAGGCGATTTCTATTGCGATGACGTCATTTGAATAAAGTTCATTTGTTTTCGATGAAGTTTTCAAATATAATAAATTATTGTAGTATTATGAAAATTTAAAAAATATTACCGAGGAATGTATCGCATTTTAGAGATTTTTAAACCATTTTTTAGAGGCAATTTATATTTCAATGCCGTCATATGAATGAAGTTCATTTTTTTTTATGAAGTTTTAAGTTTTCAAATATAATAAATTAATGTAGTATTGTGATAATTTTAAAAATATTACTGAGAAATGTGTCGCATTTTAGAGATGTTTATATAAAATTGCATTGAAGTTGGAAAGTGTTTCATAATCAATGCTTTATGCATGATTGATCTTTCTTGTTTATTTTCTAATGTTGGCAGGTATGGCATACATGCCAAATTTATGTTTTTTCCATAAAATGTGTGCAAATTTGCAAGTCATTTTACAATTTTATGATCTATCACTTATTTTATATGAATTTCGATAAAAGTTCCTTCAAAAAATGAATTTTATCAATATCAGAGTTTCCCCTAAGATTAGAAAAGGACAGGATACTCTTACTAGAAAAAGGACACTTCTTAAAAAAAGGAGGGGACACATTTTTTATGTGAATAAAATTTAAGTTAGGGGTTTCTGTGGCAAAAATTAGAGTGCTGCAAAAATTGTAAACACTTTGGACGCTTATACCTCCAAATCTAATAAATAAAAATGTAAATTTATTTTCTTGTTTTGTTGGAAATTGTAAATATATAAAATTAATTTCAATTTTTTAATATTCTGAACTTGTTTTTTGGAAAACTTAAATCAGTATCTGGCCGAGCAATTTTTTTTTTTTTTTCATTTTGCTTACTTTCACTTGAAATATCTTCGAAACCATAAAAGACAGATATAAATAGTAAACGATAAAAATATGCATTAGGAAATTTAGCTGCTAAATCTATATTTATGTTTTAAAAACCTTTTATAGTTTTTGAGTAATCTATTTGTCAAGTTGAAGAAGAGTGAAAATTTTCTCTTTTTCATGTTTGTAATGCTTATATCTCAAAAACTAAGAGTACTACTTGTGAACAACAGCATAATTTTCTTTATCAATATCTATTAATATTAATCACAATAAAAATTTCAGCACAATATGCAAGGATATAGCTCTTTGAAAGCCCCACAAGTGTGTTATTGTATTTTGGATGAGCTCTTAGCTTTCGAAGTATAGTGGCTATTAATAGGATATTTTAGTATTTTAACCTTGGTTTTCCAATGAGTGGGAAAGCTGTAATTGACTTAAAATGTCACGATTATTGCAGCTTAATCTGTTACTCCTTGGTGAAATATTCGTGTACAAGTATGAGATAATTTTATTTTGTGTCAAAAAATTAGGGTGTTAAATGAACTTGGGAAATCTAAAAATGTTTAATGATTGATTAGGTTTTAACAAAATAAATGTATTTTAACCTGAAGTCTATAGTTGAAGTATCCAGATAAAATCTGTGTGAATACTAAAGTACTAACTAGCTATAAACAGTTAGCAAGTAATTTGTAGCACTTTGACAGCCTGTATACAATATAAATGAGTCTGAAAAAATCGAATAACTTAATTGAACTTTACTGAAGTTTTATTTTACAAAATGATATTCATATAAAACCATTTTGGTTTCATTGGACTGGAGCCACTGTCACTTAAGTTATGAAAAGGCTTCTTTTATTGTAAACAAATGTATCATTGAATAAATGTTTTTTTATACATTAAATGTAATTATATTCTTGAAAACTTGGGTTTATTAACAATTATAATTATTGAATTCATATAAATTGAGTTTATTTAATTTAAAAAAGAGAATATTAAATTTTGATTTTTAGTATTTTCTCATTAGTCGATGAGGTTTAATGATCTTAAGTGACAAAATACATATAAGTGTTAAAAGTATTTGTTACTTGTTTGTTATATATTGATGAAAAAAAAAAGATTTTGATTTAAACTACTAAATAAAATTCCAGAAAACTCCATAAAATCACCGTATAAAATATTTTGAACTATGGATTAGTAAAAATCTCATTCCTAAATTGATCATTATTCATGGGGCAAAGTTTTGAATATACAGTACAGGATCTATTATCTGGACTAATAGGGACTTCAGGCAATCTGGATAAGGGGTTTTCACGTAATTCGGAACACTTTTTCTAAAACTTACTGGAATGGTCTAAAATGTTATAGAAAATTATAATTCATTTTAAAAACATGTATTAAATAAAGATTTTTTACAATCTATATGAAAAGATATACTTGGTTAACTAAAATGCATTATAGTATCAAATTTAGTGATTAATAAAAATTTTGAAAGAAAAAATTGTCTGAAAAAAAGTTGATTATTCAGGGTAGTTATTAGAAGTCTTTTTTTGGAACATTTCAAGTAAAGTGGGCCCTCACCATATTCATCTAATATTTTTGCAGAAGCACCTTTGTTCATATGTTTCAAAATATTTTAAAGTACTTTTAATAATATTAAGATGAGAAGGATGTTCATTTTTAATTGAAATGAGAGATTCAACTATGGGTGCAAATATATCAAATTATAATTTATGCTCTTCAAATGTATCTCTAATAAGCCTTATAATTCTAAATGCCTGAATAAATAAAAAAATATTTAATTTCTTTATCCTAAACATATATCTCAATTTCATCAACAATATGTTTAAAAGATAATATCCCAGCATAAAAAGCACAAAAAATATAAAAATATTAGGGGATGGAAGCAGATTGAAAAAATGGAAAATATTTAAAAATAAAACGAAATATACTGGCGATCGTGTTTAAATAAAAGAATTCCGCGATATTGCTAAACTGTCTAATTACTAATTAATAAATCTAAATTACTAATTAATAAATGTAACATGTTAAAACCCTATAAATATACTGCAATGGAACTCTTTACTAGGGTCAATTTTTGGTCCAAAATAGCCATTTTCATCCAAATAATAGGATTTAATTGAAAATGATTTTGATGTTGGAATTCCATCAACGTTTTTTTTTTAAATATTGAAGATGTGTATATTTCCACGGAGATGGAAAAAAAAAAATCAGGTTTTTCCGAGAAAATGACAAGTTTATTACTTAGGCTAAGTATTTAAAAAGATCAA
Organism: Amaurobius ferox; assembly: GCA_951213105.1. Lineage (NCBI taxonomy): Eukaryota > Metazoa > Arthropoda > Arachnida > Araneae > Amaurobiidae > Amaurobius > Amaurobius ferox. The sequence continues at coordinate 122,788,741 of OX578133.1, read as the reverse complement.
TCAAAAGGTGCTGAATAACATTTTATAACTGCTATATTTTTCTTCGCATTTCGGCAAAAGTTAACTCTCATTAATTTCGGGAATTCCATTCTTAAATGCTCTATCATCTCGCAAATCTGCTGATGACTTTTTTTTTTCATCTTTTCCAATAAATGTTTATTAAATTTTGCAAAATAGTGTGAATTCTGTGCGGCACATCGCGTTTGAAGGGCGTAGACAAAGCAAATAAGATTTCTTTAGCGATATCGGAATATTTCTAGTGAAAAAGTTGGAATACTTTTACCGAAAATTAAAACCGAACAAAGCACAGAAAGGAAAATATAACGAATTCGGAGTAATCGAAACCTTTGTGCCTAGTGTTCTCTGCCCTATACACCGCCCTATACACCAGAAAAAAATGAAACGCCATTAAAAAAGCGCCTTGCCGCAACTTGCCCATAACTAAGGCTCCTATATATACAGGAGCCTTATCCATAACTAGTGGAGAATGGAGTGACGCGTCTCGCCCATTCCGAATGCAGCCACTTAGAAAATTTTCGGAGAAAACGGTGCTACTTTGGATATTTTCCGGAAAAGTGGAGTTGCACTATGGATATGCGGAATTTCCCGGAAAAAACACGATCCACGGAATATTTTCATTCCAGCTTTTTATTCGCTCTCACGAAAATTCCTTGTGTTCATTTTCAAAATTTAAGAAGGATCAGCAGTGGCGAGTGCACGCGAATTTCCGCGTGGCATTTTTTTCTTCGCTCGCTGTTCATGCGTCCTATTTCAAACCCTGGAAAAATGTAGGTTTCAAGGCATTTTATTTTTTTATTAATATTGCTAATTATGACAAAAAAGCATTTCGCGGAATTTTAAACAAAAAATTGCTATTTGTCGCAATATTTGGCAAATAATCTCTTGTTGGCACAGAATTTGGCATTATTTTGCGAATTCCGGTTTTGGGAGAGTCCGGATATTAGGACGCCGGATAAGAGGTTACGTACTGTATATATGAATAGTGCATGCTGTACGACTTGAATGAAAAAAACGTACTAAATCGTCATGAGCAGAGTAGTGTACTGCCAAAAGAAGGAAGCACAAGAATTAGGTTGAATAACAAATAGTAGTCCACGTTTATTTAGAACATAGGAATCTTGCCATGTTGCAATGGCTAGCTGTATTAGCAATATGCAGCTAAACATATATATAAGGTTTGATTGTAGAGTTGAAAATATTTAAGAAGTTCAATGGAAACATCAATAGCGACGAGTTTTTCCATCATATGTCATTCGACTTTCACCTTACGTAGGTCACATACTAGAACATTAAGAAATTGTATTCTAACACAAAATGACTAGATACTTTAGTGCTTATGAATGGTTGTACACATGCTCAAGCATAAATCACCAGTATAATACTTATGTGACAAAAGTCGTCATTTACATAGATTAACACAACTGCGTACCCTTTAATACTGAAATTGCCTTTTTTTAACTAAGACTTTCAATTGGAAGACCGTCATACCATAACCAGATCTCAACACAAGATCAATCTACTGATCTGAAGATCCCAAGATCTGTTAATCTAAATAACTAAAGATCTTCTACTAAAGATGTTTCCAAGGTGAACTTTTTAAATACATGGAGATCGGTACCTACTGGAATACAGTTATGTCCAGGATCTGCCCCTTAATATGTAAATGAGTTTGTGTATACATTGGAGATTCAATTTGCATGAAGACTACTGTTGAAAGATCACTGTGAGTCAAGTGAGAGAACGAGGTAAGTGATTCAAAAATATAGTTGTGTTTCTGGACATCGTTCAGGAGAATAATGAATCACGATCATTTGTTTACATTCTCCAGCACATGCAACATACGTATGTGCCTGCACAACATCTGTATCTTTAGCCGTGAGCCCACGTAACGGGCGAGTTTGTGATCGATACTACTGCATATGTTCCTAAAGTGAGCATATTGTTATTAAATAGAGCTTGATTAAGGCGAGCCTTCCAATGTAAGGGAATTTATTTTGTGTTTCAAATCTATATGCATATTGCATGCTCTCATGTAACGGGCGTATCTGTTAATCATCCTGATAGTGGGCTAGTTCCTGATAGTGGGCTAGTTCATAACACAATGCCACACAATTTACAGGTATCCGTGCAGTGTATATAGCGTTATTTCATGCATTTTATGCGGATTCCATATACTCACTAAAAATGGGGCTCAATTTTGTAAATCTGTTACACAAATTAAATGTACGACTTAGGTTTAAAGAATCTAAGATATTTCAAGTCGGAAGCAGAGTTGTGTAGTGTCAAAGGAAGGAAGTTCAAGAGTTAAATTTATCAACAAAGTCTACATTTATTTAAAATGCAAAATCTTGCTAAATTACAAAGGCTAGCTGCTTTAAACATATGCAGCATAACATATATACAGATTTGGTTTTAGAGTTGTAGAACACAAGTTCGCATTGGAAATATCAAATAGCGACAAATTTACCATTATATGTCGTTCAGCTTCCACCTTATGTAGGTCACATACTGGAACACGGACAAGTCACTTTCTGACACATTATGGCTGGATACTTTGAACTTATGAACAGTCGTACACATGCTTAAGATTAAAAGCATAAATCTCCTGGATGTGAAAAGTCTGGCATGTAAACTTTCCATGTATGTAGCAGAGTTTAAGCAGAGGAAAATAAATATAGAGTCATTTCTTAGGAAAACAAAATCAGCATTTATTCAAAAAACAACAGAGTCTTGTCTAGTTGAACAGGCTGGCTGCAATATCAACGTGCAGCTAGAACATATTTACAGACTTTGAAATTGAGAGAATGTGGCTATGAAGTTCATTTTGGAAAATATCAATAAACATTGCTTTCCTCCATATCTTGTTCAACTTCCACCCATTTATAGGTCACATACCTGAACATGAGGAAACTTGACACATTTGTAGATGACAGGATTAGCATATAAACAATCAAAAATAGTAAAGCACTACATAAAAACTTCAATCGTGATCAGTTCCATCACTCACTTAAACTAACATTGAAGTATAACTTATTACCATTATAATTGCCTTTTAACTAAGATAAACATCGTTACAAATCATTATTAACCAGTTATCTCGAACTATAACTACTTCAGATACATCGGCAGAAGATAGACTAGATCGTCATGATCAGCAAGATCATCAGGCGTCAGCTCAATACCGAGCTCTATCGTAATACAATCCAATATAACTATCCTAATTCAATACTACACCATTGCAATACCGAAGAGAGTCTATATAATAATACGAATGCTATATAATTGCAATACTACTTTTCTCTACTGATGTTTCCAAACTGAACTTCCTATATACACAGAGATTGGTACCTACCTGAATGATTTCCAAGGTTCGCCCCTAAATATGCAAATGAGTTTGTGTATGCATTGGATATTCAGATTTACATGAAGACTTCTGCTGAAAGAACACTGTAAGTCATTCCCGAGAATGAGGTAAGTAAATCAAAATAAATTTGTGTTTTTGAACATCGCTCAGAAGAATAGTGAATCACGATCTTTTTGTTTGCATTCTCCCAGCAATTGGCCCCCTCATGCAATCTGTTAAATCCGATGCATACACAATAGTACTCAAAAAAATTTAAGAATCTTGACATGTTAATAAATGTCAGGTTCTCAGTATATACTTCAAATCATAATGCATGAAAAAAATTTATAAAACGTTCTTAGGTCACTAACATTTTCAAATATAACAATATAATGAGACATAGTAATAGGTCTAAAAATATTCGAATTTGATGTATAAACATTAAATAGAAGCAATGAAATATAAGTCAATGAACTCTCTAAAAATGTTTATATTGTGGAAAAATTTAGATATAAACATTTAACTTTTAAAAGAAATTTAAGTATAAACATGTCGTAAATTACATTAGAAATTTAAGTATAGACATGCCAAAAAGTTAAAGTTTAAAACTGTATAAACATATTGATCATTTAATAAATTAAATTTAAGTATAAATATGTTATATAATTCAAAGTTTAAATTTAAGTATAATCATTTAATATTTCAAAGTTTAAAAATTTAAAAGTGTTGGTGTCAGAATTCGATCACAGTATACAATTTAAAAATACAATAAGTTTTAATCTAGACATCAAAAATACAAAAGTAAAAAATACAAAAGTTCTTACCTTCATACACAATGAAACACATTAACAAAATGCTTTTGTGGGATTGAAAAAGTTGTGTATATTATAGTGAGAAATATCAAAAATTGATTATATATTTTGGTTTAAACACACAAAAGCAACTAAACTGCTAAGTGCAGAGTTTAAAACTAGTGGATATAAATACAAAAATTGTGTGGCATACTTCAACACCAAATTTTGTACATTGAGGTAGTACAGTACAGGATCTATTATCCGGAATGCTTGGGACTTCAGGCTTTCTGGATACGGGAGTTTTCCGTAATTCGGAACACTTTTTGTAAAACTTACTGGAATATTCTCAAATGTCGTTATAGAAAATTATAATTCATTTTAAAAACATAAATGTATTAAATAAGGCTTTTTTACAATCTATATGAAAAATATACTTGGTTAACTAAAATGCAAATTACATGTATTAGTGTTTAAGAAAAATTTAGAAAGAAAAAAAAAATGTCTGAAAAAAGTTGATCATTCAGATTTTAAACCCCTGTATACTAGGAAAACAATTAAGCAATATATTGTAAATCGGAAACACTTGTTTAACACCTGTGTCATCCCTTCGGCATTATCATAGCAGACCACCCTGAAAAAAATCAAAACAAGCTGTTTTAACGTGATTACAGTTTATTCATAATCAGTGCGTACAGTTAACAAAACATTCGTCGAAAGTATGTTTATCTGACATGTAACAAATATATCCACCATGGAGGTAGAGTTCATTTTTACCTCCATGATACTTGTAGTTTTCCTGTTCTTCTGGAAATTTCCGGTGTGGTAAGTTGTGGATTCAGCCAGACCTTTGTTTATGTCAGGATCGCAAACAGTTGAATTGAGAAAAATGTCGATTTTAATGCATTATTTTATAATATTAATATTGCTAATTAAGGCAAAAAATCATTTGGCGAGATTTTAAACAAAAAACCACTATTTGGCGCAATTTTTGGCAAATAATGAGGAATTTTCACGTTTTTTTTTCTTATTTTTATCGTGTAGTAGAGAAAAAATCATACATGATAGTATATTTTTTTTTTAATTTTTGAACTTAGATAGTTAATATAAAAATGTTTAAACTCGCACTTAGCAATCCGGCGCGAAAACACTGTTTCTGTAATGGCCGCTCTTGTGACGTCACTATGCATGTAAACAAAGAGCGCAATACACTGTTTACTGTGGATTCCGAGAGGTGCTCACTTGATTCTCCGACAAAATATTTTATTTATCATATTTTTATAATGAGTGATATTCTAAAACCGACCTCCTACAAAGTACTGTTTAGTACCTTGCTGCACAAATATAACGGTTAATTCAGTTGATAAGCTGTTTTTTAATGTTCCAAAAGATCCAATTGAACGAATAGCATGGACTAAACTAAAGCAATAAAAAGGGACGAGCAGAAAAATCCAAAATTATCGAATAAAACATCTCTTTGGTGTTGTGAAGATCATTTTTCGGTAAGTAAACATTTGCTTCTGTTTAAATATTATTTACTTGGATTTAGGGCCGTAACCAAGGTTTTTTTTCGGGGGTTCAAACCCCCCCCCAAAATGAAAAAGTTAACATTAAAAAGGTAAAGATCCATCAAGATATGAAATGTGGGTTTAACCCCCCCCCCCCCCCCCTTCCGAAATCAAATCCTGGATACGATCTTGCTTGGATCAATAATAAGCTATAAATAATCCTGTGTAAATAGTAATTTAAAATTAAAGAATTTTGTGGTCAAGTTAGGGATTGAACAATAAAACATACTCAGCTTGTATCTCGAAATAATAAGTTTTAAAAACATAGAATCAAACCTTAAAAATATCTCACAGTTTATTAAACAGGGATGGCGCTAGAATGTGCCCAGGGGGGGGGGGAAGAGATAGCAGTAATAAATATCTTAAAATGACGCCAGTGTTTTTGGCGCCACCCGTTATTAAGCTAAACAATTTATTGAAATAAAGAATGGCACATTAATTTATAATTATTTCTTTTTGATGATATCTATTGTATAAATAGAAATGTTAACATTATATAGTAATTTATAATAATAAATGGCTGTCATTCCTTGTGTAACAAATAAGTTGTGATCATAAGTTGTGCAACCCTCATTTATGAAATAAAGATAGATATATCTTATCAATATTTATCTGATATATATATATACTACTGATATATATATACTACTTTAACTATTATTTGTCAATATAAATGCATTATATCATGAACTTACGCAGTATTTATACAGTAATGGTTCTATCAACTTTTGTCCCCATATACAGAACACAAAATCTCAGTGTCCCCCCCCCCTTATCTGCTAAATAAAATATTCCTTTTTTTGGAGGGGGGGGGGGAGACGAAAAATTAAATAAACTATCTCTTATAATGCTTTTATTCTTCCAATTATATCAAAATAATATAATTTGACATATTACAGAATATTCTATGAAATTTTTTTTAAGTTTCGATAAATCCTTTTAACTTTGTGATGGGAGACATTCAATCAAACTATAAATTTAACTGTTTTTTTAGATCTGTTTTTTGATTCCTCTCTATATTTCAGTTAAAGGAAGATATGGAGAATTTTGGCAATGGAACGTCACAAATCAGAATATGTCATTCAAATTTGGTTTTTTGTAGTTTGTATTGTATTTAAATTTCTTGAGTATTTCAGGCACGCTTTATTTGTCTTTACATAATTTCAAACTACAATATAAACTACTATAAAAAGTCAATTATCAGCTTAAAAGCAGAATAGGACATTGTAATGTGCGGCTATTTCCTCGTGCAATCAAAATTAAATTTTAAATGTAAAAGAATTATTCATGCATTTGAATAAGTTTTAGATTTATTTGTCTATATTAATGAAGATCATACATACCTCTTAGTTTTAACTCCTCACATTTCTGCTCCAATAAAATTGGGATTCGTTCCCAAAAACGAAAACATACATATAGCGTCAATTTTAGGAAGATTATCGAATTGTCCTTTGACAAATCCCGAAAAAATCGACATCTTAAACAAAAAGGAAATGAATGGATTATACAATTAAAATATACCGTAAAATTACAAAAGATTATAAAATTTACGGCTCAAAAAATAATTTCTAAACTATGAATGCGAAGAAGCGAATTGATCTAGCGTTGTTTTTAAAGCGTAAACACTGATACTTCATGCACAGTGACGTCAGAGCCAATCACGTAGCGTTTCAAGATCACATGACATCGCGTCATTTTTTGCTTATTTAAACTTTAATTTTTAATTTATTCAAAATCATTTTGACATTTAATGTGACATCATATTTGAAAATAGTAAGCCTAAAATTACCAGGAAAATATAAAATTGAGCATTTTCCCCACGTGTGCAAATTCCTCATTGAGTGTTGGTGCAGAATTTGGCATTATTTTGCCGCATTCCGGTTTTGGGAGAGTCCGGATATTAGAATGCCGGATAAGAGGTCGCGTACTGTAGTAAATAAGTATGTATTATACCTTAATATCGAACTAAAAGATTTAAAGTCAAAAACTTTTGAAAGATGAAGTTTAAAGATTGCATTAATAGTCCATTACAGAATAGTCCATTAAGAATTCTATCTTTAGTCATAGGTTTAGTGAAGTAATCTGCATCATTATCCTTACTACAGTAGTTAACCTCATATCTGCACTGCTTGGGATCAGATGTTTGTGCAGATTTCAGGATTTTGCCGATTTTAAGGACAAAAAAAAAAATTACTACTACTTACTTTGTTGAAATAATCATGAGCGGCTTATGCACATTAAATAAATACACATACATACACACAATAAAAACAGACACATTTTAGTCAAATTTACACAAGAATTTAATTATATACTCTAAACAATACACTTTAATGATATGTACTAAATTTGAATCCAGTAAAAATATTTTGTTTAATCTATGTCATTTTATGTCTATCTTGTAATTTTGCGAACATTGACACAATGGTTAGTTGTTTCAAAACTTTGAATTTTTCCTTGTGTAACTTTTGTTGCAGTCTGTATATAGTCATTCTTTCTTGCAGTGTAACACAACTTTGTTTTTCTAAGAATTTCAGATACTGATCTCCATATTCTATTCCTTTGTTAAATTTTATTTTTTTCTTCTTCACAATCCGATTCTGTATCTGAAGCACTTGGTTCAAATTCTACATTTGCTATGATTTCATTATCTGTAATCACTTGTTTATTGGTGGATTTTTTTTTATCAAACCAATCTTCAATAGCATCTTGGCTTAGAACACTGGATATATTTGAATTTACTTTCTTTGTATAGGAAAGTAATTCTGGAGATTTTTCCTTTGTTTCAGTCATTCTCGAACCTTCAAAGTCATTGGTCTCATCCTCATTGCTATCATAAAATAATGCAGAAGGCCATAAATTGTGCCATCCATTCTTTAAAGTCTCTTTTGTAACAGTAAATTTTACTGTTTACATACAAAAAATGTTTGTTTACATTCAGAAATGTTGTGCGGATTTTAGGGTTGCAGATATGAGGTCACCCACTATATTTACAAAGTAAAATTTGAATGACTTCGTAAGAACTAAGTTACTAAGAAAATTATATTTAATATCAATATGTTTAGTTCGGTGACTTTCAATTGGGGAATTTGAAAAATTAATAGCTGCCTGTCTGTCACAAAAAATTATACGTTTATTTTTGTTATGTTTTAACCCTATTTGGTAGCATTCCTCAATTATATTTTGCATCCAAATCATTTCTTTGGCAGCTTCCGTTAACGATATGTATTCGACTTCCATAGTGGATAAGCTCACACATTTATGTTTAAAGGTATGCCATGATACAGGTACTTCATCAACGTAAGATATCATACCACCTAAAGATAGCCGATCAACTCTGTTAGCTGCAAAATCAGAGTCTGAATAGCAATTCAAATTTAGTTCACTAATGTTGGACAAATTTAATGTGTAATTTTTTGTTTTGTCTTAATAACCCAATAATTTTAATAGGGCATCCCAATATTTTATACTGTTCTCTTGAAACTGAGACAGTAAATTTACTGCATAGCACAAATCAGGTCGTATCCTACTAGAAATGAAACTTAAACATCCTATTAAATTTCTGTGTTGAATATTTTTCATTGGATCCATTTCTTCACTAGTGCCAGGACATTCTATTTTACTCAAAATATAACCTTTTGCTATTGGTAATGAAACAATTGTATATTTAAACTGTTTAAATTTTTCACAGGCTTTTTCAATATACTGTTTTTGCTGTATATGAAATTTACGATCTGTTTCTTCAAATTCTACACCTAGTAATTTTTTGATTTTTCCTAGAATTTTTATATCAAAATTTTCTTTTAACATAGAAACTACTAAGTCGATATCCTTTTGATATTTTGAAAATAAAATAAAATTATCCACATAAACCAATATAAGTACTTTGTTATTAAACATATAACAGCATTTACACTACTTGAATTTTGTAAATTTTAACTCTTTAAACAAGGAATCTAGTTCCATAAATTAATCCCTACCACTTTGGTGAAGTCCGTAAATTGCCTTATTTAATAAACATACTTAATCGATGTACTTAGTATTAGTAAACCCTTCCGGTTGTTTCATTTAGATTTTATACTTTAACTTAGCATTTAAGAATGCACATTTTATGTCTAATTGAAAGTGCATCCATACTAGCATACTGACAAAGATTGTAAAAAATATCCTAATCAGACTGAAATTAATGACTGGACTGAAAACTTCGTCTTATGTCTCACCCTTTTCTTGCATATACCCTTGAGCCACTAACCTCGCCTTAAATCATTGTATTTCCCCTTTTTCGTTTCTTTTTAATGTATAAACCTATCGACTGCCTATTATTTTTTCTGAAGGAGGTGCAGGCATCTATTCCCAGACATCTCTTTCTTTCATAACTTTAATTTCCTCAGTCATGGCATTATTCCATTCTTTGACTTTGAGTGATTGAAGGCAGCTTTGTAGTTTTGGGGAATGTTAATTTTTACATTACTATCTTCTGGTTTATTAACTCGTTTTGAACCTATTTTGCTTTTCTTTTCCCTAAAGTTAAAGATATTTTGGTTATATTGTATATTATTCTTTTCACAATATTTTCTTACATCATTATGGGATCTAAGCCTTTTTCTACTGTCCCCAAAGCCGGATTAAGACTCTTTGGGGCCCCTAGTACAGAAAATTTTTGTACCTCTTGATAGAAGGGGGGTGGGGTAATAATCCCCTCATTCACTGAAAAAAATTCCATTAGTTCTCCTTAGGGTCTATATTGAAACACAGAAATCTGTACTGTAATCGTCATTTGATTGCCGAAAGTTCTTTCAAAAATCTTGCCAGTGCCCCTAGGTATATATCTTTATCAAAATACTTCTACGTCAAGGGCACGAGAACGGTGCCTGAACATGACATTAACAAGTAAATCATAATTTATATTAAACTTTGAAGATGACAAATATATCTGGATCCAGGTTTCCCAAATCATGAAAATGACTGTGACCACAGATGAGTGACCACACTCCTTGAGTGACCACAGATGAAAAGTGTATGTTATGATATTCAGTACTTTACTTATTCATAACAACCAACTTGCCAAAATTTTAAGAAATGGCAACATGATTTATCGTAGCCAAGTTGGGCGATGATTGTTCTAGTATTTTTAGAAAAAAGAAATATATTTACTTAATTTAAAAATATATAAAAAAAATTACTTCATATGTTAAGAAATTTTTTTTTGTATGTAATTAAAAATTTTTGCTTTCCCTATGTACAAAGTGTAATATATTATTTTACCGACATATATAGCTTGGTCTATAAGGGAAGTATTGTGAAGCAGGTAAGAATTCGTATTCCAATTTTCAACGAAAAGGCACGTTTTAAGCACCCCTGAACTTGATTCGATTGTTTTAAAGTGGTGAGTTTTTGAAGTTTATGTGGCTGCTGATGTGGTATCTTATTAACGAATAGAGCGCTTTAAAAAGTTTTTTAAAAAGTTAAATTGTCAATTATATTCATTTTCTATATACAATATTGTGATAAATCTGATAACATCGTTCTCATGGATGTAGTTCTTTTTATTTTCAAGAGAAGATACTTTTTGCAATAGTTTTGTATTTTGATGCCAAACGATTCGTCAGTAGTCATTTATTTCATGAAATATTAATTAAATGTTCATTGCATCATGATGTAGATTTTTCATGTGAGAATGGACAAATAATTATTTTTCGGTGAATAAAGTTAACAAAAGTGCTTTGAAATGGTTTTGCATATCATCATTGAGAAAACTGCCAAATGTTAATATATAATTCAAAGCTAAAAATATTGTGACGTGTGTCTTATTTTGTATATCATTATTTTGCTGTGAAAGATATAAAGCCATTGCATAATGTAGAGAAATTCATGTGTTGCTCACATCAAATTTTCATTATTTATTTTACTTGGTCTTTCCGAATTTTTGTTAGGAATTTAAGCCAAAGGAAAATAAGGGGCTGACTATAGGGTCGCTGAGGAATGCCTGCCGAAAAAGGGCCAAAATAATTTATTCTATAAAAATATGCAATGTAGGGCCCCAAAATTATTTATTTCATAAAATTAAGTAATATGGAATTCTGAAAACTCATTACTGCTTAGAGCCTACCAAGATAATAATTTCACTGCTAAAATAACAATTTCTGATACTGTTTGGATGTAAACCAAAATCTAATCAGCAACAAAGTACAGTACAGGATCTATTATCCGGAATGCTTGGGACTTCAGACATTCTGGATAAGGGGGGTTTCCGTAATTCGGAACACTTTCTAAAACTTGCTGAAATAGTCTCAAATGTCGTTATAGAAAATTATAATTCATTTTAAAAACATAAATATATTATAAAAAGCTTTTTTACAATCTATATGGGTTAACTAAAATACAAATTACATGTAATTATAGTATCAAATTTAGTGGTTAAGAAAAATTATGAAAGAAAAAAATGTCTGAAAAAGTTGATTATTCAGGGTAGTTATTGGATGTCTTTTTTTTTTTTTTTTTTTTTTTTTTTTTTAACATTTCAACTAAAGAGGGCCCTCACCATATTCATCTAATATTTTGGCAGAAGCACCTTTGTTCATATGTTTCATAATATTTTAAAGTATACTTTTAATAAAATTAAGATGAGAAGGATGTTCATTTTTAATTGAAATGAGATATTCAACTATGGGTGCAAATATATCAAATTCTAATTTATGTTTTTCAAATGTATTTCTAATAAGCCTTATAATTCTAAATGCCTGAATATAAATAAAAAAAATTTAATTTCGTTATCCTAAACATATTATCTCATTTTCACGAACAATATGTTTAAAAGATAATATCCCAGCATAAAAAGCACAAAAAATATAAAAATATTAGTGGATGGAAGCAGATTGAAAAAATGGAAAATATTTAAAAATAAAATGAAATATACCGGCGATCGGGTTTAAATAAAAAAAATTTCGCGATATTGCTAAACTGTGTTCTATAAATTACGAATTAATAAATGTAACATGGAACTTTTTGCTAGGGTCAATTTTCGGTCCAAAATAGTCATTTTCATCCAAATAATAGGATTTAATTGAAAATGATTTTGATCTTGGAATTCCATCAACGTTTTTTAAAATATTGAAGATGTGTATATTTCCATGGAGATGAAAAAAAAATGCATTTTCCCGAGAAAATGACAAGTTTATTGCTTAGGTTAAGTATTTAAAGAGATCAATCAGAAGGCCCTGAATGACATTTTATAGCTGCTATACTTTTCTCTGCATTTCGGCAAAAGTTAACTCTCATTAATTTCGGGAATTCCTTACTTAAACGTACTTTCTGTCCTCTCGTAAATGCGCTGATGACTCTCTTTTTTTCATCGTTTCCAATAAATGTTTATTAAATTGTGCAAAATAGTGTGAATTCTGCGCGGCACATCGCGTTTGAAGAGCGTAGGATTTCTTTAGCGATATCGGGATATTTCTAGCGAAAAAGTTGGAATACTTTTACCGAAAATCAAAGTCCCGGAACAAAGAGCAGAAAAGAAAATGTAACGAATTTGGGAAAAATTGAAACCTTTGTGCCTAGTGTGCTCTGCCTTATACGCCCAGAAAAAAATGAAACGCCATTAAAAAAAGCACCTTGCCGCGACTTGTCCGTAACTAACTCCTGTATTATACTATACAGGAGTTAGTTACGGACAAGTCGTGGCTCCTATATACTATACAGGAGACTTATCCGAAACTAGTGAAGAATAGAATGACGCGTCTCGCCGTCAATGTGACAGTCTCTCCTGTGCCGGATCGTCACCTCCGAGAGCTACTCTCGGGGGTGACGGCCGGATGCAGCCGCTTAGGAAATTTTTGGGGGAAACGGTGCTACTTTTGATGTTTTCCGGAAAAGAGGAATTGTGGAACTTCTCAGAAAATACATGATCCACGGAATATTTTCATTCGCTATCGCGAGAATTCCTCGTGTTCGTTTTCGAAATTTGAGAAGAATCAGCGTCGGCGAGTGCGCGCGGCATTTTTTTCTGTGCGGAAATTTTAAATTTCGGGCGCAGTTTGTGCGTCCTATTTCAAACCCTCTAAAATAGTAGGTTTCAATGCATTTTTTTTAATGATATTGGTAATTAAAACAAAAAAGCATTTGGCGGGATTTTAAACAAAAAATCGCTATTTGGCGCAATATTTAGCAAATAATCGCTTGTTGGCGCAGAATTTGGCATTATTTTGCCGTATTCCGGTTTTGGGAAAGTCCGGATATTGGAACGCCGGATAAGAGGTCGCGTACTGTAGTTTATTTTTCCAATCTCTACGAATTTTTACAAATACAAAAATTGAAAACTGATCTAACAAGATAGGCCGAAAACAGATAAAAATTTGGGTTCTCACAAACCATCAATATTGTAGTACAGTATAACCTTGAAAATCCGGACTTTGCTGATTCCGGATTTTCAATTTTTCCGGATTATAGAGTTTGAATAAAATTCATACCTAATATTAAGTAAATACACTATAAAGCAATATTTTTATTAAAAATAATGACAAAAGTTAAGTTAATCAATTAAAACATATTATTTAATACAAAAAATGGGGCAAAGGAAATTTCAAGGAAAAAATATATACATTAATAATGTAGAATGTATGAACAAAAGAAAATGATAAAATTGCATTTTACCATTTCATTATTTAAATTAACGTTTGTTGTTTCATTAATTTTGGTTTATGGGAAAGTAGTTTTTTTTTTCCTGTAGAGGAACATCATTTCTGCTCGGTTGTAAAGCTTCTTTGTTCAAGACCTTTAATTGCATGATCGATTGTTTGCACAAGATTATCAATGAGTATTTTTCTTCTCCACATTTATCTTTACTACTTTGCTCTTTTTTTTATTTAATATCATATTGTGAATTTCGCCATCACTCAATTTATTTACGATTGGCGCATCATCATCATCACAGTGCAGAACTTCCATTGTATCGGCTTTGTTGAGATTTAATGAAGAGCCGGAAGAATTTAATGTAGCAGAGATTTAATAAAATAAAGATTAGCACTTTTGCCGATATATTTAAAAGTGTAAATGTGTTTAAACTGTCTTTGCTATTAATGAAATAAAAAATAAGAACTCAAAAATTTTATTTATTTTCTAGCATCTATATAATGTTATGTTTAAAAAGGCTGATGACTCTGAAAAAAGGAAAAACTTTATTTGTAATAGTCAAATATGTAAAAAATATCATAGTAGATACATTGATGGTTTGTGAGCACCAAAATTTTTATCTGCTATCGGCCTATCTTGTTAGATTAGTTTTCTATTTTTGTATTGTAAAAATTGGTAGAGATTGGAAAAATAAACTACTTTGTTGCTGATTAGATTTTGGTTCATATCCAAACAGTATCAGAAATTGTTATTTTAGCAGTGAAATTATTATGTTGGTAGGCTCTAAGCAGTAATGAGTTTTCTGAATTCCATATTACTTAATTTTATGAAATAAATAATTTTGGGGTCCTACATTGCATATTTTTATAGAATAAATTATTTTGGGCCTTTTTCGGCAGGCATTCCTCAGCAACCCTATAGTCTGCCCCTTATTTTCCTTTGGCTTAAATTCCTAACAAAACTTCGGAAAGACCAAGTAAAATAAATAATGAAAATTGGATGTGGGCAACACATGAATTTCTCTATATTATGCAATGGCTTTATATCTTTCACAGCAAAATAATGATATACAAACTAAGATATACGCCACAATATTTTTAGCTTTGAATTATATATTAACATTTGGCAGTTTTCTCAACGATGATATGCAAAACCATTTCAAAGCACCAAATTAATTTTTACTTCATGTAAATCTAATGACAATTAGATAAATGACTATTGTCCACTAAGCAAAATAGACAATTGTCTAATTATTATCTTATGTAAAACTGCCAAATGTGCATAGAGCCATATCAGGATTGAAATGAAACCACATAAATTGAAATTTACCACTTTTGTTAACCTTATTCACCGAAAAAGAATTATTTGTCCATACTCACGTGAAAAATCTACATCAAGATGCAATGAACATTTAATTAGTATTTAGTCAAATAAATGACTACTGACGAATCATTTGGCATCAAAATACAAAACTATTGCAAAAAGTATCTTCTCTTGCAAATAGAAAGAACTACGTCCATGAGAACAATGTTATCAGATTTATCACAATATTGTATATGGAAAATGAATTTAATTGACAATTAAAATAAATATTTTTTCTGAACAAGAAAAATATCTCTCCTCAATGATTTTTCTACAATACGATGAGTCATTACTAAGCTGCCGCAGCACCGGGATGGGGTGGGGAAAGCGAAGAAAGGAATTGCTTGGTTCATAATCGTAAACACAGCTGTCCCCTTTGAAAGGTCACTGGGTTAATGACTGTGTTGCTCGGTGTCGCGGTATGATAAGCATACCGGACATATTTAGGAAAAATTATAAAATTATGGCATTTAAGAATCAGTATTAAAATGGAATATTAAAATTTGGAATTTAATCTTGCTACTCGAAAGGAAGAGCAAGCAAACTCGTGCAATGACATTGACCTAGTCAAGGGCAACAATATTGCAAGAAAGGTGAGAAACACACCTGAAACATCTATAAAAGTGCCACTTAGCATGATGGATGCCAAGACATGAATGGCACATAAATGGCAGTCGCTAAGGGAATAGGACACTTAATGGATTTTGGAACAAGTAAGAATAGCCTTGAGACAAGTTAAGAGGCAGTGAGAATTCCCATGCCAAACATCAAGCAGAAGTAGATGGCCCCATGACAATACTCCCTGCATTTTGAAATAAGGCGAGAAATATCAAGGGAATACTTGAAAAACGCTCTTTTCTTTTTTTTTCGGCAGTTTTCCCAGAGACGAGGGAAAGGCACTTGTGGCGGCGAATGATACGTAGTGGTACGAACGCGGAGGGATACAGCGACAAAACTGGGTCAAAGTGGAGCCTGAGCACGGCTGTATACTTCCGCAGTTTGGATTTGTACATATAGCCGAAGCTACGGACTATAGTAACTGAGTAACTTAACAGCTGAACTTAACGTAACTCAACTTATTTTCTTGATGCACTTACCTGGACTTGAGAAAAAGCCACGCCACTGACTTGAGGAACATTTTGGAATCATCTGAGTGGGGTGAGGCATCCCATAGCCTCACCTTACAAATAGAATTTTTTTTTTTTGATGAATAAGAACTTCGAATGTTAAGGTTGGACTGGAAGGATGTGCAACAGCAGCTATGCACAGTTTAATGCTTAAGTGATAGACTTAAGCATTAAACTTATCTGATGATGGTCTTTAACTTATCTTAAACTTATCTGATGATGGCATGATGGAATCCTGAAGGAGAGTCTTTTAATAAATAACGACATTTCTACTGATTGTGAGAAGGCTAACCCTATTCTATATTTAGAAGAATTATGGAAGTAAGTGGATTGCATTAGATGGATTGTATTTTAAAAATAGCAGCAAGATTTCCAGATTTGAGTCTTGAGAATGGACTGCATAATTAAGACGGCACCGTTGAAAAACCATAGTGACGAAAACAGATTGAAATTTTTTAGTTTTTGAACTCTCCGAAGAATTAGAACAAGTGACTCTACAAAGTGATTAACAATTTTCACAAAGTGACACTACATAATCGATGTTGGAGCTCTTCTAAAGAATGAAGCATCAATAGTAGACTATGCGAAATGCAAATAAGTGCTAAAGAACAATCGTGCCTGAACTCAAGAAGTGATAAAAGTGCTTTTGAGATTTACACTCCTATCAGTCAGAAAGCATAAAATAATGATAATTAATTACAGAATTCACGAAAGTGTATTTTTGATTTTATTGATTTTGGTCATAAGATAATTGAAATTAAAATGCCTAAGGTCCATAAAAGCTTAAGAGGGAAGAAAACTCTTACCTTTGTATTAATTGCAATATGATATAAAATTCTGATAAAATATGAATTTAAAATAAATGAAATTTAATGAGATTAATTTAAAATTGTTAAGGAGTAACTTTTGCATCATGAAATAGAAATGTATTAAATTGAATTTTGTTGCAACATGTATATATATGAATATTTAGTCGAGAAAAGTAACCTTTTATTTAATAATATAACAAATTGATTTATGTGCTAATTTTAATAAATAATGTCTTTTGAATTAACCTATAAAATTGTGTGTTGAATTATACAGCCAAAATTTAGATCACTTATATCTCACGAAACCAGAAAATCTCTGGCATGCACTCTTATGAGTGATTGAACTCACCGACGGTGTGGTAATGGGTATAGATTAGAATTAAACTTTATCCAAAATTGCGAGATTTAGTTTTAAACTAATCTCTGTCTTTTTAGGACTTATTTGGAAATTGTGATAATTAATCTATTCATATACTTATTGCCACACTAAGATATGGGAGCTCATTTACGAGGTCTCCCCATACTCGGTTCTGTGCAATATTATTTAGTTATTTATTTGCTATTTCTGGTATGTAAATATGACTTTCTAAACAAAAGGCAGAATATGCAGTTGATTTCAAGCTGGCATGAGGTTTGACGAAAACGAAAAACTCGTCATATATTGAGAGGGGGAAGGGATTCTGGAGACGAAACAGAATACATTGAAGAATGGGATTCGTATTACGAAATGAACAAAATAAGTTTCCGTGAGTGTTAATACGAATTCTCGGGATTTTTAGATTGAATTGAACAATCTGTGATAAAATGTTACTATAATGTTTTAAAGTGTTTAATACTAAAAATTACATTGTTTCAGAAAAAGGTCTATTTCAATAATGAGAAAAGGAAATTTTGATAATAAAAAATCAGTATTTAAATAAAGGTGTATATTTTACGCGAAATAATTTGTTGGGAATCGTGACTTGAGGGGAGAGAGGCTTAAAGCTAACAACTTAAATCACTCTCCAACCACGAGCCCCTATCTATGGCCGTCCATATATATATCCTGTCTAAAGGTTCATCACATTTTGGGATTCAGAAAGTCGACCAGAAAATACGGTATTTGTTTATAAATTCCATGTAAATAATCTTACCCTGTTAACTTAAATCCAAGACTTCATCAGTCTGATAGTAAAAAAAAAAACCTTGAAAATTTGGAAAACGTTCAAATTTTGGAGGTTTCTGAATTTTGGATATCCGGATTTTCAAAGTTGTACTGTACCTCTTTTGTTTATGGCTTCAATAATTTGGCTATTTAAATTAATGGATTTTGGTACAGGCTATATCTGTATAAAATATTCTAGAGAAATAATAATATCTTAGAAAAAATTTAATAAATAAACAAAATAAAACTATTACTTTATACAATTTCTGAGGTTTCTTAAAAAATATTAAATTTGTAAAAATAATAATAACATAATTCAATTTAAAAATCTAACAATTAAAAAAGAAGTTTTCTGTTATCTGCAATAATTCCATCTGATCAAAATAAATTTATTTTCATTAATTCATTTTTAATAGATTCAACTAAGAGTTTAAGCAGTTTTATAATTTCCATGTTCTTAACTCATTTAAAAAATAATAATTTAAATTTAGATACTGTAATTTCATCTCTTACAACAAACACATTTTGTTTAAATTTCTTGTGGCCACATTAATTTTAGGGTCTCTAGTCCAAGAACTACTTGGGCCCAATGGGTAATACTGCTTGTTAAAGGACTTTCAGCGGTGTTTGTATAACCAAGCTCCCACAATTTAACATAGGTTCCAGAAAATTTCTAAAATCTGCCCTAGGCCCCCAAAGTGCAATGCAGGCAATGTTGAAAAATTCACTTCCCTCAGTGTTAAACGTCTCATCCTAGATCTTGGAACTTTTAAGGTTTCTACTCTAATCACCTCTGCCATGAGTCTAGCCCAACCTAGAAAACTTACCAAAGCAGAAGAGAAGAATACCTCTCTAATCACCGAATTCTTCAATTTTCTGTTCCTTTTATTGCTTTATGAGGTAATAAAAGGGGATGACAGTGTTAATTGTCATAAAAGTGAAACAAGCGTAAAGAATTCTAGGAATAAAGAATAAAAATATGTGCATATAGACCAAAATGCAGAGCCTGCTTTGTGCAATCACCATGGGGGCTGTGGTTCTATGGTCTCAAAATTTGCTATAATGGCCTCAAAGTTTTTTAAATAAATAAGAATGCTGGTAACATGTAAGAAAATTTCAGAAGATTATTCAATATCACAGAAACCAGCCATCCAAACAGATACCTTACACCTTCTGGTAGGTTGGACGGTCTGGATCAAACAACATCACAGAAAAGTTAATGTTATATAATACAGATTTATATTATACAGTACAACCTCGAAAATCCGGACGTTTTCCAAATTTTCAGGTTTCTTCTTTTTTTTTCCCCTTCCCTCGGACTGATGTAATCGCGGATTTAAAACAACAGGGTAAGATTATTTATATGGAATTATATTTTATAAACAAATGCCGTATTTTCCGGTTGAATTTCGGAACCCTGAAATGAAACGAAAGTTTAGATGGACGGCCGTAGATCGGCTTGTGGTTGGAACTTGAATTACATTGCCAGTGTTAATCCCTCCTCCCCCTTATTCAAGTCACAACTCTCGATGAATTATTTCGCATAAAATATACATCTTTATTTAAATACGGAATTTTTATTATCAAAATTTCCTTTTCTCATTATTGATAAAGTCATTTTTCTGAAACAATGTAATTTTTAATATTAAACACTTTAAAATGTTATCGTAACACTATATCACAGATTGTTCAATTAAATCTAAAAATCCCGAGAATTCATATTAACACTCACGGAAATTTATTTTGTTCACTTCGTAGTACGAATTCCATTCTTCAATGTATTCTGTTTTGTTTTCAGAATCTCCTCCCTTTCCCGATATCTGACGATTTTTTCGTTCTCGTCTAACGTGTCAGCTTGAAATCGACTGCATATTTTGCCTTTTTTGTTCAGAAAGCCATATTAACATACTATAAATAGCAAATAAATAACTAAATAATATCGTATCGCACAGAACCGAGCAACAAGGTTATTAACACACAGACCTCTCAAAGGGGTTGGCTGTGTTTATGATTAGGAACTAAGCAAACTCCTTTCTTCGCTTTCCCTGCCCTAGGGCTCCTCTACTACAGGATGTATACAGAGGAGCCTTTACCCAGCCCCACCATGTCTCTCGGTGCTGCTGCAACCTAGTAATGACTCATCGTAATTTAGAAAAATCATTGAGAGAAGAGATATTTTTCTTTTTTAGAAAAGATATTTATTTTATCTATTGCAATATTTTTTACATATTTGACTATTACTAATAAAGTTTTTACTTTTTTCAGAGTCATCCGAATTTTTAAACATAACATTATATAGATGGTAGAAAATAAATAAAACTTTTAAGTTATTATTTTTTGTTTTTCGTTCATTAATAGCGAAAACGGTTTAAACACATTTATACCTTTAAATATATCGTCAAGAGTGCTAATCCTCGATCTTTATTACATCTTGGCACTTCATTAAATCTTCTGGCGCTCCATTAAATCTCGACAAAGCCGATATAACGGAAGTTCTGCACTGTGATGATGATGCGCCAATCGTAAATAAGTTGAATGATTGCGAAATTTGCGATATGATATTAAATAAGAAAACATCAAAAGTAGGGACGATAAATATGGAGAAGAAAAAATACCCATTGATAATCTTATGCAAACAATCGATCGTGCAATTAAGTCTTGAACAAAGAAGCTTTATCACCGAGCAGAAATAATGTCCATCTACAGGATAAAGAAAACTGCTTTCCTATAAACCAAAATTAATGAAATTCAAATATTTAAACGAAACGATAAAATGTAATTTTATCATTTCGTTTCGTTCACACATTCTAAATTATTAATGTGTATATATTTTTTCTTAGAAATTTCTTTTGCCCTATTTTTTAGATTAAATATTATGTAAAGGATTAACTTAACTTTTGCCAGTATTTTTACTAAAAATAGTACTTTATAGTGTATTTAGTTAATATTAAATCTGAATTTTATTCAAATTCTATAATTCGGAAAAATCAAAAATCCGGAATCGGCAAAGTCCGGACGAGTCCGGATTTTCGAGGTTGTACTGTACCACTTCTCTTAAATATTTATTTATTTTTAACAGTATAAGTAAATATTAATATGTTTAACAGGGGCCCTCTAACTGCAATTAGGCCCTAGTCCCTATCTACTGTAAGTCGGGCCCTGCCAGCATGGATCTGTGCAAAGGACTATGTTCTGTTTAGGTACAGGAAATTGTACTTAGAAAGCACTATGTAGCACAAAAAAGAATAATATTGCTACTGAAGACAAAATCATGCTACATAATAATAATAAATATTGTTTACCTAAATTTTAGTGGGAGCAAGGGTTCATTTTATTTTGTGTGAAGTAGAAAATACAAAAACATTTTTGCTTTTGATTGGTGCCCTCTAATTTGTTGATGCCCTAAGCACATGTTTAGTGTGCCTATTGGGTAATCTAGCCCTGACTGTCCCCCTTAACTTAATAATATATGTCTATTCTACTACAGTCAACTCTTGGGACAACTTCACAATCCCAAGGGATGTCCGAACAGGAAATTAGGTTGGAATCAGCAGGCAAGTCCGTTTCCTCACTGTCTTCGAATAAACCATTGTCAGTGTCTTCACTCTCGCCTGCCTTTTCGCCCAATTTCCTTTCCAAGCATTCCTTATCAGAGCCTATAGAATAGCGATCTAGGGTTAACTGGAAGATGACAGTAGGGGGGTTTCTAATATCCCTATTTGGACCCAGGTTGCTTTCCCATGCATCTATACTTTCCTCAAACTTGAGGTTACTCATTTCAATAACTTTCAAATCCCATTTTAACAGTACCCTGTATCCTCTTGTACCCATAGCATAACCCACCATTATCCCTTCTTGGGATCATCTTCATCTATCTCTGTTGTTAGTAATGTGCTTGCTATACCCAGTTTAAAACAAGATTGAAAGGTATTAACATTGCAATTTTTTTTCTAGAGAACTTGAAGATTCATGGAATATCACTAAGTAACTGTTTTGTTCTTGTGTCAGACAATGCACCAGTAATGAATGGCACCAAAACTGGTGTTATTTTCTAATTAAAATGACAAAGTGGAAATATTGGCATCATTAAATGCTCATGGTATTTAATAAATATGACCTTCAAGAAGGGCACACAAAATGTGTCCAATATTTCATCAGAAGATTTCCCATTTTAATTCTGCAGAATAGTTCAATTGATGAAATTCAAATTCAGTTTTCAGAACTTCAGGTATATGATGTTAGCAACATTATAAATGAAAAACACAGGGGTGACTATCAGTGGTATAAGGTTAGTAAAATAAAAGGTGTAGATGATGAACTGAAATTTAGTGCCAATTCAGAGGTTGTGCTAAGGATTTTAAGCATTCCCCCACATCAATGCTGAATGCAAATTGAAAAAAAAATTGTTTTGTTTAATATTGTAAAAAAAACCTCGAGCAAGTTTTCGTGCTTCAATGTGTGATACTACATTAGAAATTCTCTTAAGGTATCTTCCCACTCTCTGCATCGCTACTGTAGACTTTTCACGGCAATGCTTGATGTACATGCAAGTCTTTGCGGCACGGTAAACCCCTTCACACTGTCGATTGACGGCGAAGAAATTTAGCCAATCAGATGAAAGTGCAGAAATTTCTCCTAGTTCAGTGTCCATGTTTAAAAACCATCTCTTCCAAAGGGATTTTATATACATTAAATATTATATAATCAAAAATTAAGACATTATTACTAATATAATCTCTTTGGTCTCTTTTGATTCAAATTTATATTTACCAACGGCTCACTAGTTTTCAGTGTTGACTCGTTTCAGAAAATTCACCTTCTGTGAATTTAAACAAGAGCATACACAAGTTTGCTTTGGCGATATATACATATTTTATCAATTTTCTAAAATAAGCTAACTAAAGTGATTCCATCACAAAACACAAAGGATCCTAATTTAAATTTTTTTAGAATATTTACTACACTATGGCAATTTCCTCATTTTAACGAATACAATTATGTTCTCTTTCTCGACTCATTAAAAAAAGTATCCGACAGAATTTACAAAATTAATTTTGATGTATATATATTCTCCATAGACTTTTTTTTTGTCCTCCTACTGCAATACTAAAACAACTTGAAAATATATTTTATTTACTCTTTAAAATCATGCTCTGAAATAATACTAAATGTTTTGCATGATATAATTTGTTAGTACGTTTCAGATGTGAAGTGTTTTCTTGGGTGGTAGAGAATCAACTGTGCGAATGAGTGGGCTCTGGTTCGAATCCAAGTGGATCTTAAATTTTACAAGTGCTGCCATCTGTTGCTAAAATATTCAAATAAAATTTTTCTTTAATCTGCAGAATTTTTTGTTTTAAATTATTCCAAGTTTCATTTACAAAATAACCTTATATCAGTAAATTATTTTTAAGTTTGAATGTTTATAAAAATTTATTTCGAAATTACTTTGAAAAATATCTTGAAGTATACTTTATACCAGCTATAGATGGAATATACATTTTAAGCTATTCTTCTTTATTGAAAAAGTGCTTTTAGAAATAGTAAATATAAAATGTGCATATAAAATTAGACAGAAATCATCGAACACTCTTATAGTAGTTATCTTTTGACATGTAATTATGAATATTTTAGATTAGAATAGAAACAAAAGTCAAACTACTTTGAAATTTTAAAGGTTGCATTTTAATAATTTGGCGCTAACATTTGAAGAATTTTTTTATTATTTTAAATAGACAATTAGAAATGTACACTATATTTGAAAATAATTTATATTTAATAAAAAAAAAAGCTTACATGTAAATAAAAATCTATATTAAAACATAATTACTTAATAAATATAAATGTAGATAAAATGATTTCTAAATTTAAAAGTTTACTTTAATGAGAAATGTTTTAAAAGTTACAAATGAGCAAAGAAAATATTCGGATATTTAATGTAGGTATGTATTTGAAAACCTTTAAAATCAAGTATAAAATTTTAATGAACTTAAATTTGTTTAAAACATGATATTTTAATAACGGTATTCTTGAATTTAAATACTTTTTATATTTTTTGTTTGTTTGTTTCATTACAGTCAACATCGGCGGTATTGCTTTTTAAACTAATTTTGTATCTCAAAACAGAGTGAATATTTTTCACCAAATATTTATTTGATTTTTTATACGGATGTGTGACAAATCCAAATATTTTTTAATGTTCATTCACCTGTGTAAGCTCCTGATACCTGAAGTAATCCATATAAAAAATCATCAAATAAAAAAATTACTGTACGTAATATTAATTTAGTAGGTGTAAAAACATTATCTACGATGCTGTTGTCTTGCTGTCAACCCTGCAGTATGCCTTGAATTCGGTTTCATTTCGAATTTAGTGTTGCGGCCTGCGTTCACCGCAGAAGAGAACTTTCCCCCACTTTTTCATCGTACAGCGCATGCGTGAACTCAACCTTCTACTGTGTTGCGTTGTGATAAGTGGGAAGGCACCTTTAATGTATAAGTGTCGAAACACTCTTGCTTGCTATAAATAAAATTTTGATGTACCTCTGTTAAAAAGTGCAAAAATGGCAACAAGCAATCATGTCAAAAATAATTTGTTTAAGAGTAAATAAAAAATTTACATTTAAAATTGTGTAAATATCCTTTAATATATATAATTTCCAATACAAAGTAAGTGCATATATTTTACTAATTTTTTTAATTTTTATTAATCATATTTTACTATTTTTTACTATTTTTCATCAAAATTTGTAAGATTTTTCATTCTATGGGGTTGACAATTATGGAAGTTGTTTTGTAGAGCTTATAATAAAGGACTGCATGGGTAGAAGTTTCAAATTTTTATCTGGCCTGAGACAAGCTCAAAGGAATTTTTAAATGTAGAACCCTAGCTCAGCCTGATCTTAAACAGTCATTATTCAAATGGGCTGAAAACATGAATTTGTGTAGTTTTGTTCAGAATTAAAGTAAAGTTGGTTTTTCGTTTATGTTTAAATAAGTCAAATCAAAAAAATAATTTTATGTACTCCTTTTTTTTTAAGAATGAATATGCCAGGTCTAACCTGAATTACAGAAAAATAAAAGTTTGAGCTTGACCTGACCTGAAGGAAATCCTGCCATGGATTATGCCAAGCTTAAGCTTATGGACTAGGCCTGTATTCTAGTAGACCTCTGACTAGAATACAGGCATTGACTGCATGAGACATATGTATATGTCTGTGGCATGGTGGTGTAATGTCTTCAACAGTTTTACTATTATGCTTTTTACTAATGTCACGTAATGTAAAAAATAGTTTAGCTGTGCAAAATAATTTTACCCCATATATGCTCATATTGAGTTATAGCCATGGGCAACCTATATCTTTTTAAAAATATTTGTTTCTATCAATTATCTTCAAATTTTCATCTGTTCTAATTTGCAATCACAGATCTTGAAAACCTTACCTGATTACTAAATCTAAATTTTAGCATTGATCATTCATGAAATCTCAAGATTTCACATTGAAGGCTGAATTTAAACCAAACTACTCTAGAATACACATAGTATCTCTCTAAGGGTGACTCTGTACCCAACTGCCCTAAAAATTGAAAAGTGTGGTTATTACTTTTAAGAAGGTTCAGTTTTTGAATATGACTATAATCTTATGTAATTAAATTAATCACTACACATGAGTGTAATTAAATTAATTGTATGTAATTAAATTAATCACTTTGTACATCTTTTTAGTTAACAGAAATGTATTCCAGTGGAGGGGATTTACATTTAGAATTACCTTATGGTGAAAATGAAGCTCTCCAAAGTCTGTGGGTATGCTTTTTTAATTATGAATTCTGTAATGGTTTAATGTGTATAACTGTTAAATAAATTGTTTTAGAGTATTAATGTTATATTATTTTTTAGTTAAATCCCCATTTTGTAACACTTTACAACAAAGTTGAAAAGTGTTTATGACTTTGTTCATTCTGTCTGTTTGTCCGTTAGCACGATAACTGCCATAAAAATGACTTAATGAAATTTTAGTATGTTGTTCAGACGGTCTGTAGAACCTATGGGGATATAAATGAATAATATCACCCAATTGATGTGGATTGAACCCGGGTTAAAAAAATGAAATACATTGAACCCTATGGGACCTAATTTTTCAAACATTTTTTAAGCGGATTTAAAATTCACAAATTGCTTCGAAAATTTAGGTAATATCCAAATTGTTCCATAAAATATATAAAAAAAATTCAGCAAAATATATTCAGTAGTTTTTTAAATAAAAATTAAAATAATAATTGCACCTCTTCTATGAAGCGATCATGTGACCATAATATGAAAAATCGTGTGACCTACTTCAAAATGAAATATGGCATCCATCTTGTCTCAAAATCGTGATTTTTAAAGTTCTTTTTAATTCATATTGAGTGTTGTATCCGTCCTAAAACCACTTTATTTTTGCTTAAATTCTGTGCATCTACATACTGAAACAACGCAATTACAACATATTTGAGTTTAAATGATCATCCAAATTTGATTATTTCTACAACGAAGCCTATTTTTCACTTATGTAAAATGTAACCAGCAAAATATGTAGAATGAGTTGTATAAGAATTGCTGTATTTCTTTAACGCAAAATTATTTTGCTCATGGAGTCTGCATAGCTGATATGAATGAAATATTTATTGATTTTACAGAGAGAAGCACGATTTTTTCGATGAAGTTTTAAGCATAAAGTTTAATTACTTGTAGCTCCATGGTCTTAATTTTTAAACAAAATAAATTATTATAGTATTGTGATGATTGAAATGAATGGGAAAATGTTTATGAATGAAATGCTGCTTTTATAGTAAGAGTCAGGCGTGTTATTTTTTCTATGACTTCATTTGAATGAATTTCAGTTGTTTTCGATGAAGGTTTAAGTTTTCAAATATAAAAATTAATGTAGTACAGTACAACCTCAAAAATTCGGACATCCAAAATCCGGGCGTTTACCAAATTTTTGGAATCCCCCCCAGACTAACGAAGTCACGGATTTAAAACAACAGGGTTAGATTATTTATATGAACTTATATTTTGTAAACAAATACCATATTTTCCGCTCGACTTTCTGAACCCGGAAATGAAACGAAAGTTTAGATGGGCGGCCATATAGATCGGCTTGTGATTGGAGCGTGAATTATGTTGTTATCATTAATCCCTCCTCCCCCTTATTAAAGTCGCAACTCCTGATGAATTATTTTGCGTAAAATATACATTGTTATTTAAATACGGAATTTTTACTATCAAAATTTCCTTTTCTCATTATTGAAAAAGATATTTTTCTGAAACAATGTAATTTTTAATATTAAACACTTTAAAACGTTATCGTAACATTTTATCACAGATTGTTCAATTAAATCTAAAAATCCCAAGAATTCATATTAACGCTCACGGAAATTTATTTTGTTCACTTCGTAGTACGAATTCCATTCTTCAATGCATTCTGTTTTGTCTTCAGAATCTCCTCCCCCTCCTGATGTCTGATGATTTTTTTGTTCTTGTCGAACGTGTCAGCTTCAAATCAACTGTATATTTTACTTTTTTGTTTAGAAAGTCATATTTACTTACTATAAATAGCAAATAAATAACTAAATAATATCATATCGCACAGAACTGAGCAACAAGATCATCAACACACAGACCTCTCAAAGGGGTCGGCTGCGTTTACAATTAGGAACTAAGCAAATTCCTTTCTTCGCTTTCCCTGCCCTAGAGCTCCTCTACTACAGGGTGTATACAGAGGAGCCTTTACTCTGCCCCACCACGTTCCGGTGCTAATGCAACCTAGTAATGACTCATCGTAATTTAGAAAAATCATTGAGAGGAGAGATATTTTTCTTTTTTGGAAAAGATATGTATTTTATCTACTGCGATATTTTTTACATATTTGACTATTACTAATAAAGTTTTTACTTTTTTCAGAGTCATCAGCCTTATTAAGCATAACATTATATAGATGCTAGAAAATAAATGAAACTTTTAAGTTCTTATTTTTGGTTTTTTGTTCGTTAACAGCGAAAATGGTTTAAACACATTTACACCTTTAAATAATCATCAAAAGTGCTAATCCTCGATCTTTATTAAACCTCGGCACTTCATTAAATCTTGACAAAGCCGATATAATGGAAGTTCTGCACTGTGATGATGATACGCCAATCTTAAATAAATTGAGTGATAGCGATATTCGCGATATGATATTAAATAAAAAAAGATCAAAGTTGCAACGATAAATGTGGAGAAGAAAAAAATACCCATTGATAATCCTATGCAAACAATCGATCATGCAATTAAAGGTCTTAAACAAAGAAGCTTTATAACCAAGCAGAAATAATGTCCTTCTACAAAATAAAGGAAACTGCTTTCCCATAAACCAAAATTAATGAAATAACAAATGTTAGTTCAAATATTTAAATGAAATGATAAAATTACATTTTATCATTTCGTTTCATTCACACATTCTAAATTATTAATGTGTATATTCTTTCTTAGAAATTTCTTATACCCTACTTTTTAGATTAAATAATATATTTTAATTGATTAACTTAACTTTTGCTATTATTTTTACTAAAAAAGTGCTTTAGTGTATTTAGTTAATATTAAATCTGAATTTTATTCAAATTCTATAACCCAGAATCGGCAAGGTCCGGACGAGTCCTGATTTTCGAGGTTATACTGTATTATGATAAGTTTTAAAATATTACCGAAGAATGTATTGCATTTTAGAGATATTTAAATAAAATTGCATTGGGAAAGTGTTTCATAATCAATGCTTTAAACTTGATTGATCTTTCTTGTCTTGTAATGATAATGAGTATCGAGTAATAAAAAATGAATACAAAAAAACTATGAGTAATTATGTATTATTAGTAGAGAGCAGATTTATGGACAATAAAAATCGTTAAATAGGCACAAATAAAAAGGCTAAATAGATGCAAAAAGTTAAAAGGGCAGCAAAAACTTAAAATTAATAATGTAAAATCATTTGTTCACAAACTCATGGAAGTTCAAAAAATTTGTTTATCGTGTTAAAAAATATCTTACCTGTGACTGATACACACACATTATTATATTGCTGTGTATGTGTAATTGTGTAATATTTCCTTTCTTCTGGAGTCTTTCATCTCTTTCGAAGACCGGACAGAGAAAACATCTGTACATGCATTCTTTCCCATGACATCATTCTAGGGTTGCTACTTTTGGAACTTCAAAGAAGTGTCACCAGATTTGGCAATTTATCACCAATTTGATGACATATGGTAACTTCTTGAAAGTTCGACAAAGACCGTGAAATAACAAGTATTCTACAAGATATGAGAGAATTCCAGAATTTCTATAGGGAGACTATGAAAGGGATCATCACTCAGTCGGAGAGCAGTTAACGTGATACAAGCTACATTTGACTGTGATTTTTTGTCAATGTTTTGAGAATAGTAGCTGCTGTTTTGTGAAATTACTTTTGTTAATGTTTTGAGAATAATATCAGTTATTTTATGAACTTAGTGGAGCATTTAAGTGCTGTTTTACTGTATATTTTCCCTGTGTATGCTGTTCTTGTGAATAAACATGTTAGTTATCCAGAAATTAGGACTCATTCTTGTTTCTTGTATGCACACTCACGATTCCAATGGATATGCCGTAACAAATTGGGGTCAGAAGTGGGATTTCTAGAAACTTGACAAGCATATATAGTAGTGACTAAAAAAACAATAGAGGAATAGTTGAAGGAGATAATGGCTTTGATTAAAGCCATGAAGGACAGACAAGAAACAATGAAAGCCAAACAAGAAACGAAGGAAGAAAATATTAAAGTCAGACAAGACGAAATGAAAGAAACAATGAGAGTTGAACGAGATTAAACCCGGACACGAAAAATTTATAAAATATATTAAAACCAGACAAGAAGCAATGAAAGAAGAGATGAAACACGAGATTAAAGCCATGAAAGATGATATTAAAGAAGAAATGTAAACGAGACAAGCTGAATTGAAGGAAGAAATTAAATCTGAGATGAATGACTAAATTTAATCCATTTAAGCCGAAATCCAAAACGAAATTAAAACTATACAGAGCGAAATAAAAGCAGGACCAGAAGAGGTGAAAGAGGATATGAGAGCAGTGCAAGTGGACATAAGAACAAACAGTACAGGAAGATGTTCATCATTTGGCAATGTGAATGAAACTGTAAAGATGCTCGAAAAGAGATTGTTGGCTGTAGAGTAAAAATAGTCTGTCGCCAATATGGATTTCTGTTTGCCTTCACTATACAAAGTAAAATCTCCTACACATGATGGACAAAGCATTTGGATGAATTTTCGAGTATAATTTAATCATCGCAGATGCAAATGAATGTGATGAAAAGACAAAAACCTACCAGCTTGCTGCTCCAAAGTCTTGTGACTGATATTTTGCAGATGCTCCTGACTGGAAACAACTCGATTTTGTAACACTAGTGAATGCCCTGGGATTCCATTATGTGGAGAATAATTTGAAAGAAACCAGCAGAGTTCAATTAAAGTCTCGTCATCAAAAATCTGGAGAGTCTGGGACTGGTCTCAGATATTGAATGACTCATAATTATCCTTTGCAGAATACCCTATGGATGTTCGTGAATCCCTTACAGCTCAGTATTTTATAGATGCCATTCATGACCCAGAAATCCAGCAAACTGTTCTTATGGTTGAATGGAAGGATCTGAAAGCTGCTCTGTCCCTAACCAGTAAATTTAAAGCCTTTCAACAAGCATCTTGTGGACTTTATCAATCAATTGTATATGGTATGGCTGTGACTGATAGGACTTCAGTATCTAAGATGCTGCACACTATGAAGGAAATACAGGACATGTTGCAGAGGCGAAGCAACAATGTATTCAAACAAACATCTGGATCATTTTCAAAAGGGATGGTGTGCTAGACCTGTGGAGAAAGAGGACATATGAGGAGAAACTGCCAAGAGAATCAACAGACAAGAGAATCAACGGACATCCAATTCTGAAAATTCACCATCTAAGACCTTTCAGATTTCATCGTTGTATGGAGGTGATAATGGACTTTTCGTCATGGGTCGTATAAACAACATCAAATGCTAAATGCATTTAAACACATATGCGAATGTGACCATCATTAAAAGTGAAGTAGCTCATCGAATTAAGTCAACTTTGTTATACGGCATACGGCACCCTCCATCTCTCTGTACGGTTACTGGAGAAGCATTTAAAAATGGAACATACTATTTCTGTCTAAGTGAGCCTTTATCATCATGCTGCTTATGTTGCGGATATTTATGACTCATGCATTCTCGGACTGACTTTTTTAAAGAAACATTGATTTGACCTAGACTTAAAAAATTATGAATTACGGACAGCGACTGAAGAGCTTTATTTGGAACAGAAACGGGAGACATCCTGTTTCAACATAGTTCAACATAGTTACTGCCGAAGATGTTTCGCTGCCCCTCACAAAGCGAGTGTCTGGGGAGAGGGATCCAGGAAGGCCCAAGCATATGTGGAATGACAGTAACAGATTTTCCATCTCTGGACTATAAAAAAAGAATTCTTGTGGCTGCTGCTCTTGTGGAAGTTTCAAGAAACTATGTATCTGTCCGAATAGCAAACATCAACAGGCCCAAAATAATTCATAAATGGGAGCAGTTAGCTTCATGCTTTGCAGTAACCAGTGTAATGTGCGGTTGTCCAAAAGATGGAGACAGCAGTCCTGAACATCTAAATACCCTCTTAAACATTCTCAGCAGACTAAATTGTACAGAACACAAGGTGTGTGAAAGCCTCATTTCGGAATTCCCTGCATTCTTTTCGACTGCTTCGAAAGACATGGCGTGAACTCGACTAACTAAACATAGAATCAACACCATCAACCAGTTCCCAATAAAACAAGCTCTCTGAAGACTTTCACTTATAAGGAAAGATGAAGTAAATAAGCTTTTAAAAGACATGCAGGAAAACAACCTGATTGAGCCATTGTCAAGTCCTTGTGCCTCATTAATCGTCTTAGTGTAGAAGAAAAATGGTTCTACGTGATTCTGTGCTGATTATAGAAGACTCAACTCTGACAAAGGATAGCTATCCACTGCCAAGAATTGACGACACTTTAGATAATGTCTCTGGGAGCAAGTGGCTTTCTTCTCTAGATCTTGAGTGGTTACTGGCAAGTAGAGATCCATCCTGATGATAGAGAAAAGATAGTGTTTACTACCATAAAAGGACTCTGGCAGTTTTAAATAATGCCTTTTGGACTTTGTAATGCAGCCACAACTTTTGAAGATCTGATGGAGTCCATGCTGAAAGGCTCTCTTGTGAATCCTGCCTCATCTATCTGGACAACATAATTATTGTTGGGCGGTCATTTAATGAACATTTACAAAACCTTAGATGGGTATTTTATTAAAATCCAAATTATGAAATATATTTACAAGTAAAAATATGAATAAAGATTATCATGTTATGCATGAAGTATGTAAATTTTGTGTAAAATAAGAATCTCAATATATTTATTATACAAAATCACCAGGAAAATTCATATCCTTATTTCAGTATACAATTTGACAAGCTGCTATTTTTGACTCCATCATCTGTTAATTATGCCATTTAGTTCGTTTGTAATTCAAATTTGAGTTCATGTGTCATATTTCAGAGCCAGCACATTATTTTAAATAACATTTCATTTATCTCGTTGAAGTTTAAAGTAAAAATTTTTTTAAACAAAACTGTGCTGTTTTCCAATGCTTTTCTATGAAGCACCACTGGTCCACAGATCGGAAGGGCTAGCAGGCATCATAGCTTGTTCGTAAAAGTTACCATGGGGGAATAGCAAATAAGACAACCTGTTAATATTCTGTCTCATCCCAGGGCCCCCACTCCAAGAGGTTGGTGTATGGATCTTAGCACCTTATAGCTCTGGTCCTCCTTACCTGGGAGGTAAACTAATCTGTGGATTGGCCCGGGTGCTTGCACTTATAGTCCTTGAAGCAGGCATTTCCAGGTGGTGGAAAGAAGCAGTGTCTTTGTGGCCTGTTATACCTGTTGGTGGCTCAGATTGAGTCTCGACGGGAACCTTCTGGACTCGTCTGGTAAATGGTTCTGCCGACCTCACTTCCTAGGCGGTGGTCTCACTGAGTAGTAGATATCCACTTTGCTTCCCTCCCTTCTAGTGTAAGAGATATAAGGTTGCCATGGGGTGTTAAACCTGTTAATATTCTGTTAATCTTGGAGTATGCTATACTATTTGAAAAACAATTTATTATACATTGAAATATTTAATTATGTAAGAAAATATTTCAAAGAAAATAACCACTGCCCTTGCAAGAAATAAACTATGAACCACCTACCTACAAACTTGTCACTATGCCAGCTGATGCACTATCAATCACTTGAACTATCAGAGACTACACTCTTAACCCTTTCGGGACGGCGGCATTCCGAAACTACCATGGCCCAAAGGACGAAGCGCTTCCTTTTCGAAATGTGCCCAAAAGACGGCTATTTTTTTGCGCTAAGCCTAACTCTCGAAAAAAATTTACTAAAAATCACCCGTTCAACACAGCATTCTACTTTTTTCAGAAAGAAAGGAAATACTTATTTTCTATTTGATGTATATTTTTTATACAAATTTTCTTTTATCAAAATATTAAAAATTTTAGTGTATATATGTTTTAGGTACAGATGGATAATTCTTTGGCATGTCCTTCCGATTTTATAAAACTGTACCACATACATGCATTCTTAGACAACAAATACTTTGCAAGTACAGGAGAGGTAAAAAATTTATCCAAATACAAAGAATATCCTTTTCCTAAAAGTTCACTTAGAAATGTTTTCACAACGCATTCTCCATACCCACCATCAGAGCTTGATAATCCCGTGTCCTTTCCAGTATACACAAGGACATTCCATTTATAGCCTCATTCCGATTCTGACGATTTATATATTTTTATTCCGTATCTGGACCTTTTCGATGGGATATATTAACGAAATCCCAGCCTTCTTTTCCACGAGAACATAAATAACCTAATCATTTCATTGCCGCACATTCCTTTACCCCCCCTCCCCACCCACTCAAAAAAAAATACTCTCTTATATTCCTCTAATTCAACAACGAAATCAATAAAAGACAAAATCAGAACGAGACCCGGAACTCAATTATAAAATTGTTTATGCTGCGAGAAGTTGGCTGTCTGCTTACGCTACAGAACCATGTTTCATCCCTCCAAATGGAGAAATAATTCATTGGATTCTCCTTGTGCCACGGTCAAACATCTACAAAATACATTTAAGTTGCTTCCACGGGCATTTAACGCCATCTAGTAGACAAATACATTCAAATTAAAACGTTCCACGTAGAAACACCAATACGTGCCAGTCGTCCTTTAGGGTAAAATTTCCTCCGACCCGAGGGCGTGCCGTTCCTCCTTGAATGCAAGTTCGCAGCTGGCACGTGGGCGTGCCGATCGTCGCGAAAGGGTTAATAGTATCTCAAAGTGGCTATTCATCCCTGAGTGTGGCTAATGGTGTCACAAACATAAGAAGTGCATCATGGCTACTTTTCACAGCAATGATTGAAGCGAAAAGTTTTGTGATCAGTGGTCTTATAAATAACACCTTTGATGTCTGATTATGTCAAATTTTGCTCTATGCTGCCATATTAAAAACATGAAATTTCAAATAAATTTCAAAGTTTTTGCTTGAATTTCAAAAAATTATACATATTGTCCTGAAACTACTTTCAGTTTTTCCGTAAGATAGCTGTAGTAGCGTGCAGATGATTTTAATGTTATTTAAAGCGATTTTTTTAGAAGGCATTATATTAACTGACATATCAGCACGTGTTTTAAATAAAACTTAATAATCATGGAATATTTATGTAGGCATTTTATGTTGAAGGATGGAAGATAAAAATCAACATTTTCATCACATTTTATTTTTTTATTTCCACAAAGGTAAAAGAGCTGTAGATGCACACAAAAAGATTGGTTTTGTGTATGGTGATGATGCACTACAGAATGTACATGCCAGAATTGGTTTGCAAAATTTCATTTTGGTGATTTTTCAGTTCAAGATGCACCACTAGACCAATTGAGATTGATGATGATAAATTAAAAGCACTGATTGAAGCTGATTGTCACATAACTGTACATGAGCTTTCTAAGAGTCTAAATTCATCCAAAACAACCAGTGGTGAACATTTAAAAAAGCTTGGTTATGAAAAAATCCTGATGTTTGGATCCCACATGAACTTAAATTCATTTAACACAACATATCAATATATGTGATTTTCTTTTGAAACGTAACCAAAATATTCCATTTTTAAAATGCTTGATAATTGGTGATGAAAAATGGTTTGTTTACAGTAACATTAAATGCAAAAGATCATGGTTCAAGCCTCATGAGTCAGTTCAAACAGCATCCTCTTTTTAATGAAAAAAAAACTAAAATTGTTTCCGGACAACACAATAGTTATAGATTTTTCGTTAAAAAATGTGTATATTAAGTTTTGTGAAAATCTGTTAATATTTGTGGTAGCTATTGTATACACGTGAAATAAACCATAGATAGACAAACAGGCATCACATAAAAAAGAACCAAAACAGACTCTTTTCAGAAAAGTTTTAAAACATATACTGACATCAAAATCGAAAAGTTTCGTCAAAAAAATACTATCTCTATACAGTGGTGGATTTCTGCTTTTGCTGCCTGTAGTCTTATATATTTTGTCGCCTAGTCTCACTGAACATTACATCTAAAATTGGATATAAAAGATAGGTAAATTGTAAAAAATAACATTTTTATTAAAAATATAAAAGGAACATAGATAGACAATAAATAGAAATAATATATCAGCCATTACATTTAACAATGTAATTATCTAAGCATCACATATAAAACAAAACTAGTAACTCCAAACAGTAGAAAAGAACCTGCTTTTCATTCCATAAATATTAATAAAATTCTAAATTTAAAACTATATGTTTCACAATTAAGTACAGGGTGTTCAATAATTAACTGAACACTTACTTTTGGAATAACTTTTGAAATACTTATGAAATGGCAGCACTTTCAGTTTTTTTTCGATTATGTGTTTGTAGGTAATTGATTTAGTGTTGGTTTGACTTGTGTTTGAGTGAACTTTAAAAATGGTGTACTCAACAGAAAAATGTGTTTTTGTTGTGAAAACTTGGTATCAAACAAACCAAAGTCCTTCTAAAACACTGAGAAAGTGGTCAACAGCTTACAAGAATCTTCCAAAGCCATCACATACATTGTTCACATGCATTGTAATAGTGAGATTTAATCAAATATAAACCAGATATGGAAATTAAAATTGCCTCCCTCA
The DNA here is from genome assembly GCA_951213105.1 of Amaurobius ferox. NCBI lineage: Eukaryota > Metazoa > Arthropoda > Arachnida > Araneae > Amaurobiidae > Amaurobius > Amaurobius ferox. The sequence goes on along the minus strand of OX578133.1, from coordinate 122,751,579 downwards.
ACCTTCCTATAAATTCATTTTGGATTTTTTGCGATTTTCTGGCCAGTTAAATACCATTTAAACCATCTGTATATTAAATTTAAGTTTCTCAACCTTTTAGAAGTGGGTAAACATTTCCAGACATACGGGAGAAGTAGCCCTTATATACACTTTTATAAGTCGCTTTCAGTCTTATTACATAATTAAAGAAGATGTGTGTGTGCAGTCTGTAACATGAAATCTAAGCATCACAGCCATGAAATTTGCATACAAGTACAGTACAACCTCGAAAATCCGGACATTTACCAAATTTTCAGGGTCCCCCCCCCCGGACTGACGAAGTCGCGGATTTAAAACACAACAGAGTAAGATTATTTATTTTACTGTATTTTCCGGTCGACTTTCTGAACCCGGAAATGAAACGAAAGTTTAGATGGACGAACGTAGATAGGCTCGTGGTTGGAGCGTAAATTATGTTGCTAGCATTAATCCCTCCTCCCCTTTATTCAAGTCACAACTCCTGATGAATTATTTCGCATAAAATATACATCGTTATTTAAATACGGAATTTTTATATCAAAATTTCCTTTTTTTCATTATTGAAAAAGACATTTTTCTGAAACAATTTAATTTTTAATATTAAACACTTTAAAACGTTATCGTAACATTTTATCACATTCTTCAATTAAATCTAAAAATCCCGAGAATTCATATTAACGCTCACGGATATTTATTTTGTTCACTTCGTAGTACGAATTCCATTCTTCAATGTATTCTGTTTTGTCTTCAGAATCTCCTCCCACTTCCGATATCTGACGATTTTTTCGTTCTCGTCGAACGTGTCAGCTTGAAATCGACTGCATATTTTGCCTTTTTTGTTTAGAAAGCCATATTTACATACTATAAATAGCAAATAAATAACTAAATAATATCGTATCCATATCGCACAGAACCGAGCAACAAGGTCATTAACACACAGACCTCTCAAAGGGGTCGGCTCGTCACCGATGACATTCGGCTGCATTTACGATTAGGAACTAAGCAAATTCCTTTCTTTGTTTTCCCTGCCCCACCATGTCCGGGTACTGCTGTAACCTAGTAATGACTCATTGTAATTTAGAAAAATCATTGAGGACAGAGATATTTTTCTTTTTTGGAAAAGATATTTATTTTATCTACTGCGATATTTTTTACATATTTGACTATTACTAATAAAGTTTTTACATTTTTGAGAGTCATCAACCTTTTTAAACATAACATTATATAGATGCTAGAGAATAAATAAAACTTTTAAGTTCTTATTTTTTGTTTTTCTTTCGATAATAGCGAAAATGGTTTAAACACATTTACACCTTTAAATATATCATCAAAAGTGCTAATCCTCCATCTTTATTATATCTCAGCACTTCATTAAATCTTCCGGCGCTTCATTGAATTTTGACAAAGTCGATATAACGGAAGTTCTGCACTGTGATGATGAAGCGCCAATAGTAAATAAATTGAATGATGGCGAAATTCGCAATATGATATTAAATAAAAAAAGATCGAAGTAGCGATGATAAATGTGGAGAAGAAAAAATACCCATTGATAATCTTATGCAAACAATCGATCTTGCAATTAAAGGTCTTGAACAAAAAAGCATTATAACCGAGCAGAAATAATGTCCATCTACAGGATAAAGAAAACTGCTTTCCCATAAACCAAAATTAATGAAATAACAAATGTTAATTCAAATATTTAAACGAAATGATAAAATGGAATTTTATCATTTCGTTTTGTTTACACATTCTAAATTATTAATGTATATATTTTTTCTTAGAAATTTCTTTTGCCCTATTTTTTAGATTAAATAATATGTTTTAATTGCTTTACTTAACTTTTGCTATTATTTTTACTAAAAATAGTGCTTTATAGTGTATTTAGTTAATATTAAATCTGAATTTTATTCAAATTCTATAATGGGGAAAAATCGAAAATCCGGAATCGGCAAAGTCCAGATTTTCAAGGTTGTACTGTACTGCATTACCCGGAATGGTGCACTTCAGTGTTATTTTTTTGTAGTATTTTAATTATTTTTTGTTTTAAAAAGTCACAATAATGATTCAAAAGCATCCTGATTAGTGGAATGTTGCCCAATCTAGCAACTCTGTCTTCAACTAGGAATACCAAGTATAATATCTATATCTGGCTAGCAATGGTTTTGTTTAGTTTCCCTTATGGCTTGCTTATACCTAACTCACTCAGTTTTAAAAAGGGATTTCATTTATGCATCAAGAGTTAGTAAGATAAATAAATAGCAGAAATGTAAGACCATTGACTATAAACATTTGAACGTAGCGCCGAATTACCATCGACTTTAGAATTTCCCTTTCATGCAAATCTACAGGATCCGACAGACTTATCTCTGCCATCCAGTGTCTACCTTTTAAACTAGTGACACATTTCTGTGTTTTATCATCTTTCTGCACATCATTCTATTCAGGGCAAAAAACAGTTAAAGACAAGAAAGATTAACCATGCATAAAGCATTGATTATGAAACACATCTCTAAAATGCGATACATTCAGCAGTGATATTTTAAAAATTATCATAGTACAATAATTGGAAACTTAAAACTTCATCAATAAAGGCAATGCTATAAAATTGCTTGCTTCTCTATTTAAGTAAAATCAATGAATATTCCATTCGTATCACTTACATTTCAGACCCCAGAGCTAAATAATTTTGCGTTAAAAAATTCAGCAATTCTTATACAACTCATCGTACAATTGCTTGTTTTATTTACATTTTGCATACGTTAAAAGTAGGCTTCATTGTAGAAATAATCAAAGTTTAGTGATAATTTAAAATAAAAAATATTATACAGTGAAACCTGTATAAGTTGGGCACTCACGGTTCCCCCTAAAAGTGTCCAACTTAGACAAAACATGACAGTGTGATGAAATTTTATTTTTCCCTTCAATAAAGCATTTCAAAATACTTTCCTTTTAACATATATAAAATATTAATGAGCCAATGGTTTTAATTAAATATTGTAATTACTGTTACAAAATACTTATGTATGTACATACATAATTAAAATGTGAATCAAGGAATCTGCATACACCTACTTTTATATGTAATATGTAACGGCTACTCACATGCTGTATTTGAATTCATTGGATCAGATTGATGCAGTAATCCATTTCTATTGTTCAGAAAAGTACTCTGTCAGAAGAGTTTTTTCTTTTCTGATTCCAGATGCCCATTGTATTTCTATTTTACTGTGCAGATTAAACACAGCCTTAATGTGTTCTGGCGTATTTTGCATAAAAGCGTACAGTTCTAACTTTTTGACACATTGCATTGCACTTTCGTGTGTAGGAAGTTCTACATCTGTTTTTTCCTCTTCCTGCGAAGAAAACCTGTCATAATCACTTTTGCTCGATGTAGCAACAAATGGAGATTCAATATCATGGGTTTCAAGATTTTGGCAGATGCAAAATTTTGACAAGCATCGAATAACTCTTTTCTGCACGTTTCAGGAACGCACTTTAATTCTTCATCCAGTAACTCCAATTTGAAACTGTCACTTGGCACGCAGAAGAGATGAGATCACACAGAAATCCTGCATACTTGAAACATTTAACAATCGTATTTTCGGATAGATTTTTCCATGCTTCATAAATCCATCGGACTGTGTCTAAGACTGTCAGGCCCCGTTTAAGGCGTGGGCAATTGCCCAAGGTGGCCAAATTAAGGGCGGCCATTTGGAAGTGAAATTAGGTGTAGTAAGAATGACTTTTGCGGGCGCATTTAAAAAATTTTTTTTTGAAATTAAACCAAATCTGTGCCATTTTAATATAAATGAAATTGATATAACTTTTTGGAATCGTTTTCTCTCCTGTAATTAGGTCTTTTTTGCAGTAATGTATAGTTCACCTGGAAAATACGTGCGCACAAACACTTGGGAGATTATAAGATTGTATACAGCTTGCAGCTGAGTGACGCCTGTAATCCCAAAGTTTGAATTTGTTTACCCCCAATACCGGCTACGAAAAAGCCCGAGGACTATTCTCACGATTTGCTCCTAGTTTCAAATTCAAATTGTAAACACATGGATGCTCTCTCTATCGCACTTCTAAAAGGTTGTAAATTTGGAAGGGGCAGAAAGAAAGGGTATTTGTATGTCATAAAATATGTCGACAGCCGACTGGAGCCCCGGAGCGTCCCATAAGAATAGTTGTTCTTTTGGTCATTTGCCGAAGCTCATTTAGCTTGGCTGGAGGACAGCTGAAGCATTTTCCTACAGAGTATTCTGCACATTTTCCATTCAAATAGCACAGTGGCTAGAAGTGTTCGCGTTATATCACTGCCGTGCTGTTTATATGTCTGTCTTATTTTTTCTTTTGTTGAGAGTCTTCTAACTATTTAGGTAATTTTTTTTCAATTACTTAAAGTATTTTCCTAAAATTTCTTAGTTGACGGTCTTTTGCTTAATATAGATTTATTATTAGATCAAATATATTGGTGAGTTTAGATTATGCAATTGATCACAGAATAATATTGATAAACAAAGAAATGTTTTCATTTTAATTACCAAAATAATACCTATATAATACTTTTGTGGGCGCATCTAAAATTTTTTTTGAAATTAAACCAATTGACAATTTATTGTACGAGCGAGTAAAATGATCTTCATTTAATAATTTTTTCCAGTTTGATTTACATAAAAGAAAGATACAAAAGGTTTTTGGGAAGTAAAATATTTCCTTTTGAATATTTGCTTAAAAGTGCAAAAGTTGTTCTAAAATTGTTAGAGCTATTTTGCAAATTAATAAATTTAGTCTATAGGCAAAATAGCTGTGAATTTGACAAATTATTTTGCTCATGCATATAAATTTCTGCCTAGATATACATTTAATAATCTGTATATATAATTTTATTTTTGTATAGTTGCAATTTTAGTTATAATTATAATGTAATGCACTTTTAGGTAAAGTATTAAGTAAACAGTCTCAGAATTTGTAAAATGCATATTTGATATTGTGATATTTTTTCTACCCACACAAATTATTATCCTTATGCCTCTATATCCTTATCCCTCTGTAATATACTTATCCCTCTGTACACGTTTAGGCGTAGCCAATTACTCGATGATCGAATGGATGGAGGTAATATAGTGGGTTTTCGTTCTCTCGGGGGGTTCTGGGCCTCCTCTGCGACGGTTACATGGGTCTTCTCTGATCTACTGTTCTACTGTTTCCATCACCGAGGAACTACCATATCGTTTCGACCAAGATGGTGATTGATAGTCTGTTGGACCAAACAGTTTCCCTTGGGCGTATGATGCGATTTCTCTCTAAATCCGACAATTGTTCGTAGTGTTGTCGAGTACTTCTCAAAGGCATCTATGTACATAACTTTCAGTTTCAAAGCAGAAAATCCAGTTCCAATTACCCATAAGTGAGAACATCGGCCGTTTTAAATACTGCATGATGCGTCGTTCTCATGCGCGTTGCATGACCCCTATAAGGTCATAGGCGTTGACAATTTGATTATTTGCATAACTCTTAAAACGAAATTTGCATGCCGAGTTTTGTGAATGCAGCTCAATTTTTTTTGTGGGTGCATATATTTTTTTGCAACAGAGTATCTATATATATATATATATATATATATATATATATATATATATATATATATATATATATATATATATATATACAGAGAGAGAGAGAAAGAGAGAGGGCGGCCCCAAACTGTTTTGCCCACACACGAAAATATCCTTGAGCCGGCCTTGAAGACTGTCACTTCTTTGACAAATTTTACCACATTCTCACAATTTTCTGCAGCCTGGAAAATTCTGGAAGTGGTCAACTTACTAAGGTTTTGAGCTATGCTTTGTGACAAATTCTACCTAATTACCTGGTCAACATACAAGTTAGACCGGTGGTCAACTTATAAAGGGCTCACTCAATGTTAAAGTAATTAAGCCGTTCTGTTCCTGGTTAATTATGTCAACTTAGACAGGTGGTCAACTTACAAAGGTGGTCAACTTCACAGGTTTCACTATAATTGCTTAAGCACAGAATTTAGAAACACTGATAATATGCAAAAATAAAGCAGTTTTTGGGCAGATGTAACACTAAATATAAATACAAGAAAGATCAATCATGCATAAAGCATTGATTATAAAACACTATCCAAAAGTAATTTTATTTAAACATCTTTAAAATATGATACATTCAATGGTCATATTATTTTAATTATCACGGAACTACAATAATTTATTTTACTTGAAAAATTAAAACCATGGAGGTAAAAGTATGTTCTAACTCCATGCTTAAAAAACTTAATTCAAACTTTAATTAAATGACATCATCAAAATATAAATCGTCTGGCTCTCTATGTAAAAGCATTGAGTATTTCTGTTGCGATAAACATGCTGCATGAACCAATTTGAATAGAGTAATTAGAAAATTAATAGCAATTGCTTTAAGAGCTTAATGAAAATATTAAATATCAATTACTCCATTCAAATCAAGAACCCTGCAACAAATTTTCACAGGTCGGATTCCCATGTCAATTCAATTAAATCTTAATGGCCAAATAAACAATTAATTAAAATTATAAATTTTGTATAGTGAAATTACCCAGTATTGACATGAGAACCTTAAAATAAAATAAATAATGTTAAAATGAATTAGTCATTCATAATAAATACAATCATTATTTAAAACAAAAAAATTAATTTATTATTTATAAAATATTCATTAGAAATTCAAAAGCAGATACTTAGGTAGAAAATTATTTAAAACAAAGAAGTTAGATGTAAACATGCTAAATAACTTCACAAAATGTAACATATAGACAGATAGGGTGTTCTTAAAAATGTAATAACATCAAAATATAAAAGGAAAGAATAACTCACAGTTTGCTATAAAAACTCATGTGCACATTTAAAAATTAGGAACTGATATAAAATATCATTAGCCTTGATGTAGCTTATAATGGTATTAACCATTTTTCTTGATCACTTCAGCCATACACCTTATGTGACAGCTTATATTATTCACTATTTCATCATAACTGAATAACACGCAGAAAGCAGAAATACTCGTTGAAAGAAAATCTTCAAATCTAAACTGACATCTCAGCAACATTTTTAATGTGCTATCTATGCCTTATATGCATATGCAAAAGTTGGAATCACACTCCATTTTAGTCGATAAAAAAATATCTTCACAAAGAGCAACTGAGCTACAAATTTAAACTTTTGAGCACAACCTTTTTAGTAACACATCCAAGAAAAAAAAGAAGATACTGAACTTCTGAACTTCTAAAATTACACCTCCCCTCTTCCCAGGGATGGGGGAGAAAAAAAGCTGCTTCCCAGCTCCCATTAGCATGTTGCTAGGACCAGTAACAGAAGAACAAAATAATTAAAAAACATGACTTCTGGATAAGAAAGAGACGTACCAATCAACCATTGGTTACTGACCAGTGATGTCACTTTGATCCACGAATTGTAGAAAGGGGAGGAAAAGTTGTTTCTTCGCATGCTCGATGAATTCCGCTGAAAAACCTCTGCTCACAGGGAACTCAGAATTGATGATCTTGCACATCTGTCAAGGATGGTAATTGAATGCACTTGCAATCCATTCGTGTTTAATCGTGGTGGTAATGGCTGCAAATAAATGCCAGATTGTAGACAACATGAGAGGTCTCGTTTAGCTTTCAAAATTCTGTTTTTCCACAACTTAAAATGTCAATTAAGGTTTTGAGTGATCTTGCTAAATGCTTTTTAATGGCTTTAGTGCCTTCTACTTCGAAGCCACTGTGGGAAAAACATTCACTACCTCAAACCACCATGAATTTAAGAAAATGTTCTCAATGCAAAGAATAGTTTTCTGTAGTAAAAATATAAAGTGTTATGGTGAGTTTAAAAAAATTTTTTTTTAAACACATCGCAACAATTTCATTCATACACTTTTATTCCAGACTCCAGAAATAAATAATTTTGCATGAAAAATATTCAGCAATTCTTATACAACTCATCTTACAATCACTTATTTACATTTAACATTCATTAAAGTTAGGCTTTGTTGTAGAAATAACCAAAGTTGATGATCATTTAAACTCAAATATATTGTAATTGCATTTTTTTCAGTATGTAGATACACAGAATTTAAGCAAAAATAAAGCGGTTTTAGGACGGATGCAACACTAAATATAAATTTAAGAGTCTTAAAATCACGATTTTGACACGCGATGGATGCCATATTTCATTTTGAAGTGAGTCACGTGACCTCTTCATATTATGTGGGTGTCATTATTATTTTAATTTTTATTTAAAAAACTACCAAACATATTTTGTGGAATTTTTTTTTATATATTTTATGGGATAATTGGAATATTTCCTAAAATTTTCGGAGCAATTTGTGAATTTTAACTTCACTTAAAAAATGTTTGAAAAATTAGGTCCCATAGGGTTGAATGTATGTCATTTTTTCAATCCAGGTTCAATCCAAAACTAATTGGGTGATGATATTCATTTACATTCCCATATATCCCACAGACCGTCTCAACAACATACTAAAATTTCATTTTGATAAAGTCATTTTTATGGCAGTTATCGTGTGAATGGACGGACAGCCAAACAGAAAGGACAAAGTCATAAACTCTTTTCAACTATGTTGTAAAGTGTTAAAAACCCATTTTCTCAATGCTGAAGTATAAAAAAAACTATGTCAGATCTATTGGTTTATCGTTGGTATTGGGAAAATACCGATATATTAGTGAAAGTGATAATCAGTATAGGATATCAGAACACCTTCTACTTTTAGCTAACTTCAGATCCTAAAAAAAAAAGAAACGTGCAGTGTCCAAAACTTCTGCACATATTTTTAATAGCTCCATAAAAATATATTTCTATCTTTATTTCATCATATCCATTATTTTTATGGAGGGGGTTTTGTTTTCAAGTATAACAGCTCCATAACTGTAAATCATAAGGTTTGTCAAGTATGGGAAAAATTAAAATCCCACCCCTCCCCATCCCACATAATTCTGTCCAAGCCAGAAGGTTGAATGAATGAAATGAAGGTGGGTGGCTCCAGAAGAGCCCAGCACATCGACCAGAGGTGCATTGTACTACCCCAAAAGAAAACAGATCTCTAAGAAAAGAGACCAGTAGCCGATGCGAAAATAAGCAGGCACTTGACAGGAATGTCATTCAGCTCCCAGGGTTCAATCACATGACGACCAATGTGCTCGAATCTGTGAGCAGAGTAAGCCTCGCATTCACATAGAATGTGAGCTGCAGTTTCTTCGCTGTAATTGCAGCCTCTGCAAAGCGAATCCTTAGTGACACCCATAATATTAAGGTGTCTCTTGAGGGTGCAGTACCCAGTAAGGAGCCCAACAGCCCTCCTGATGCCGGTTCTGCTGAGCCTGAAAAGTTCCTTTTGACGTGTACTAGAGCAATTGCAGTTGAGAATTTTCACTTGCCTTTGTCCCTTAGTGTCACGCCAGTTCTTACATTGAAGCTTCCTGAAGATGTCATAGATAATTCTTCTGACAAGGTCATTGGGAATTCCCAAGGCCGACTCAGGGCCCACAAATGGAGTACTTGAGCCGTTCCTAGCAAGTTCATCCGCCAATTCATTGCCAGGAATGCCCGAATGACCAGGCACCCAGTAAAGAATGACATTATTATTGCTAGAGATTTCACAGAGTGCATTATAACATTCCCAAACAGGGGAAGACGTCACAGTGAACTTCCCCAGAGCCATAAGAGCAGCCTGACTGTCAGAACAAATGAAAATCTGGCTATTCTTATACTTCCTGTCATAGCAGATTCTGCAGCACATAAGGATGGCAAAGACTTCAGCCTGAAAGACAGTAGCAAAATTGCCAAGCGGATAAGACAGCTCAGTACCATCATCAGGGCAGCAAACACCAGCACCAGTACTTGTGCCAATCTTCGAGCCATCTGTGTACCATACAAAACAGTTCCGTTTATTGTAGGTGGGAGTCCTCTTCCAATCGTCCCGCGAGGGGACTTGAATTTCATAAGGCTTATCAAACGTATATTTGACATGAATGCCATCAGGTGGCATACAGAAATAAGGATGACTGATGACTAGCAACATTACTGTTAAGTTCACCCCAAGATAGATACCTTGAGTAATCTTTCCAGTATTTCAGATATTTAAGTCTGTTCATGCAGATAAGTGCTTCTGCTTCAATACGCATGTAGAGCGGATGCAAACCAAGTAAAAGTTCAAGAGTTGCAGTAGGAGTAGTTTTCATGCATCCAGAGATTACAATGCACACCATCCTTTGAAGCTTAACTAATTCAAGTTTAGCTGTTTCACATCTAATTCTGGACCACCAAACAATGGATCCATAGGAAATGATAGGACAGACTACCATCGAGTAAATCCAATGGATAGCCCTGGGATTTAAGCCCCAGGTTTTCCCAATAGCATTCCTACAAGACCAGAAGATTCTTCTGGCTTTAGTCATGCAATAATCCAAGTGTCTCTTCCAGTTGAGTCCCTTGTCAAAGTAAATTCCCAAGAATTTAACCTCCTTGGAGCAAATAAGCTTCTGCCCAAAGAAGCGAATATCCCCAAGATTAAGTATACGTTTCCTAGTAAATGCAACCAAAGCAGTCTTATGCGGATTTACCGTAAGACCTGCATTTTTGCACCATGTCTCAACCCTCCTGAGAGCAGTAGACATCATGTCGTAGACAGTATTGCCAAATTTGCCCCTGGCAATGATGACAACATCATCTGCATAACCAACGCAAGAAACGCCAGAAACATTGATGCTGTCCAAAAGAGAGTCCACAACTATACACCAAAGAATTGGTGAAAACACACCTCCTTGTGGACAGCTCGAAAGTGCATGCACAGTCATACTATCACCAAGTAAAGATGCACAGATATACCTATTAGATAACAGGTTCTTGATCCAGTAAGAGATCGTGGTATCAACACCTTTTCTATCAAGAGCATCAAGGATGGTGTCGATGGGTACCTTATCAAAGGCACCTTCAATGTCGAGAAAGGTGGCAAGAGCAACTTCCCTGGCATTGAAATTTCTCTCCAAAATAAAGGAGAGGCTGTAAAGGGCAGTGTCCGTAGATTTGCCCGGTTGATAGGCATGTTGAGAATCTGACAAGGGCTTAGAGGTCAGGATCACTTCTCTTAAGTACCTATCAATAAGCTTCTCAATAGTCTTTAAAAGAAAAGACGTAAGACTAATAGGCCTAAAAGATTTGGCCTCATAATAATTGTCCTTTCCAATTTTTGGAATGAAGATTACCTTAGTATGCCTCCATGCATTTGGTATGTGACCTAAGGCAATACAGGCTCTGTAGATGCTGCAGAGAATGGAAGCTAGCACCTCAATTCCCTCCTGGAGAAGAATTGGAATGATGCCATCAGTTCCCGGAGTTTTATAGGATTTATGGGAATTAATTGCCCATTTGACCCTATCAAGAGTAACAATGCTCCTGGCAATGCTCCAACTTTTGTCGTCAGAAGAGGACATGGAGCAAGCAATAACATTGTCACAATGAACATAAGAATAAGAAACCGGAAAATGAACCCTGAACAGCTCAGTCAGGGTCTCTTCACCAGTAACAGTAAAGTCACCATTTGACTTCTTGACAGTGTTAAAATTACAATTTCTGTCCCTTGCCATCAGCTTAACAAGTTTTGCTACGGCAGGGGCATCTTTAATACCTTCGCAGTACGTTCTCCGAGAATTTCTCTTGGAGTCACTGACTGCTAAGGTAAGAGGTAAGAGCAGATTTATAAACCTGCCATTCACCATTCTTCTTAGCTCTATTAAAGAGCTTCCTGCATTTCCCACGCAACCGGCTGAGCTCATTAGACCACCAAGGAACAATCCTTGGGGAGTTAGCAATTGTGGTTCTACAGTTTCTATGAAAGGTCTGGATAATGGCCTGTTGCACGGAGTCAACAGCCAAATCCAGTTTTTCAATAGAAGCATACTCACCATTGTGGCTAGCTAACCTGACCCCTAGATCATCTTTGTAGGAACCCCAATTAGTACTTCTAGGGTTCCTACCCTTGTCAGCTGCAGGTTTTACAGGACCTTTAACAGAAAAAGAAATTAATTGATGGTCAGACAGGGATATATCATCTGAAACCTTCCAATTAATAACATTTTCATAAGCAGAGCTATTGCTTATGCTGATATCAAGCACTTCACGACGCTTTACAGTCACGAAGGTAGGAGAATTACCCTTATTGAGTACAAAGAGCTTATAGAGAAGGATCTGTTCTAAAAGATCATCACACCTACGGTTGCAATCACTACTACCCCAAACAGTGTTATGGGCATTCACATCGCAACCAATGATCATTTTTTTGCCATTACAATACTCAATAAGATTGATAATGACATTAGAAAGAGTTTCCTTATCTTCATAAGGAAGATAGGCCGAAGCAAAGATATATTCCATCTTATGTTCATCAGTTTTAAGTTTCACACTGATGGCAACATTGTCACCATCGAGGAACTTAACTAGATGAACAGCATTGAGCTTGTTGCTAACAGCAATACAGGCTCTAGGTCTGATACAGGATGTATCATAAAAGACATTGAATCCCTTGATCCCCAGACCCAAAATTTTTCCATTGCAGGTCCAGGGTTCCTGGATGAGAGCAATATCAGCTCTACCATTTAACAGCCTTTTGCTAAGAATAGCAGAGGCAGAACGACTGTGATGCAGATTTATTTGCACAACGTTAAAGCAGCCCATAAGCAGGGACAAAGAAGGCAGAGAAAACCTAGGAGAGAGAGGCCCTCCTAGTAACATGACAATGATCAGCGTCAAGCACATTTTCATTGTCAAAATCCTGCATGCGTTTTTCCAGCTCATCATCAGAAATCAGAGGGTTTGCATGAAGTGTAACATCAGAACCAGAAGCAATTTCTTGATCATTAAGTTTAGGTATAATAGTCGCAAGACTACCGATACTTACCTGAGAGGAGGTCGCCCGGTCTACTGGCTGTTCCTCCATCTCCATCTTCCCTTTGGGCTTCTCGTTTGGATCCCAAAGAATCTTAAAGACTTCACAGTCCAAACCGGTGAAGGCACCAAGGTCAGCTTTGCGAATCGCATCCACAGCCTCCGAATCCACCTCGAAGATCCATCTTACAGAGTGGGGTTCCACAAAATTTTGCAGAACATGCCACTCCTCAGACTTCAGCTCCGGGTTGAAACGGTTCAGCCGTTTCAGCAAAACGCTCGGCTCCTTGGTGTACACATCTCTGGTCTTAAAGGCCACCTTGACAGGTTTGGGAAGGTCATTGGCACTCAAGACTTTAAGTGCCTCTCCCAGAACCTGACTGTTATTATGGAAGGTTCTCTTAACCCATTCCGCAGTATTTGCATCATTGCACTGAAGAACCAAGGCTCCAGCATTTGAACTAAAGCCATGAATCTTCAGAAGTTGCTCACCAGTGGGGACCTCATCTATCTTATCGAGAGTCGCAATCTGGATGATATCAACCTCTTCCTTGCTCAGCTTACTAGAAGGGAAGGAATTCTTGACGATTGCCATCTTAATAGCCTGGACTGCCTGAGCATATGTTCCAGGTTGGATGTCCGTCCTTGATCTTTTCTTGACGACCAGATCTCTTGGAGAAGGTGTGGCTCCTTCCGACCTAAGTCGTTTGGTGCCTCTGACCTTCTCTGTGACAGCGCCAGCTTTTCCAAGCCTCTGGTCCAGCTGCCTAGGCATGCGCCTCCTCCTGTGCCTCTGTGCTTTAGTGAGTATACCCTGCATCACAGCCATGGTTTCAGTGTGTCGGTCACCGAGGCTCGCGACTCCACTTCCTTCCACAGCCGGACTGCAGGTTTCCTCCTTTTTGCCAAGATCCAACCCCAGAGGGGTTGTTTCAGTGGCTGATTGGGAAACACCCGAAGATGAACCCAATCCTTTTTCAAAACTTTCACTTTCACTATTGCAGCACGGAGAACCAGGAAAACTCGGAAGAGTCTCATCTAATTGTTCCATGCTGTAACCACTAAAGAGAAAAAGACCACGGATTACTTCCAGTTCGATCGAAGCCCCCCGCTAGGCTCCGTCTCCCCACACTTTTCTGACGTGAAAAGTGTAACCGCCGGAGTCATTCGCAAAGCTAGATGATAAGGAGCGGGCCATAACGTGCACCAGGTACACAGGATCCAAGGGGGATTTCTTGATATGAAACGCTCCCCACCATCCAACCAGTGCAACCAAGGGACTCAACCTCTGGAACCGTTTACTACAAACGTTTCTTGAAAGCAAAACTACAGATACACACCGCTTTGCCCTTTTCGCAACACAGCCACCTGGTCCCGTTCCCAAGCCCAAACAGTATACCTTACGGCAGAGGCCAAAGAGTGGTACTAAGGCCCATAAGGCAGAAGTGAAGTTTACTAGGGACTTAGCATTGATGCAATCTGCAGCTAGAAGAAAAAGTTTGCTCGGGTACCTCGGGATAGCAACACCCGTATCCACGTATCCACAAAAGAAATGGAGCCCTGAGGATTTTACAGAGTGAGACTAGGTGCCTCACTTCCAACCCCCAACCTGGAGGACCAGGATGCCTCATTTAGTCCGGAACCTCACCTTCGACCTGTCCGGCAAGAAAGACCCTACCAGTAGCCGAAGCTACTGCCAGCATAGCTCTTAGGATCATCGGAACCCGCAAGCTCCACCACCTCGTCAAGGCACAGGCATCATTTAGTGGAGAAGCCAGAAGGTTAGTCTGGCCCAAGCCAGACCTTTCTAAATATTTGTTCCACAATTTTTTCTTGCCCATCTGTATTGTGGGGTTTCACGATATGGTTGTACTGCTGCCTGTCAGTAAGTATAGAGATTACTAAATTTGATGGAATCTATAATTCTTACTTCTGTGTCAATGTTTATTCTGCAATATATATTAAAAAAAATGTTGAAAAATTTCAGCAAAATATTACTAAATTTTACATTTTGTTATTCACTCGATCGAGAAGTATTTTACATATTTTAGCATAGATGTTTAATTAAATATCTAATATAAAATGAGTGATAACTGTTATGGATTCAGCATTAAATTCTGGAATGGGTAGGAGTGCTCTCTAAGGATTTTTACTTCGAGTTCTAGAGATGTTGGAATGGAGTTTCTCAAATTTTAAGAACATTTTGACCTACCGAAGATATTCTTTTATACCAGCAAATACTGAAATGTATTAGGTGGTAAGTTGCCATGAATAAATAAATGAGAATAATGAAAAAAATATGTTTTGTCTTTGTAAGATATTTTTTCAGGTTTATGCAGTGCAGTGAATGTTGTGTGTTAATGTGAAGATTTGTAGATAAACTGTTTTGTTGTTTTCTTCAACAAAACGATATGTGAATATAACTTGATAAACAATAATTTTTACCTGTGATGGACTATTTCTGTATTTTTTTTTTTTTTTACTTTATAGTATATGTTTTAAGTGCCTTTTTTAGCATCTATTTGCTTGCCTATGTTGAAATTTTTAGTGCCTATATATTCTTGCTCTATTCAAAATTGCAAAATTTTATACTAAAATTTGTGCTAAAATAATAAAAGTTAATTGCACACCGGTATGCATTGCATATGATCTACATTGTACTATAACCATATGTATAAACAAATAGTCTTAACTAAGAATTGTGTTATAAGTGACTCAGTGAGAAATGAATATAAATCTTAATATTTAGATACCAATATATAGAAAATATAAAAATACAGTTGTATAATACTGGGGAAATGTTTTAAATATCAGGGAAACTTAAGTCAAATATTTATTTTTAGGAAACTAATAATTTTTTGTGAAAAATTGAATTAAAAATAAATTTCAATTCACACTAAAATTAAAAAAGTTGAACAAAGAAATTAATATTGGTTAAATAATGAGTGATATTTTTTGTTGCTATACAGTCTTCACTAATTTTTGTATGTCTAATTTCATTTATGAAGTACAAACTCATATGGTACTTTGAAGATGCTCATCAGTTAGTCAAGTACAAAATTAATTTTTCTGTGATTCATCAGAAAAAAGGTTTATTGGCATATGTAAGTACTACCAAATGCAGTTATGTATCTTTTTACAAAACTTTTAATTGCAGGAAAATTTGTTGGCAATCATGTGTAGAACTGGATGAGATATTCTAACTGAAAAGCACTTTAAAGAGTATCATTATTCTAATTTCTAAAACTTCTATTTAGAGTGAAAGCAGAACATTGCCAATGTCCGCATCAAAAAAGTTAAAAAATAATTGCAAGTCATATTTTTTTTTCATGAATATCTACAAACCTGATTGAAAATTCATTTTAAAGGGTGTAGGTAGTTTCAACAAATATATCCAATGTAGAATGTGGTTTTTCGGTAAATTCAGAGTGTCTCATCGAAAATCTAATAGAAGATACCTTAATAGCACAGAGATTTGTATATGACAGGATCAAAACATCAGTGGGAGATGTGAAGAATTTTGAAATATCTAAATCGCTTATACATAGCTTTAAAAATGCTCTTTCTTTGTTAACTGAGGCCACTAAAAGAAAGGAAAAAGAAATATTAGATAATGAAAGGGAAGAAGCTAAAAAGAAGAAAAAAAAATTGTTAACAAAAGAACTGAATAATAAAATCGTATCAATTCAGGAAAATGCCACTAAAGAAATCAGTGCTTTGATGGAAGAGATTAAATCAATAAATTAATAATTTTTGTAAGAGAATTTTTTGCATCCCAAAGAACTCTGATCATCCAAAATATATTAACTGTAGAAGCAGCTAGCTGTTTGAAAACTAAAAGTAGCACAAATTTAAAACTGAAAATTTGTAAGTAACAATTTATAATTCTAATACTTTGACTTTGATAAAAAAAACTTCAGCTTCTGATATCAATGTCCATAAATTATTCACAATTGAATACCATATTGAATTTGCATGCAGTATGCAAATTACATTAAGAAAAATTACTTTTAAATATTTTATAAAGTAGTAGTTATACAGGTTTTCTTATTAAATAATTTGGTTTCATAATGTCCATATACGTCATTTATCCTTGAATCCTGTAAGAGTAGAAATCTAAAACTGTTTGTGATCTGTTTTGATTTTGTACATTAAATTTATTATTTTTGATGAGACTTTTAATATTACTAAATTGAATTTATTAAATTTCTAGTATAGTGAAACCTGCCTAAGCCAGAACTTGGATTGGAAATTTATTCTGTAATCAACAGGTTTCGGCCTTATAAAAGTGAACATATAAATCAACTCTTGAAGGACGGCCGAGTGTTTCTGTTTTAAACAAGATTCCAGTTTATGGAGTTTCCAGCTTATACAGGTTTCACTGTATGTCCAAAAAAAAATTTATGACGAACAAATTTGTACTTAATAAAAAAAAATTGTTATCAGGGGAAATTATAGGAGGAATAGGGAAATATCAGGGAATTATCAGGGAAATTGGAAATGGATTTTTTGTGACCACCCTGTTAAGTTATATTCATAATACATAAGCTGAAAATTTAATAAAAGCAGCATAGAACCTATTCTGTATTAACACTATCTAAAGATTGAGCTTAATAACTACCCTGTCCTCCTAAGCCAAAAGGCATATTTCAACATTTTATTATTCTGAGTTTTAAGCATTCAAAACGATTAGCTTTTCATTTAGTGTATGAGATAGGTCTTATACAGAGTGCGGCAGAATACATTGAAAATGTATTTTTGATACAAAATACATAGCTTTTAGGGCTTGAAATATGAAATACTCTACAAATTTAAAAGATTCCAAATACAAAATACATTTTTAAACATTGCTGTGAATTGGACTGGATTGAATTTTCAACGCAAAGCAGCATTTGTCTATACATTTTATTGAAAATAAACAAACCTTATATTTGTTAAATAGTAACATTGGAATTTTAAAAGGATTAGAATGTATTGAAAAAGTATGACTTAAAAGTATGACTACCTTTGAAATTTTAAATCTCCAAGTTAATAAAGTAAAAATAAATGAATATGAGAGAACACATTTTACATAACAGACAAATATATAATAAAAAAACAAGAAATTTATGAAGAAACCTTCATATGGTGGTAAATGCTTTGAACACTTAATTTTTTGACAAAACTATTAAGCATTTTAATTCTCTTTTGTATACATACTTTTTAGTCATACAAATTTTCAGGAAAACCGGTAGTGACATCTCAAAAACTGGAAATGAAAACGCTTTGTGAATCCCCTACATCCTCTAGAATCCGATTCTGAATTCATATCAGTCATCAACTAAGCTCTATATAGTCAGTTCTTAGAAATTGATGTTCCAAGAAAATTTTTTGAACCGAAAGTGAAAAAAAACCCAGAAGTGAAACAAAAACAGAAGTGGGAATCTTTAGTAAACTCCAAGCATCTCCTGAATTTATGCTGAATTCATATAAGTCATCATCTCAGCTCTAGCAAATCTTAAGAAATAAAGTTTCAAGATTTTTTTTTAACTGGAAGTTGAAAAAGAACTGGTGGTGGATATCCTTAGTGAACCCCTGTTCGGAATTTGTTGCTGAATCCATATCAGTCATTATCTCTTATCTATAACCAATTGTATGAAATATATGTTTTAAGGAAAAGTTTTGAGCCAGATGTTGGAAAGAAACCATAAATACAAATTGTACTGGAACTGAAAAAAGAACTGGAAGTGGAAATCCTTAGTGAACCCAAATCCGTTTCTGAATTTGATGCTGAATCCATATCAGTCATTATCTCTATCTATAATCAATTCTGAAAAATAGATGTTTTAAGGGAACTTTTTGAACCAGATGCAGAAAAAAAAAAGGAAGTAGAAATTCTTTGTGAGCCACCCTACATCCTCTAGAATCTGATGTAGAATCCATATCATCAGTTATCATCTAAGCTCTATCTATAGCCAATTTTCAAGTAAAATGACAAATTTTGAACCTGAAATGAATAAAGAACCGGAAGTAGAGATCTATAGTGAACCTCCAACCTCTCCAAAATATGATGCTAACTTCAAATCAGTTATCATCTGAGCTCTTTCTATAACAGATCCCAAGAAATAGATGTTTCAAGCAAACATTTTTCTGAAAAAATATAGTATTGGAAATTTTTTACACCAATTAAACTTATTACATAATATAGCTCTACCTCGATTAAACAAATGCCAAGATACTAGCATACATACTTGCTAAATCAAAGTACTCCGCATAAAACTAAAATGTTACTTTTAGATGTGTTTTAAAATTTTTTGTTACTTCAAAAGACCCATTTATAATCATACATTTTGGTTTTCATAATTAGCGTTCCACCGTATTACTCCATTATTATCAATAGACATCATTTTAAAAGATTTTCCATCTAATACTTCCAAAAATACATTTGCATCACTGGCGACATTATCTTACATCTTTTCTCGTGTTTTTGTAATAACTACCTGCATTACATCTCTTTCATTTACTTAAAATATATATATAATGTATAGCAGAGCTTAGATTGCCTATGCTTCTGTTTTCACAAAGAATGAAACTTTAAGCTCTCTTCTTGTCCCTTTTCTTTATACATAGACATGAAGGAGTCATCTTCCAAACATCATCATTATATAATTCGTATATGGACATAAAGCTTATAACAGAAACTATATTTCTCAGAGGCCACTACAGATACTAAACATCCCATTAATTAACATCTTTATCAGTTCCAGGTTGCAAAAGGCTGTTTAGATTGACTTTTAGAAACAAATTCAATGACTAGACAAAATACTGAGTAGCTGTTTTCTCTTTTGCAAATCGTTCATCTATGGTTTAGACACGATAGTTTGAAATCTAAAGAAATGTATTTGAGTATTTTGAAAATACAAAATACTCTAAAAATGTATTTTAGATTCATTACCAAAATGCCTTTATTTTCTCAGTTTAAAATACAAAATACAAATGTATTTTGAACATGTATTTCAAGTGCATGCATTTTTGATACTGCCCAACTCTGGTCCTATATATCAATCACTTTAGCAGCATAACATAAGTGAAATGTGTCTGCTATGCTATGAAATATGTAGACAATAAACAGAGTAATTGCACTTTAGTGAAAATTTAATATGCATCTTTTTTACCTATGTTTAGTACTTGATACATACCACAGTACATACCACCAGAAAACAGTTTGGTTGTAAATGTAAAAGATTTTGAATGTTCTATTATTATGATGTTTAAATCGGTCATAAATGTTAATGACAATTTATTAATCTAATCCAAATGGCATATTTATGCATAGATAAGTTTATGTGCATAAATCTATAAAACTTATATATCAGAATTAGAGTTTTAAATTTAAAATTTCAAAATTTATTTTCTGTCTTTTGCTATTTATGACTGTTGATTTTGCTGTTTATAACAACTTTTAGTTTTTTGATTGATAGTAGAATTGTATTATCTTTTTAGGCAATACCTCCATATGAAACAAAGCCTGTTATAAAAGCAAATTTTATAGCTAGAATTGAAAGAAATCACACTGCCTTTATTCGCATTCGGACAAATAGTTCTGGACAAGATTATTTATTGTTACCTGTAGAAGTAGATGTTTCTTCTGGTAAAATCTCAAATACTTTATGCAGTTTTTTCCTCATTTGAATATTAATTTTAAAATTTCTGTTTATTATCAAACTTGCTCTGCATTCATGTCTGTATAGAATATATATGCAGTGAAGTAATAACAAGTTTCTATCCTGTAAATGCTTGACTTTTTCTAAGATACAGTAGAGTTGCAATTATTCGACATTCCAGATTATCCGACCATAGTTACATATAAAGTGTCAATTTTGAGATTATGTTTTATTACCGAAAGTAAAATCAGTTTAGAACTTTATATGGCAATGTTTATTCATAGTATTCTGTATAAAACAAATTTATATTTATACAAAATATTTATTACATATGTATCTATGCATACATTTGTTGAACACTATAAAGAAAAGTTTGTGAGGAACAAATGTTTTTGTAAACAACAAAGTGTCACATAAATCACAGTTGTAAGAACTGTGAATGCAGGACATATTTTCAGTTAAATAAATCTGCTTTATTTTGCTCTGCAGCACTTAATAACTTATTTCCAGCAGTTCTGGATTATTCAACATTTTCAGTTCTCTCTCAGTCTCATTTAGGTTTGAATAATCAATACTTTACTGTATTATGTTTTGTAGTTTATGAAGTTGTATTTTTTTTCTTTGTCACTTGTTATGTCACACAATTTAACTTTAGTTAGTGTAGTTCTTTATATATGATTCGACAAGATATAAGTTAATATAACATCTTTGTACAGCATACAATAAAATTTTGGTTTTGAAAGTAAAAAACAGCATTTTTCTGCAACAAGAACAAGCAAGAAGCACAATCTCACTTCATGCAAGTTTGGCATCTGTGGTCACATGTGGCTGAAGGTAGGAGGAAAGTTGCCATCACCATGGAAAGTGAAAGAGGTAAAATCAAGGGGAAGGTAAATGAGTTGCAGAATGGAAAAATCACAGAGGAAAGAAAGAATAGCAAAAAATAAAGAATGAATGAAAGGAAACCAAGGCAGTAAGAGAACGGATAACAGAACAAATAAATTTTATTATGTAAAGCATGTGACTTTGTGCACAATCAATAATTTACAACATAAAATGCAGCACAAATCAGGATGAATAAGCATATGTTTTGAAATGTATTTTCTACTTCAATGCAAAAAAGTCTAGACCTGATTGGCCAAATATTGCTACAAAGTAAGTAATCAATATTTATACTACTAGAAACTTATGACTTTGTCAACAAAATTTGCAATTTCAAACCTGATAACTGTATTATGGCTTATTTTGATGTCAAGTCACTCTTTATTTACTAATGTTTCTGTGGAAGATGCTTTGTAAAAGGTTACAGGAATTTCACTTCTTTGAGGTTGTAGTTGATGACCTCATCACTTTGATATATACATGTTAGTCTCAGAACACTTTCGTCTTTCAAGATGATTACTTTAAAATGTCTGAGACTTGGTCATGGGTAATTCTCAAGTCCACTTTTATGTGATATTTACATACACTATTTTGAAGTTTCATTGCTTAATCTTATTCAAATTCCTTTTTTATGTTCATTACGTGGAAGGTTGTTTTGTTCTTGATCAGTCTAATGTTGATTTAGACAGTGTTCTTTCCATTATGAATTATATTGACTATTGTATTCAGTTTATCTGTGAGTTTGAATGTAATAATACTTTTTCTGTCCTGGATGTTCTGGTCATTCCTAATGAAAATTCATTTGTGACCATTGTTTACTGTAAGCCTTTTGCTATTCCATTACCCTCTCATAATAATTCTAATCATCCCCATAATCAAAATATTGCTGTATTCAATACTTAATGTCTGCTGTGCTCAGGGTTGGGTTTTCTACAGTAGAAACCCAAATACTCATCCATAGAATATGTATGTAGAGTAAGTAAGAAACCTATCATACATTGCTTCTTTATGGTACAGAAATGTAATATACACTCATGCTTATGAAAATTGCAACACCATGAAGGAATTGTAAGATTAGAATAAATTATACAGAACATGCAAAGCATGGTAGGAGATGCAATTGATTAGAAATGTAAAATGAATGTGCATGTCTGGGCTCTGCTGTACCCTCTAAATGGTCATACGATGAGTATAAACAGAGGGCTGTGGAAGAGCCAGACAAGTATGGTATTGGTATTCGCAAGTTGAAAACTGTTCTATTGAGTCACTATGCCTTGTCAATATCAAAGGGTGCCTTATAAGCAAACAACAGAGTTCGAACGGGCACACATAATTGGCCTACAGGAAGGGGTTTTTTCATACCGGGATATTGCTTGCTCATACGGGGCATAATGCCTCAACAGTAATGCGAGTGTTGAAGCAGTGGACCAAAGAAAACTGGACGAGTCGAAAATCCGGCAGTGGACTATGTAATGTGATGACAACACAGGATGATAGACATCTCATCCGCATGATGGTGACGAACCGTACAGCTTCTTCTCGAGTGTTAGCGCAGTACTGGAGCACTGCTATAGGTGTCGAAAGCCCAGGCCGATTGACTCATCCCAAGACATAGAGCAGCATAATGGCCGACCGGACTGCTATAGGTGTGGCATTGTCTGCTTTTGTTGTTCAAAGGCATCTGCTGTACAGAGGACTGCATGCAACCATTCCTTTGCAGAGGATACCATTGAGCTTGAGCCATTGATGCCTCAGGTTACAATGGGCTGAGGAGTACAGACCATGGTATGCAGATTGGCACCAAATTGTGTTTTTGGACACGTCCCTCTACATCCTGGACTAACTACAATGATGGCCTCATACGTGTTAGACGATTTTGCGGTGAGACCATCTTCCTGCATGTGTTTTAGAGCGTCATACTACACAAACGTTGAGTGTGATGGTATGGGGGTGCCATTAGCTATCATAGGGGATCCCGACTGCTATGCATTGCAGGTACAATCAACAGCAACCAGTACATCAGGGAGGTTTTGGAGGCCAAAATTGCACCCTTCCTTCCTTCAGCACACTCCTGGTGCTATATTCCAACTGGACAACACCCGACCACATGTTGCCCGCAATGTCCAAGCCTTCTTCACTGCACAGTGGATACTTCTTCCATACTTTCCACTCCACAATGGACCACTTCTTCCATAGCCTGCATGTTCGCCAGACATGTCACTTATTGAACATGCATGGGATATGGTTACTCAACTAGGCCATTACTATTCCAGCAGTCACCACCAATGAACTGTCAACCTGGACTGAAGAAACCTGGCAGGCAATACCTCAAGAATACATCCAAGCTCTCTTTGATTCGATGCCACTACATTTAGAATATCTTATTGCTGCTAGGGTTGGCTTCACAAAATGCTGATTTTGTGCCAGCAATATGGTTGTATTGATCTGAAATGGTAATCATTTATTTGTCTCACTATTAGTAATATGTGGTATAAATGTCATGATCATTTCTTCGTGGTGTTGCAATTTTCATAAACATGAGTTGAAGACCCAGACTGTCCGAATCATCCAAAGACATAGAACATCCATTTGGATGACCGATCATAAACATGAGTGTAATTTCTTAACTTATTTCCTTACTTCTTTATTATTCACTATTTAGTTTACTTCCTCAATTTTTTTTTTAATTTCAAAACAATGTGTTAAGATATTTGTAATTTCAAAATATAGGAAATTTTAAAACAATATATGAAATTAATGGAAAACTTAATCGTATATCACTTTATTGATGCAAAGATGTAATATAATTTCTATATTTACCTATTCAAAACAATTATTTGTGTATCATACCTAGTGTTAATTTCAACCATAATTTGATTCATAGGGTTTTTCAAAGGAGAATTTTCCTATTTTTAGTTTTTTAGCTTAAAATACAGTTACCATGGATAATTTCTTCATATTTGTCTTATTTCACTATTTAGTAGTGATTTTTGAAGGGCTTATGGTTTTATACTATGATACATGTAATTTCTTACTTGATATCTTAGTGCCATGAAAATAAAAGGAATTAACCATTACTTCAAGTTAATCTTTAGAAACTGAAATTCAACAGATAATCACTTAATCTTGAAAATACAGAAGGTGGCGTCATACTTTAAATTAATAATAGCAATATGTTAGAATATAAAATGGGAAAACTTTTAATTTGCTTGAAAGTTAACCTCTTCATGATAAAAATGTAAATTTACAGAATATGCAATAAATTTTGAATTACATTGGATACAAATGTTTTTAAAAACCCCAAAATTTCCAAAGGACAATAACATAAGAAAATATAATTCTCTCTCCCCCTCCCTCAGCCTTTAGAAAATAATCTACCTTAAAAATTAAGGCATGTAAAGTGTTTGCTTCTGGTGAATATTAAAAACAAAGAATAAGATTTGGAATAATTTAAAATAAAATTAGTGAGATGTTACCTATTTCATGGGCATTTGATATGTATGTATAAAACCTAAAAATCCCTAAGTATCAGAATTATTATATACTAGAAAATGTACCCATCTTTAACCTGGGTTTAAAATAGGCGGCCGTGGTATATAGCAATGTATGCACTTACACAACAGTTTTTATTTATTTATTTTGTTTTTGTTAAGCAAGTGTATTGTTCTTTGGTTTTTGGAAATTTGTTGTGAGTTTTGGTGCAGTTTTTATCAGAGATTTGCCCCTTTAATCCCGGACAGCACCGTAATGTTCTAGAAAATGGATTTACCATTACTAGGTATTTAAGTTGCTAACCTTTGTTTATAATTACACCAAACTCACAGCAAATTCTAAAAAAAAAACCACTTTAGCAATATGCCTGCTTATAACAACAAAAAAAACCCCTTCTTCAGCAATGGTGTAAAGAAGGAAACTCTACAAGAATATCCCCTGTGCCTCCTATCTCTAGAGATTGTGTCTTTAACACATGAAAAGTATATATATATATATATATATATATTCATTAATGCACCAAAATTCATCATTAATAGTATTACGGATTCCATTTAGAATTTGTTTGAAAGAAAATTTTTCAAACTTTTGATGGTGGTAAGATGGAAAATCTGTGATAATATTTTTAATCACTAAGAAACCAATTTGTGTGAAAATTGCTCAACATCATGCAAAATTGTGATAAAACATAAAATAACTTAACTAATTCAAATTAAAAAAATCTTGCTGAGGTGCATTTTTCCAGGGTCTGAAGTAACTGTGTACCAAGTTTCATGGTTATACGTCGCTTAGTCTTTTTACTACAGATGAACAGACAGATATCTTATAATATAATTATAATAAAGTTATAAACTGATAATTAATATATAAACTATAAACTGATAACTATAAAATAATAAGTTATAAACTGATAATGTATTTTTTTTTTATCTTAAACTGTAAAAATATGTTAATATTTTTAAATATCATGTGTTCTTTAAAGTCTTAAAATATTACTTTCAGTGATTTGTAAACCTGAGGTTTTCTATGATGTAGAATACTTCAGTAGAAAACCATGTATGATACATCAAATGTAGAATGCATATTTTACATGCCCAACCCTGATAGTTCTATTAAGTTATGCTGTACTTCTAACTTATTAAAGTCTGAACTGGACTATTCACAAACTGTTCGCAAACATATATCTAGGGTTTTCACCCAAAATTGTTGATTGTGCTTCTTCCAAATTTTCTAAGCCATCTCATAACCTGCACCTCATAACCATTAGCCTCCAGTTAAAACTTTTAGCAATATTGTATTATTTCCTTTTTATCCCAAAATTAGTTATAAAATTGCTAAAATTCTCAATAAGTTTGATTTTACAGTGATCAATAAAATAAATATCAATAAAATTGAATTTTCATCACTTAAGGATCCTATTGAAAAGTTCAATAATTGGGGCATTTATCAAATTTCTTGTCAATATGGACTGTTGTACATAGGGTTAAACTAAATGCACTTTAAAGTACTGCTTTAAGAAATATCAAAATTGTGTACTTAACCAAGAAATTGGATATCTAGTCACCTGTTTTATTTTTCTTTTGCCTTCGTTATTCAACAGTGCTCTTTAGTTTTTGATTTAGATTTCTTTGAATCTTTAAATATTAATAAAAATTCCAGTAATCTAGTTAATTATTTGTCAATAACTCCATATTTCTCTGTGGTATGGCATGATCATATTTAATTTTTTCTTTTAGTCCATATTCTCTGCTTTTTATTTTTTCTTGTTTGCTCCTCATGTTCACATTTCTTTGTTTTTTCTATTTTTCTAATTTTATTTCCCTTTTGTCCCACTAAATGATACCAATATATTGATATGCCGTTTATCCATTTCAGTTTGGCCAACATAGTCTTGTGCTTTTTGGGGCATTTAAGACCAGACTTTTTGCACTGAAGAAGGGAATCCAGTGTATTTTCGAAATATGTGTCTGATTATTTATCTTGATTTGCACATCATTGAATATTGTAAAAGAGTTCATTATATATTTTATTATCTCTTACATTTTATTGTATGCTGTATTTATACAAAAATATTATATTAATGTAGTTCTCAACAGCAGTTTTTGAGTGTT
Organism: Amaurobius ferox; assembly: GCA_951213105.1. NCBI lineage: Eukaryota > Metazoa > Arthropoda > Arachnida > Araneae > Amaurobiidae > Amaurobius > Amaurobius ferox. The sequence goes on along the minus strand of OX578133.1, from coordinate 122,724,474 downwards.
TTTTGATTGACACACAAAATCTCAGAAACAGCACATCTCACACACAAAATCTTAGAAATTACAGTCAATGATGATTATATGTTAAATTACAAAATCTCAACTTTTTTTTTTCAAGATAAAACGTTATAATTAAAGCTAATCAGAAAATACAAAATTTTTGTATTTAAAGTTATGGAGCTTATTAGAAGGTTTCAAAGTACAGTACAACCTCGAAAATCCAGACTCGTCCGGACTTTGTCGATTCCGGATTTTCGATTTTTCCGGATTATCGAATTTGAATGAAATTCAGATTTAGTATTAATTAAATACACTATATATAAAGCACTATTTTTAGTAAAAATAATGACAAAAGTTAAGTTAATCAATTAAAACATTATTTAATCTAAAAAATAGGGTAAAAGAAATTTCTAAGAAAAAATATACACATTAATAATTTAGAATGTGTGAACGAAATGATATCATTTTGTTTAAATATTTGAATTAACATTTGTTATTTCGTTAATTTTGGTTTATGAGAACGCAGTTTTCTTTATCCTGTAGATGGACATTATTTCTGCTCGGTTATAAAGCTTCTTTGTTTAAGACCTTTAATTGCATGATTGATTGTTTGCATAAGATTATCAACAGGTATTTTTTCTTCTCCATATTTATCGTCACTACTTTGATCTTTTTTTTATTTAATATCATATCGCGAATTTCGCAATCTCTCAATTTATTTACAATTGGCGCATCGTCATCACAGTGCAGAACTTTCAGCTTTGTTGAGATCGGTTTTGTCGAGATTTAATGAAGAGCTGGAAGATTTAATGAAGTGCCGAGATTTAGTAAAGATCGGGGATTAGCACTTTTGACGATATTATTAAAGGTGTAAATGTGTTTAAACCATTTTCGCTATTAACGAACAAAGAACAAAAAATGAGAACTTAAAAGTTTTATTTATTTTCTAGATATAATGTTATGTTTAAAAAGGCTGATGACTGAAAAAAGTAAAAACTTTATTAGTAATAGTCAAATATGGAAAAAATATCGCAGTTGATAAAATAAATATCTTTTCCAAAAAAGAAAAATATCTCCCCTCTCAATGATTTTTGTAAATTACTAAGAGTCATTACTAGGCTGCAGCTGCACCGGGATGTGGTGGGGCAGGGAAAGTGAAGAAAGGAATTTGCTTAGTTCGTAATCGTAAACTCAGCCGATCCTTTGAGAGGTCCGTGTGTTAATGACCTTGTTGCTCGGTTCTGTGCGATACGATATTATTTAGTTATTTATTTGCTATTTATAGTATGTAAATATGGCTTTCTGAACAAAAATGGTAAAATATGCAGTCGATTTCAAGCTGACTCATCCGACGAGAACAAAAAACTCGTCGATATCAGGATGGGGGGGCGGGAGACTCTGGAGACAAAGGAGAATACATTGAAGAATGGGATTCGTACTACGAAGTGAACAAAATAAATTTCCTTGAGCGTTAATATGAATTCTCGAGATTTTTAGATTTAATTGAACAATCTGTCATAAATGCTACGATTACGTTTTAAAATATTTAATATTAAAAATTACATTGTTTCAGAAAAATATCTTTTCCAATATGAGAAAAGGAAATTTTGATAATAAAAATTCAGTATTTAAATAACAATGTATATTTTATGTGAAATAATTCATCGGGAGTTGTGACTTGAATAAGGGGGATGAGGGATTAACTCTAACAACGTAATTCATGCTCCAACCACGAGCCCGATCTACAGCCATCCATCTAAACTTTTGTTTCATTTCCGGGTTCAGAAAATCGACCGGAAAATACGGTATTTGTTTATAAAATATAATTCCATATAAATAATCTTACCCTGTTGTTTTAATTACATGACTTCGTCAGTCTGGGAAAAAAAAAACCCGAAAATTTGGTGAACTTCCGGAATTTGGATGTCTGGATTTTCGAGGTTGTGCTGTATATATTGTATAATTGGATTTTCAAATTTTTTTTATTATATATATATATATATATATATATATATGTATACTATATATATGTTTGATTTGTATTGAATTCTTTTGAGACATAAATTCTACAAGCAGTTACATTTTAAATTCACAAAAGCTATTCTCGAAAGTGTTTGATATTTTATTTCTGTATTTGTGTAGTTTATTTATTTTCAGGCATAATCTCATAATGCCTGGGAAATGCAAATTTAATGATTTATGGCTGTGCTCTGAAGATAAAATCCTATTTAAATTGTTATCGCCAGTGACTAATAAAGCATATTGCAAGATATGCAACTCTAAATTTGACACAAGTCATAGTGGTATTGGCTGCATTAAAACACATGCTCTCTAAACGGAAAAAACATTCAACTCTAGCAAATGCATTATTAAATAGAATTCAAATTACTATTGCTTTTAAAACTTCTGAAAAGTTCTGCAAAGAAAGAACATGAAATGTTCTGCAAAGGATGGAAAAGGGCAAGCTGTTGATCTAACTGTAAAAAATATAGCAAATGAAAATGTACAGCCTGCTGATGGAATGAAAAAATGATCAGTGGAAAATTTGAGCAATGTATTTAAGCGCAAATAAAATAATAATGCAGCATACCACTGTTGATATGCTAGAGCTCCTTCGTCAGCACTAGGAAAACTAATTTACTTACCTTTTGCAAGTGTTTTTTACTTATTGATTTCCTTGGTTTCAGGTGCCCATTTCATTTTTCTTTACATCGGGTTTGTTGATTCTTTAGCACTGACGATGAGGTAACCAGCATATCCCTGAAACAGTTATTTGCTGCATTATTATTTTATTTGTGCTTGAATATGTTGCTCAAGTTTTTCTTATCCTTTGCACATTGTGTTTTTTTACTTATAAATTCCCGAGAACTGTGTCATTAGCAAAAAATCCTGTTCTCTTTTTATTAAGAAAATAAATACATGAGAGTGTTGGGAGTTATGGTGTTTTATACAAAGTGTTAATTGTTCTATATATTTTAATATCAGAGGTTACGATGTTTAAGATATTATAATTTTATATTACACCTTTAATTTTTCACTTAAAATGCCATTTACATATCAATAATTTGTTTAGGCCAGCAAAATAATTTCAATACAGTACAACCTCGAAAATCCGGACTCGTCCGGACTTTGCCGATTCCGGATTTTCGATTTTTCCGGATTATAGAATTTGAATAAAATTCAGATTTGATATTAACTAAATACATTATAAAACACCATTTTTAGTAAAAATAATGGCAAAAGTTAAGTTAATCAATTAAAACATATTATTTAATCTAAAAAATAGGGCAAAAGAAATTTCTAAGAAAAAATATACACATTAATAATTTAGAATGCGTGAACGAAACGAAATGATAAAATTCCATTTTATCATTTCGTTTAAATATTTGAATTAACATTTGTTATTTCATTAATTTTGGTTTATGGGAAAACCGTTTTCTTTATCCTGTAAATGGACATTACTTCAGCTCGGTTATAATGCTTCTTTGTTCAAGACCTTTAATTGCGTGATCGATTTTTTGCACAAGATTATTAATGGGTATTTTTTCTTTTCCACATTTATCGTCACTACTTCGTATCATATCGCGAATTTCACCATCATTCAATTTATTTACGATTGGCGCATCATCATCAAAGTGCAGAACTTCCGTTATATCGGCTTTGTCGAGATTTAATGCAGTGCCGGTATTTAATAAAGATCGAGGATTAGCACTTTTAACGATATATTTAAAGGTGTAAATGTATCTAAACCGTTTTCGCTATTAACGAACGAAAAACAAAAAATAAGAACTTAAAAGTTTTATTTATTATCTAGCATCTATATAATGCCATGTTTAAAAAGATTGATGACTCTGAAAAAAAGTAAAAACTTTATTAGTAATAGTCAAATATGTAAAAAATATCGCAGTAGATAAAATAAATATCTTTTCCAAAAAAAAAAAATATCTCTCCTCTCAATGATTATTCTAAATTACGATGAGTCATTACTAGGTTACGGCAGCACCCGGACGTGGTGGGGCAGGAAAAGCGAAGAAAGGAATTTGCTTAGTTCCTAATCGTAAACGCAGCCGACTGTCACCGGTGGCAAGCCGACCCCTTTGAGAGGTCTGTGTGTTAATGACCTTGTTGCTCGGTTCTGTGCGATACGATATTATTTAGTTATTTATTTGCTATTTATAGTATGTAAATATGGCTTTCTAAACAAAAAAGGCAAAATATACAGTCGATTTCAAGCTGACGCGTTCGACGAGAACGAAAAAATCGTCAGATACCGGGAGAGGGAGGAGATTTTGAAGACAAAACAGAATACATTGAAGAATGGAAATCGTACTACGAAGTGAACAAAATAAATTTCCGTGAGCGTTAATATGAATTCTCGGGATTTTTAGATTTAATTGAACATCTGTGAGAAAATGTTACGATAACGTTTTAAAGTGTTTAATATTAAAAATTACATTGTTTCAGAAAAATGTCTTTCTCAATAATGAGAAAAGGAAATTTTGATAATAAAAATTCCGTATTTAAATAACGATGTATATTTTACGCGAAGTAATTCATCAGGAGTTGTGACTTGCATAAGGGGGAGGAAGGATTAACGCTAACAACGCAATTCACGCTCCAACCACAAGCCTATCTATCTACGGCCGTCCATCTAAACTTTCGTTTCATTTCCGGGTTCAGAAAGTCGACCGGAAAATACGGTAAAATATATAATCTTATGTATAAAATAAATAATCTTACCCTGTTGTTTTTTTAATCCGCGACTTCGTCAGTCCGGGGGTAAAAAAAAAAAAAAAAAACGAAAATTTGGAAAACGTCCGGATTTTGGAGGTTTCCGGATTTTGGATGTCCGGATTTTCGAGGTTGTACTGTATAAGTTATTGAACTGAAATTTTTATTTGTTTTCGTTTTTTCCTAAAGAGAATCTATAATAAGTGCAATTTAAGTTTCTTGTGATCCGACTTATGTTTTGTCTTCATTTTGAAAACTGTTTATTGATTAAACCTAAAATTTGATACTTCGGTAGTATTTTAATTAATTTTCCAGACTAGACTATGAGTAATATATAAGTAAAAGAATAGTGTTTTTCAAATGATATTTTGAAGTATAATTACATATAATTGACCGACATTATTAAGTAAAGTCAGGAATTTATTTTGATAAGTCCCCAAAAAGTCAAGAAAAAGTCATGAAATTGACTTTTAGAAACTGTAGACACCCTGTTAACGAATGAAAAACAAAAAATAAGAACTTAAAAGTTTTATTTATTTTCTAGCATTTATATAACGTTATATTTAAAAAGGTTGATGACTCTGAAAAAAGTAAAAACTTTATTAGTAATAGTCAAATATGTAAAAAAAAATCGCAGTAGATAAAATAAATATATTTTCCAAAAAAGAAAAATATCTCTCCTCTCAATAATTTTTCTAAATTACGATGAGTCATTACTAGGCTGCAGCAGCACCGTGGCATGGTGGGGCAGGGAAAGCGAAGAAAGGAATTTGCTTAGTTCCTAATCGTAAATGCAGCCGACCCTTTTGAGAGGTCTGTGTGTTAATGACCTTGTTGCTTGGTTCTGTGCAATACAATATTATTTAGTTATTTATTTGCTATCTATAGTATGTAAATATGGCTCTCTAAACGAGAAAGGCAAAATATACAGTCGATTTCAAGCTGACACGTTCGACGAGAACGAAAAAATCGTCAGATATTGGGAGGGGGAGGAGATTCTGAAGATAAAACAGAATACATTGAAGAATGGAATTCGTACTACGAAGTGAACAAAATAAATTTCCGTGAGCTTTAATATGAATTCTCGGGATTTTTAGATTTAATTGAACAATCTGTGATAAAATGTTACGATAACGTTTTAAAGTGTTTAATATTAAAAATTACATTGTTTCAGAAATTTTTTTTTTCAATAATGAGAAAAGGAAATTTTGATAATAAAAATTCCGTATTTAAATAACGATATATATTTTATGCGAAATAATTCATCGGGAGTTGTGACTTGAATAAGGGGGGAGGAGGGATTAACGCTAACAACGTAATTCACGCTCCAACCACGAACCGATCTATGGCCGCCCATCTAAACTTTCATTTCATTTCGAAAGTCAACCAGAAAATACGGTATTTGTTTATAAAATATAATTCTATATAAATAATCTTACCCTGTTTTATTTTTAATCGGCAACTTCGCCAGTCTGGGGGGGGGGGAGGGGGGGGGGAACGAACGAAAATTTGGAAAACGTCTGGATTTTCAATGTCTAGATTTTCGATGTTGTACTGTAACAACAATAACAAGCCTTTTATACCATTAACCTCTTACGGACAGTGGCTATATGGAACTGCTGTGGACCAAAGGACAGAGCATTTTGCTTCTAAACTGTTTTCAAAGGACAGCACAATTTTTCCACTAACAAGGGAAGGCTTTGCAATAGTTCTCTCGGATTGCAATCTTTCATGTCCTATCTTGTAAAGGACCATGAATAATGATAAAACGCCACGGCTTTCATCTGCTAAGTGATAGGGGGCACCACAATAACAATCTGAAGTTGTCATGCAAATGTGGTCTACTGACATATATTATTAACATTTTAGTGGTAAAATATTATGCTTTTCAATTATTATTATTATCTTGAAATAAAATGGACAATAATGGTAAGTAACGATAAATTTATTACTAATGTAATTTATATTTTATTAATTAGCTAAACAACTGCCAAGACATGGTCGTAAAGGTTGATCAAACACAACAAAGACAAAGGCTGAAATTTTTGGAAACCAAAACTGAACTAATCAACAAAACTATTGACTGTATTACAATGAAAGTCAAAGCAAATTAAATTTGTAAAATAATGAATGATTTAAATTCTTTGTAAGTTTGAAATTATGAATGAGAATGATTAAATGTATGATCAATACAAATGAAAACATTACAATGTGCACATTTAACAAATGCATAATCGTTGCAATTTACAATGAAACAAGTTGCTGAACCAATATGAAATACAGTTGCCATTACCTTGTTAAATTTTGTAATGTATTTTTCAACAGAATATCCAGCTCTTTTCCAAGAATATATTACCATATCTTGAAATATATCAGCACCAAGTTAATTGTACACAAATGAATGCATTTCTAAAATAAATAATCTGTCATTTAACTTTCTGTTGGCCTCTTCATTGATGTTGTTCCAAAATTCATTGATGTCTTCAATATGAACCCCTTCAATGCATGCAGCTCGAATTTTTATGTAGTCTTCGATACATTTTACAAATGCCTTATAAGGATTGAAGAAGTAACAGTCTAACGGCTGTGCATATTTTGTTGTTTTTTCAGGTATTATTTAATAATAATAATAACTGAAAAGGATAATATTTTCACACTAAAATGTTAATAATACACGTCAGTAGAGCACATTTGCATGACAACTTCAGATTGTTATTGTGGCGCCCCCTATCATTTAACAGATGAAAGCTGTGGCGTTTTATCATTATTCATGGTCCTTTACAAGATAGGACATGAAAGCACGGATTGTTAAGCACTAGAGTTATATCTCAATTGAGTTCCTGCAGATTTAGTCTTAGCTGACCAGCATATGCTAACTTTCCATATTACTGGAAATTGACATACTCCGGAAACGTCATGACAGAAATGGGTATAAATACTCAGTACATACATTAGCTTTGAGCTTAGCTTAGCTTTGTGATTATAGCTTGTTGCTGGTTGAGCCTAGTTTTAGCTTAGTAACTGCTGTAGTATGCAGATGTAGCTGATAGTCGATATGTCTTGTGTTTTTACGGCTATGGCTATGCTCAATTTGGAGCAATGATTTGATGTATACCCTTTCTCATGTGAGCAACATCTCAGTTAAGGATGTATGCTTTATTTCTCTAGCTTTTGTGAGTAATTAATTAATTTTTATCTTAACTCACTCTGTGAACTTTATTCCATCACTTTAACTTCCATTCTCCACCCACCCACTATAACTCTTTAGTTAGAGACTTCACATTTCTATATCTCGACTAAAATGGTTAATCAGTTAATCAGTTGGTCAATAATTAATAATCAATAATTAATAATCAATGGTTAATAATTAATCAGTTATGGGCCACAGTGAAATTCAGTGTGCACATATTTCTAAGTGATTTCGTGAACCAAGCAACTTCACTGGAGCTGTGGAAAACTTAGCCCTAACACCAAACCACGGTATTGTTTATATTTTGAGAAGAGGATTTTCTGTAATCCTGTATTTCCCTATTGATACCAGATTCCCTGTATTTTCTCAGACGTGACCTATATTTCCTCAGTATGATCTTAGTATGATCTCAGTATGATCTTATAATATTTAAATAACAAAGGCTTAGCTTGAAAATATCAGGATTTTACATGGATTAAAACTTTTATTTTTGTCTAATTAGTGGAAGCGGTATCCTCCCCTCCACCCCCCAAAAAATCGTACAGTTAAGCCTTGTAATTTTCCTAATGCATTAAAAGGTATAAATGTATATTTTTACATAAAATATTTAAAATAAGAGTATTGAGGCTTTTAACATCAGGCAAGAATAAGCAAATAATGTTAAGTACAAATAGGATTCTCTAAATTGAAGTTAACTTTGTAAAAATGCAATTTTTTTAAGCACTATAGATCTGTATATGGATTGAAGTTTTGCACCCACTATGTAAAATAAATTATTCATAAAGCATAGTCACTAATATATCATAAAAATTACTATATTTATTTATCTTAATTTAATTATTTATAAATATGGGATTTTGGATGTGATATCTGTGGGGGGGGGGGGGCTGTACCTGTTTACTGTAACATTCAAATATTGAGTCTCTAAAGCTTTTATAATGGAAAATTAATCTGCAGAAAAAGTACTTTGCTAATAGCAACATTAAAAGATGATTAAAAGCATCAATAGGCTTCAGAAGCAAAAAGTCACATCTTTCTTCAGGATAGAGGGACAGAGCATCCGCGGCAGCAAAAGTAAGAAAAAACATGTCTGTTCAGCATTTAGACAGATGCAGCCTTGCTTGTGCTGGTGTGGTTACTATCTGTCTATCCTAATGAAGGATAGAACAGAAGGATAAAATATTTTTTAGAATGTTACTCTTTCGTCAATTCAGTTTTACTTTCCCTACCATGCATAAGGGAAAGTATTGAGATGGGGTAAAAAATCCGACCCTCAAATTTCGGTGGATGTACATGCTTTGAGCATCCCTGGATACGAGTCAACCATTTCTTCATGAATCATCTGTCTGCAGGCAAAATATTTTTCGAATATTGAATAAAATTTGGTACGATTATTTCAATCGTCTAACGTCAGGAGCATATTGATATTCTAAGTGAACTGACCAAGGGAAGACCCTTAATTTTAAAAATCTTTTATCTTCAAAAATTGTAAAAAAACTTTTATCTAAAATGGAAAAATTTATAAAAAAGTAAAATAAACTCACTATGTAGTGGACCTGCATATCATAGTTAACCCACGGATATGATAAAAAAAGAATGAAGCCGATTCAAAATACGGCTGTATTGTAACAGAGGGAAAACTTAGGTTTGTTAAGACCAATAAGTCTTGGTCTTAAATTAGTAGGTGGATATAGTGGGTTGATTTCTTCTCAAGCTTGGTGGTGGCTCAGTCTGTAGAGAACTGGTATTTGCAAGTATCTGCAGCTCAATTCTCTTCAATAATTTGCCAAGGATATTTGAAAGACCCACCCCTGCTTCTAGTATTTTTCTATATGTTGCATAGAAATATGCAAAGCCAATTTCATATAGAATATATTTATCATCTTCGTTTCACAGAAATTTTGATTTTTATGGGACTTCATTCGAACATATTTTTACAAACTGCAGTTAGAAAAGAGACTTCCTGCATGTCATAAAGATGTCAATAATCGCAATCTATCTATTATATATACTAATTGCCAAGTGTCCGTCTGTCCGTCTGTCTGTCTGTCTGTCTGTCTGTCTGTCACGCTTTTTTAGGCACTTCCCGAATAGATAGAGACTTGCAATTTGGTACACGGCTCGGTCGTTCGATAAAACCCCCTGGAAAAATCGAATTTTTCGAAAACGTTCTATAGAGGGGGTGCCCCACACCAAACGTTCGAAAAGTAAAATGACGGGAAAGCATACTTTGCGATGAGATAGAGACTTCAAATTTGGTATATGGGTAAATCAATCGAAAGGAAGAAAGTGTGCAATTTCAGATTTCCAATATTTTCTGCTTAAGGGGGGGGGGGGGGGGTGCAGCACACCAAAACGTTCGAAAAGTGAAATGATAGGAGAGCATGCTTTGCGATGAGATGGAGACTTCAAGTTTGGAGTATGAGTGAATCGTTTGAAACAAAGAAAGTGTGGAATTTCAGATTTCCAATATTTTCTACTTAAGGGGGTGCCGCACACCAAAACGTTCGAAAAGTGAAATGACGGGAAAGCATGCTTTGCGATGAGATAGAGACTTCAAATTTGGTGTATGGGTAAATCGTTCGAAAGGAAGAAAGTGTGCAATTTCATATTTTCTACTTAGGGGGGGGGGGGGGTGCAGCATACCAAAACGTTCGAAAAGTGATATGATAGGAGACCATGCTTTGCGATGAGATAGAGACTTCAAATTTGGTGTATGGGTAAATCGTTCGAAAGGAAGAAAGTGTGCAATTTCAGATTTCCAATATTTTCTACTTAAGGGGGTGTCGCACACCAAAACGTTCGATTTACCGAATAAATGAGAAAATACACCTTTAAAATTTGATAGAGGCTTAAAATTTGATATATGGGTTAATAATTTGTCGAAAACACCCAAGACGAATACAGTTTTTCAAAAATGTTCGTTTAAGGGGGTGCTCCAGAGTAAAACGTTCGAAAAGTCAATTGATAAAAAAAAAACATGCTTTGGAATGAGATAGACATATCAGATTTGGTGTAAGGATAGATAGTTTGAAAGGGCGAAAGTGTACAATTTCAGTTTATCAATATTTTCTACTTTAGGGGGTGCCGCACACCAAAATGTTCGATTTTCGGAATAAAGGAGAAACGCTCCTTTAAAAACGTGATAGAGGCTTTATATTTGGTATATGGGTGAAACATCTCATAGAAATCACAAAAAGTATAGAGTTTTTAAAAAATGTATAGTTAAAGGGGTGGGTACTCCACACAAAAGCATTCGAAAGATGAAATGCTAGAAAAGCATGCTTCATGATGAGATAGAGACTTCAAATTTGGTGTACGGGTGAAAAGTTGGAAAGGCAGAAAGTGTGCAATTTTAGTCTTCCAACATTTGCTATTGTAGGGGGTGCCGATGTCTCTCTATCTATTCGTTCGAAACGTTCGAAAAGAGAATTGATAAAAAACCATGCTTCGAAATGAGATAGAGATATCAAATTTGGTGTAAGGGTAGATAGTTTGAAAGGAAGAAAGTGTGAAATTTCAGATTTCCAATATTTGGGGGGTGCGCACACTAATATGTTCGATTTTCTGAATAAATGAGGCACACTTCCTTTTAAATGTGATAGAGCCTTGATATTTGGTATATGGGCCAATCATCTGATAAAAAACACAATACAAACAGAGGAAGAAGTGTGAAAATTTAGTTTTCCAATATTTTCTCTTTCAGGGGGTTCTGCACACCAAAATATTCGATTTGTCGAATAAATGTGAAACGCGAATTATTATAAAATTTACATTATTCAGGGATTGCTTATTGCGAGACCGTTGATTTTCAATGGGTATTCGGCTAGTATATACTAATTGCCAAGTGTCCATCTGTCTGTCTGTCTGTCTGTCTGTCACGCTTTTTTTAAGCACTTACTGAACAGATAGAGACTTGCAATTTGGTACACGGCTCGGTCGTTCGATAAAACACCCTGGAAAAATCGAATTTTTCGAAAACGTTCTCTAGAGGGTGTGCTCCACACCAAAATGTTCGAAAAGTGAAATGATAGGAAAGCATGCTTTGCGATGAGATAGAGACTTCACATTTGGTGTATGGGTAAATCGTTTGAAAGGAAGAAAGTGTGCAATTTCAGATTTCTAATATTTTCTACTTAAAGGGGTGCTGCACACCAAAACGTTCGAAAAGTTAAATGATAGGAAAGCATGCTTTACGATGAGATAGAAACTTCAAATTTAGTGTATGGGTAAATCATTTGAAAGGAAGAAAGTGTTCAATTTCAGATTTCTAATATTTTCTACTTAAGGGGAGTGCCGCACACCAAAATTTTCGATTTACTGAATAAATGAGAAAAGGCTCCTTTAAAATTCAATAGAGGCTTGAAGTTTGGTATATGGGCTAATTATTCGACGAAAAAACCCAAGGCGAATATAGTTATTCAAATATGTTCGCTTAAGGGGGTGCTCCAGAGTAAAACTTTCAAAAAGTGAATTGATAAAAAACCATGCTTCGGAATGAGATAGAGATATCAAATTCGGTGTAAGGGTAGATAGTTTGGAAGGAAGAAAGTGTACAATTTCAGTTTACCAATATTTTCTACTTTAGGGAGTGCATCACACCAAAATGTTTGATTTTCGGAATAAAGGAGAAACACCCCTTTTAAAACATGATAGAGACTTGATATTTGGTATATGGACGAAACATCTGATAAAAATCACAAAAAGAATTAGAGTTTTTCAAAAATATATATCTAAGGGGGTGGGTACTCCACACAAAAGCATTCGAAAGATGAAATGCTAGAAAAGTATGTTTCGCAATGAGACAGAAATTTCAAATTTGGATTACGGGTAAAAAATGGGAAAGGAAGAAAGTGTGCAATTTCAGTTTTCCAACATTTGCTATTGTAGGGGACGCCACTCACTAAAATGTTCGATTTGCTGAACAAATGAAAAACGCCTCCTTTGCAATGTGATAGAGGCTTGAAATTTAGTATATGGGCTAACCATTTGACAAAAAAACCAAAGATATGAATACAGTTTGACAAAAATGTTCATTAACGAGGTGTTACACAGAAAAATGTTCGAAAGGTGAAGTGATAGAAAAACATGCTTCTCGATAGGATAGGGACTTCGAATTTGGTATACGGGTAGATAGTTTGAAAGAAAGAAAGTGTGAAATTTCAGATTTCCAATATTTGCTATTTTAAGGGGTGCCGCACACTAATATGTTCAATTTTCTAAATAAATGGGACACGCTTCCTTTTAAATGTGATAGAGGCTTGATATTTGGTATATGGGTCAATCATCTGATAAAAAACCAGAGACAAACAGAGTTTTTCAAAAATGTTCATTTATGGGTGTGCTTCACAGAAAACAGTTCCAAAGGAGAAATAATAACATAGGGGTGCCTCGGGATGAGATAGACTTTAATGTGTTGTACGGGTAGATAATTCGAAAGGAAGAAATGCGCAAATTAAGTTTCCTAATAATTTCTTCTTTAGGGGAGCACACCAAAATATTCGATTTGTCGAAGAAATGTGAAATGTGAATTATTAAAAAATTTACATTATTCAGGAGTTGCTTATTGTGAGACCGTTGATTTTCAATGGGTTTTCGGCTAGTATATACTAATTGTCAAGTGTCCGTCTGTCTGTCTGTTATGCCTTTTTTAGGCACTTCCCGAATAGATAGAGACTCGTAATTTGGTACACGGGTCGAACGTTCGATAAAACCCCTTGAAAAAATCGAATTTTTCGAAAACGTTCTCTTGAGGGGGTGCTCCACACCAAAACATTCGAAAAGTGAAATGACAGGAAAGCATACTTTGCTAGAAGATAGAGACTTCAAATCCGGTGTATGGATAAATCGTTCCAAAGGAAGAAAGTGTGCAATTTTTGATTCCCAATATTTTCTGCTTAAGGGGGTGCCGCACACCAAAATGTTCGATTTACCGAATAAATGAAAAACGGCTCCTTTAAAATTAGATAGAGGCTTGAAATTATATGAACTAATCATTTGATGAAAACACCCAAGACGAATGCAGTTTTTCAAAAACGTTTGTTTAAGGGGGGAGGGGCTCTAGTGGAAATCGTTTGAAAGGTGAATTGATAAGAAAACATACTTCAAGAGGAGATAGAGATTTGTAATTTGGTGTACGGGTAGATAGTTTGGAAGGAAGAAAGTGTACAGTTTCAGTTTTCCAATATTTTCTACTTTAGAGGGTGTTGCACACAAAAATGTTCGATTTTTGAAATGAAGTAGAAATACCCCTTTTAGAACATGATAGAGGCTTGATATTTGATATATGGGTGAAACATTTAATAGAAAACACAAGAATGAGGTTTTTCAAAAATGTATATTTAAGGGGGGTGGGCACTCCACAGAAAAACATTCGAAGGGTGAAATGATAGAAAAAGCATGCTTTGTGTTATGAGGGTTTTCCCTTCCCTACAATTATAAACTTCTTTATTTACTAAATTATAATTTACTATTTATACTTATTTATTTATATTTACATTATCTAGATTTATTTTAATATTATTTACATTTTGTTTCTATGTTATTAAGATAAAGCCTGATCGTATAGTTTTTATAATAAAGTTTACTTTTATAATTTATTTTCTCTTTGCTTCTTTTTATTTACTTAGTTTATTACCTACAGCTTGGTCTGTGCTCAACCATGTTACACTTTTAACAACACTTCAACACCATATAACTTCTAAAAATTCCACTTACCTTTAAATGAATAAATAGATAAAAATAGCACAGCCAACAACTAAAGAATCACAAACACTAATTGTTAAATTAAAAATTAACCTTTATTAACAATTAAGAATTTAAATTTAAACATTTGGATTTCTAAAACAATTATTTGAATTATAGATAGTACATTGCTCTTAACATTAAAATCTATTAAATTTACCCCATTTTCAATAACCCAGGAAACAGAATCCACCCTGGTCTGAAGACCAGAGTTTGGTCTGCCTGGTGCTGGCTGTCCACCACCAAAATTTATGATAAGAATTAATTTAAAAATATAAAAACCAACACATATTGTAATTGATAAAACTTTCAACATATATGTTCACATCTTCAAAAGGAAACAAGACATCTTAAAAGGGGTAGAAATTCCAACGTTACATTAAGCCCAAGGCTATACACTTCACAATCTGAATCATTACAAAGAGTAAACAGAAAACACTTCTTCTCTATTTACTGCTTGAAATTTCTATCATAGAGAAATATTTAAAAACTCTCACTAGATGTCAGCACCAGAGGTGAGGAGCTAAAATGACTGTTGTTAAACGTGATAAAACCCACAAAGCTACACACCATTTTTAATAATATACTTATTACTTGTTGTCTTGCAAAAACATGTAACTCTTTCTATATTTACTATTGAAACTTTTTTTTCCGATCTACACTGAAATTTACATTTTTCTTTCTGGAACATGATGATACTTTCTAACACGTAGGTTGTAAAATTTAATGACACGATTGAAATCAAAACGCTTCGAGTGGGCCGGTAAAATAAAATACAGCTCATCACTGCGGAGCTCATAAGGCAAAACACTTGAGGAGCACTGAAAAATGTGGAGAGGGATCACCGATGCACTTATCACTGGAATGACGTAAATATTGAATGAATAGATGACGAGATGAGAGTTCTGAAGTATGAAAGGCTTCCCAAAAACATTGTTGTTGGGCAATCTTTGTTGGTCCACCATGACGATTGATGATGAATCACTGGCCGATTTTTCTCAACTTTGTATTCAGTAACTAATGGAACATCCGGTGACCAAGACAGCTGAACTTGTGCAGAAACAGAATCGCCAATTTGACGTAGTTCCCTGCAAATGTGCTGGGCTCAGAAGCAGGCATTTTTACTAATACACTGTAGCCAGTTTCAGGAATGCCAAGATGCTCAGTATCCAAATTCATAAGCTACCGGCGACCCGGGGCGTGAGCCCCAGGCTCGGCTCTTAGAAATTTTGTCAACCTCACTCGTCTGCTGCTCAGAATCAAACTCCCGCCAGGCAGCACGCCTGCCTCCCAGGAGATGCTAAACTTGGCGAGCGAAACTCTGCGCTTCGCGCCGAGCGTCCACGCATACACTGCGGAAAAATAAACGCTGTTATGCCAAGAATCATTAAAAGGATAACTTCCGCCAAGCGGCAAGCCGCCGCGCAATGGCAACCCGCCAACCCCACCAGATGCAATGCACCCCGAATGCAGGTGTTTTAACTGATAAGCGAGGGAAAGCCAAATTTCGTCTGAAAAAGTGCCTTTTTTATGCAGACCCATGAATGAAGTGAAGTTAAGTTAACAGCTGAAAACGAAGATTATGAGAATTAACAAAAGATTATTTAACGTTTAAAGGCACATTGCGCACAATTTTGAATAATAAAAACATTAAAAAGATAACAAATTACGTTAAAGGGGAAATAAATCGCCGAAATATTCCAAAACAACAAATAAATTTAGAATTTTGAAGGGAAAGGGGAAAATAACGAATTTTAAGCTATTATCAAATTTTGAACTATTAATTAAATTTAGAGCTGTCAAATCTCGGCATAACATTTGCGATGAGTTAGAGACTTCAAATTTGGTATACGGGAAGATAGTTGAAAAGAATGAAAGTGTGCAATTTCAGTTTTCCAACATTTGCTATTGTAGGAGGGGGTGCCGCACACTAAAATGTTCGATTTCATGAACAACTGAAAAACAAATCCTTTAGAGTGTGATAGATGCTTGAAATTTAGTATATGGGCTAATCATTTGATAAATAAACCTAAGATTATTAATTAAGGTAGGTAATTAAGGATGTTTGTGGATAAAATATAGTGTTTCAAGTTTAGTCACCAACTAATAGGAATCTGGCTACAGATCTGGTACCATGAACAAGGTGATTGTCTTAAAGGAAATACTGCAGTAGTGTGAAATGCGTTGGCACTGATCTCATTTGAACTGTTATGAAATAAAATAGTTTTAAAAACATTTTTATTCTTGAAAATGAAAAAAAAAATTACGAATTTTTTCCCAAATCCAAAGAAACCAAAGTTAAATGAGGATGTGGACCATACGTCAGATACTATTTTTTTTTTTACTGTAACCTGTATATTTCTACATGTTTAGCAGCTTCCATTTTACAAGAAAAATGCGAGAGTCCAGTGCAAAAAATAACTAGGAGCTAGTGTTTAAGAAAGTGTTGTTTGGTGTTTGTGTTTTTCTTTTTTTTTTTTTAAACTTTTGCTCATAATTAAAAATCTATTTAGATGTTGAGAATTTTCGAAAGTGTTCTTCAAATACTCAGATAATTAGTTCACCTAAACAATCCAGAGTTCATGGCAAATTATTAGCTTTGTATTGTAATAAGTGAGACATGGATTTTCAATATTTTTTCTATAAAAAAATCTGTATAAAATATATTGATATTTTTTTATTTTCGATTATAATCTGTAAATTTTCACATACAGGGGTTGGACAAAATAATTTGAACACTTGTGTAATAAAAATACTCAAGGGAAACCTGGCGCATACTCCTGCCCTCTAGTGTTGTTGAAGTGTGCCACCTAACAGGCGAGAATGTAAACACATCTGTCTGTGAGTAGCAGTGATAGAGGTCGGATGCAAAATATACTGCGGCGTTAAAACTTCGTTATGGCTGACCTCTCAGATTTCAAAAGAGGAATGATTGTTGGGCCCTTCTTTCTGGAACCTCAGTAACAAAAATGGCCACCCTTGTTGGTGTCGGGAGAAGTACCATGTCGACTGTAATAACAGTCTATATCAAATAGGGAAAGACATCATCTGCCAAGCACAACAGTGCCCGACGGTCGAAGCTGACTGATAGAGCCAGAAAGGCCTAGAAGCGGATTGTGGCCAGAAAGCACAGGACAACAGCATCCCATATAACATCTTTGATGAACACACATCTACAGGATGCTGTATCATCAAAAACTATCCGGCGTGAACTGTATGCTGCAAACATTCACAGTAGAGTGGCGATTCCAAAACTATTGGTTACACCTTGCAATGCCTTGAAACGACGAAAATGGTTTCGTGAACATAAAAATTGAACACAACAATGGGAGAATGTCATCTGGTCAGACGAATCTTCGTTCACATTATTCCAGACCAAGGGACGTGTTTATGTTTGGAGAACGTCAGCAGAAGCTTATCATGTTGACTGTCTTCCTACTGTACAGCATGGAGGGGGATCAGTGATGCTGTGGGGTACAATGTCGCACTGTGGTCTTGGTCGACTTATTGTCCTGCATGGGCGGGTTACAGCACAGGATTATGTCAGTATTCTGGCCGACAATCTTCATCCAATGGTACAAACTTTGTTCCCTGATGAACGACCTGTGTATCAAGACAACAGTGCTCCTTTTCACACTGCTGGAATTGTCTGAGACTGGTTTAATGAACACAATAATGAAGTACAGCACCTCACGTGGCCCCCTCAGTCTCATGATCTTAATGTAATTGAACCTTTGTGGGGTATTTTGGAGGGCAAGCTGCGCAGTCGGTTTCCACCTCTAAGGGCACTTTCTGAATTAGCGACCTTTTTGCAGGAGAAGTGGCTACGTATCCCTGTGACTCTTGTGCATGACTTGCATTTGTCCGTCCCACATCGGATACAAACTGTTAATTCATGCAAAAGGAGGGCCATCAGCCTATTAATAAAGATTTTGTCTCTTTTCACAGGTGTTCATATTATTTTCTCCAACCCCTATATAGCTTTCATTTAAAAAGAAGCGGTAGGGGAGATAGTTCAAAATTTAACAAAGCGATAACATTTGAGAAATGTTTGTGTGTGTGTTTTTTTTTTAGGGGGTGGGGGGTAGAGATATTTTTGTAAATAATAAAAAAAACCAGTTATTTTTTCAATTTTTCCAATTTTTGCAGGTACTAGCTCACAATAAAAAGTAAGGTTTGTAGAACCCATTTCAACAATAAAAGCTTGAAATTCTGTCCCAGTAGCTCAACGGGAGAGAGTCGACTGACCGCTACGAGAATCAGTAGTTTGAATTACAATTGGGGTAGCAAGGTTTAATGACGCCCGGACCGGACAATACTGATCCTGGCTTATATAAGAAGTTTGGATTGGAGGAATCAGTATACTTGTTGCTTGGCTGTATGCTTGCCAGCATGCTTTCATGTATGATGATAGTTGAAACGGATAATGTTTAAACTTGTGGTATTAGACTTCAGTTTAGAGATAGAGATAGAAATCAAGTTCTGAGCTGTCGTGCATCAACTCATAATTACTATATTAATCTAATTATGATGTGTGAACCGATTTCAATCAAGTCAATAACGAAGAGAAGGTATGAAGTTTTTCCCGGTGTTTAATGTTTTAAACGTTATTGTGAAAGATACTTCTATGTAGTCATCTACCATTTTTATCCAAGTTAAATAATGTTCCAGTATATGACCACTAAATGGTTGAAAGTGAACAACAAATGGTATCATGTGTATTTATACTGATGGTTGAGTGCAAACCGAACTTTCTTGGCCATTTTTACTCAACCTTCAAGAAAATGTAAATATGTTTTTCTGCTGCATACTTGTTGACGCAGCCAGCCTGTATTGCCAAGTTGTATTGCAAGATTCTTGTGTTTCAATAAAACAGAGACTTTGTTCAAACAAAAATGGATTCCAGATTTTTTCCACTTAGATTCTACAAATTGAAATATAACACCAATGCCTTAGAAAGGCATTAAGTTAGGGAAAATTTCAAGCAAGGTTATGGACCCAGTAAAAATCAGGAGTCCAGGAAAAGTAAGTTAAAATTGATGGGGGCTGCTCAAGCCCTCGCATCATTACGGAAAAACCAGTTCCAAAACGAGTTGAAAAATTTTAATACTACTGTAACGTGAAGCCTGTTAAGATGCCGTTACTCAATAGGGACAACTACTCGTGATGGAGTGATACATGGTCTTTGCCCTCAAGATTGCGAGATGTTATGGATACATTGAGAGAAGTGTAAAGCCATTAGATGAAACAACTACCAAACGTGACCAAGATGAATTTATCTTATCCATCAAAGAGACAAAGCACTATCGATGCTATTTTATGGACTATCAACTGAATACCAAGGGTTGATTAGCATCACTAATGATCCTGTAGATGTATGGGACAAACTGAAACAACACTTTGATCCCCCGACAAGAGCTAATTTGGTGCGACTGCTCGACAAGTTTTTTAGTATATGTCCGGAGATAGATGAGCCGATCGAGATATTTTGTGCATGACTAAAGAAAGCTGTTTCCAAAAAGATATGAATCAACCAGTTACTGAAATTTATGTGGCTTTTCAAACAATTCGGTATTTGCCAGAAGTATATCAAGGTATTGTGCAAATCATTCACCGTTGGCCGGATGTTGACTTTTCACTTGACAAAATACAGAATGAACTATCTGCTGAAGAAGGGAGGTTGAACCACCAGAGCCAAGATCTGAATGGAAGTTCAAGTTCTGCATACTCAGTGTCTTTTAAAGGTAAAAATGTTCCTATATATAATGTATCAAGAAACTGTCAGGCTAAGCCTAAAGTAAAAAAGGCTCAGATAGGACCTTGTTTTATATGTAAAAAGTTAGGTCATCTAAAGTTAAATTACCCAAAACTAAAATCAAAGAATATGTCTAGTATTGTTGAATTAAATATAGAAACCAGTTTGGTCAATTGGGTCATAGATACTGCTGCTATGCGACAGTTTTGCAAGAATAGATCATTGTTTTTAAATTATAGAGAAATGAAAGATACTTCGATGTCTCTAGCAGTGGGTAATATCAAAAGCCCAATTGAAGCTATCGGATCAATAAAAATGTTTGTTATTATAGATGGTCATGAGAATGATATTGTTCTAAATAATGTTACGTACTCTCCTAAATTACATAGAAATCTTCTTGCAGCCTCAGTGTTAGAAGAAAGTAATTTTACTTTTCATGGTGAAAAGGGATTGATTTGGCTTTTTACACCAAAAGGGGGGGAAGCATTTTTATGCAGAAAGAAAGTTAGGTTTATATTTTCTAAAACCACAGTATGAACTAGAGAGCATAAAAAAAGTTATGGATCAAAAGTATCGAAATAGCAAACCGAGAAATGGAGATAGCCAGAAAGAAAGTAAAGTCAAATTTTCAGAAACTCATGTAAATACTAAACAAATTACAAGAAGTAAAAAGTTAAAATATGATGTATAGGAAAATCTAGGGGTGGATGTAAACATATTAATTAAAAACTTAACATTTACAAAAGTAAGCTGAGTAGCTTGATTACTGAAACAAATGTTAATACTACTAAACTTTGGCACGGGAAATACTACCACATTAACGTTGATTACATGTACCAAACTAGCAAAGTTTCAGTAGTAGGACTTCCTAAATTCAAATTTCAGAAGTTAAATTGCAAACTAGCTAAAATTAAAAGAGTATCTTACCAACCAATAGGTAGAATGAGATCCACTAAACCCTTAGAACTATTACACATGAATGTGTGTCCGGCCACACAATTTGTTACCATAAACCCTTGGGTTGGTCGTGTGGTCTGGGTCTTCTACATGAATGTGTGTGGACCTATGGCAGTAGAATCATTAGGTGGAAGTAAATATTTCCTGTCAATCACCGATGATTATAGCAGAAAAGTTTTCATTTTCTTTATGAAACAAAAATCGGATGTGTTTAAAGTACAGTACAGGATCTATTATCCGGAATGCTTGGGACTTCAGGCATTCTGGATAAGGGGTTTTACCGTAATTCGGAACACTTTTTCTAAAACTTACTGGAATGGTCTGAAATGTTGTTATAGAAAATTATAATTCATTTTAAAAACATAAATGTATTAAATAAAGCATTTTTACAATCTATAAGAAAAATGTACTTGGTTAACTAAATTGCAAACAGTTGAAGAGAGAAAAATGTAGATTTCAACACATTATTTTATAATACAGTACAACCTCGAAAATCCGGAAACCTCCAAATTCTGGACGTTTTCCAAATTTTCAATTTTTTTTTCCCCGGACTGACAAAGCTGCGGATTTAAAACAACAGGGTAAGATTATTTATATGGAATCATATTTTATAAACAAATACTGTATTTTCAGGTCGATTTTCTGAACCCTGAAATGAAACAAAAGTTTAGATGGACGGCTGTAGATTGGCTCGTGGTTGGAGCGTGAAATCCGTTGTTAGCGTTAATCCCTCCTCCCCCTTATTCAAGTCACAACTCGCGATGAATTATTTTGCGTAAAATATACATCGTTATTTAAATACTGAATTTTTATTATCAAAATTTCCTTTTCTCATTATTGGAAAAGACATTTTTCTGAAACAGTGTAATTTTTAATATTAAACACTTTAAAACGTTATCATAACATTTTATCACAGATTGTTCAATTAAATCTAAAAGTCCCGAGAATTCATATTAACACTCACGGAAATTTCTTTTGTTCACTTCGTAGTAAGAATCCCATTCTTCAATGTATTCTGTTTTGTCTCCAGAATCTCCCCCACCCCTCCCCTCCCAATATCTGACAAGTTTTTTGTTCTCGTCAGACGTGTCAGCTTGAAATCGACTGTATATTTTGTCTTTTTTGTTTAGAAAGCCATATTTACATTCTATAAATCTTAAATAATAAAAGGCAATGTCTGTGTGTGTGTCTTATACACTATACGTTCAGCGATCGCGCGTCGAAGAGCTACAAAATGTGGCAATTGGAGACACGGTGGTGGTGGGGACACTTGAAAACCAATTTTTAAAATTTTAATTATTTTTTTAGTTATTTAATGTTTTATGTGATTTCGACCGTTTTCCCCCTTTTTTCTCCACCATCCAAACGTCGTAGAAAAAGACAAATCACACGAGCAGAAAGGGCAGACAATTGCGAGTAAAAATATATCAATTTCAAATCTCAGGAACAAATCCTAATATTTTTTAAAGATTTTAAAACAAAAGTCACTTTTGGCTAAAAAAAAAACGATTTTTGGTTTTTAAATTCTCGCATAGTAAAAAGTACTCATAATTTCGACTACTAATTTACATTTTTAGAAAGCTGAAATATCTGGCATTCTTACAAGTCCTATCTGACAAGTCCTATTCTTACAAGTCCTATTCTTACAAGACGTAATGAGTTTAAATTTCTCGGCAATCCGCTAAAGGAGTTCTTTCCCTATTTCCATGGAGACCGAACTTCCGGTTTTAAAATTAATTAAGAGCTTAGCATATGTATTGTATAGTGGTAATGTATTTGAAATTATTACATTTATGGATTGGTGGAACGAAATGGATGATTGATGGAACTATATGGATTTTTTTAATTTATGGATATTTTAAATGATGGAACGATGGATATTTTAATTTTATGGATAAATAATAATGATAAATAATAATAATATGAATAAATAATAATAATAATATGGATAAATAATAATTTTAAATGATGGAATGAGGATGATGGAATTAAGAGCTTAGCATATGGTCATTATAAAATTTAAATTAGCGTGCGGGAAGTTAGCGCATGGGAATTGCACTCGGTAGGCCCGGGTTCGATTCCCGCCACTGCCTAAACTGCTGCCATGTTCAGGCGGTGTATGATCACATTAAGCATGTGGGTCCGTAAGTCCTTCCGAGAGGTTAGTGGTAGGGGAAGGAGGGTACGGCCCCTGTGGATGCCTCCCCCACTGGGTCCCGGTCTAAATTGAGTGAATAAAAAGAAAGTTAATAGAGATTGTCACGAAGGACGCGGTAACCCAGTGGTTAGCGTGCGGGAATTGCACTCGGTAGGTTTGGGTTTGATTCCCGCCACTGCCAAAACTGCTGCCGTGTTCATGCGGAGTACAATCACGTTAAACATGTGGGTCCGTAAGTCCTTCCGAGAGGTTGGTGGTAGGGGAAGGAGGTTACAGTCCCTGTGGATGCCTCCCACACTGGGTTCCGGCCTAAATTGGGTGGCACTTCCTGGCCGTCCAAATAGTTACCTTACATCTTTCTGGTAGGTCGCACCAGTGAGTTTGCCACGGTCGGAATTTTCAAGGGTAGCGAACAGGCTGGTCACCGAAAGCGGCCAGTAGCAAATAAATAACTAAATAATATCGTATCACACAGAACCAGCAAGAAGGTCATTAACACATAGACTTCTCAAAGGGATCGGCTGCGTTTACGATTACGAAATAAGCAAATTCCAATTCCTTTCTTCGCTTTCCCTGCCCCACCATGTCCGGGTGCAGCTGCAGCCTAGTAATGACTCATCGTGATTTAGAAAAATCATTGAGAGGAGAGATATTTTTTTTTTTGGAAAATATATTTATTTTATCTACTACGATATTTTTTACATATTTGACTATCATTAATAAAGTTTTTACTTGTTTCAGACTCATCAGCCTTTTTAAACATAACATTATATCTAGAAAATAAATAAAACTTTTAAGTTCTTATTTTTTGTTCTTCATTCGTTATTAGCGTAAACGGTTTAAACACATTTACACCTTTAAATATATTATAAAAAGTGCTAATCCTTGATCTTTATTAAATCTCGGAACTTCATTAAATCTTCCGGTGCTGCATTAAATCTCGACAAAGCCGATATAACGGAAGTTCTGCACTGTGATGATGATGCGCCAATCGTAAATAAATTGAGTGATGGCGAAATTCGTGATATGATATTAAATAAAAAAAGATCAAAGTAGCGACGATAAATGTGGAGAAGAAAGAATACCCATTGATAATCTTATGCAAACAATCAATCATGCAATTAAAGGCCTGGAACAAAGAAGCTTTATAACCGAGCAGGAATAATGTGCATCTACAGGATAAAAAAAACTGCTTTCCCATAAACCAAAATTAATGAAATAACAAATGTTAATTCAAATATTTAAACGAAATGATAAAATGTAATTTTATCATTTCGTTTCGTTCACATATTCTAAATTATCAATGTGTATATTTTTTCTTAGAAATTTCTTTTGCCCTATTTTTTAGATTAAATAATATGTTTTAATTGATTAACTTTTGTCATTATTTTTACTAAAAATAGTGCTTTATAGTGTATTTAGTTAATATTAAATCTGAATTTGATTCAAATTCTATAATCCGGGAAAATCCGGAATCGGCAATGTCCGGACGAGTCTGGATTTTCGAGGTTGTATTATTAATATTGCTAATTAAGGCAAAAAATCATTTGGCGGGATTTTAAACAAAAAACCGCTATTTGGAGCAATTTTTGACTAATAATTGAGTGTTGTCGCAGAATTTGACATTATTTTGCAGCATTCCGGTTTTGGGAGAGTCTGGATATTAGAACGCCTGATAAGAGGTCGCGTACTGTATTTAGTGAATTTCAAGTGAGAGAAGAAAGACTTTTAAATAGAAAAATTCTGAGTATTAGAACTGATTGCGGCATGGAATTCTGCCATAATAAGTTTAAGCATTACTTAACTAAACAGGGAATCAAGGCTGAAAGGACAGATACATATACTTCTCAACAAAATAGTGTTTCCTAGAGATTCAATCTCACTGCTTTGGATTGCATAAGAACAATGCTTAATGAAAGTAAGTTAAACGATAGATTATGGGCAGAAGCAATCTTGTGTTTTTCTTACGTTAAGAACAGAATATGTCATAAATTTAAAATCAGAACTCTACTAGAATTTTATAATAATGTGAAACCCTCAGTAAACCATTTTAGAATTTTTGGCAGCAAAACATATGTTGGTAAACCTAAGCA
This sequence comes from Amaurobius ferox, assembly GCA_951213105.1. Classification (NCBI taxonomy): domain Eukaryota; kingdom Metazoa; phylum Arthropoda; class Arachnida; order Araneae; family Amaurobiidae; genus Amaurobius; species Amaurobius ferox. The sequence goes on along the minus strand of OX578133.1, from coordinate 122,698,849 downwards.
AACCAGGAAAAACTTTGATATGCGAGCTCAGGAAGGAATAATAGTGGATTATGCCACTAATACGAAAAGCTACCAGGTACTATTAGAAAGGGATTCAAAAGTAATTGAAATGAGTAACGTCAGATTCGAAGAAAGTATCAACGCAGAGGAAAGCAACCTAGACCCAAATGGAGATACTAGAACACCCCTACTGTCACCTTTCAGGTAACTCCAGATCGCTATTCTATAGGCTCTGGTGAGAAATATTTGGATAGAAAATCGGGCAAAAAAGCAGGCAAGAGTGAAGACACTGACTTCGATTTATCCGAAGAAGGTGAGGAAATGGACTCTCCTGCTGATTCCAACCTAATTCCTTGTTCGGATATCCCTTGGAATCACGAAACCAACCTAAGAGCCGACGGTAGTAGAATAGATGTATATTATTAAGTTAAGGGGCACAGTAGGGAAAGACTAAGATCCCATAACGATGTTAAAAATTATTGTAAAAAGAACAACATTCAATATAATCAAAATCTTTTTGACTTCAGAGAGAAAAAGAGTAAAATAGTGTCAAAAAGGGTTAATAAACCAGAAGCAAGTAATGTGGAAATTAATATTCTCAAAAACTACAAAGCAGCTCTCAAATCACCCCAAATCAAAGAATGGAACCAAGCCATGACTGAAGAAATTAATGTTATGAAAGAACGAGATGTCTGGGAATTAGTTCCCTCACCTCCTTCAGAAAAAATAATAGGCAGTCAATGGGTGTATACATTAAAAAGGGACGCAAATGGAGAGATACAAGGATTTAAGGCAAGGCTTGTAGCTCAAGGGTGTACTCAAGAAAAGGGTTGACTCGTATGACGAAGTTTTTTGTCCAGTCATTAATTTCAGCTTGATTGGGCTATTTTTTACAATCTTTGTAAACTTGCTAGGATGGATGAACTTCCACTGGATATCAAATACGCATACTTATATGCTAAGTTGAAGTACAAAATCCACATGAGACATCCAGAAGGTTTTACCAACTCTAAGTACGATGATCACGTATGCTTATTAAATAAAGCAATCTACAGACTTCACCAAAGTGGTAGAGATTGGTTTATGGAACTCGATTCCATATTTAGGGAATTAAAGTTTACAAAACTTAAATGGTGTAACTGTAGTTATGTCTTTAATAAGAAAGTACTTATACTGGTTTATGTACATGACATCATTTTGTTTTCTAAAATTCAAAACGATATCGACTTAGTTGTTTCAATGTTAAAAAAAAAAATTGATATAAAAATTCTAGGAAAAATCAAACTACTAGGTAGAGAATTTGAAGAATCAGATCATAAATTTTATATACACCAAAAACAATACATTGGAAAGGTCTGTGAAAATTTTAAACAGTTTAAATACCCAATTGTTTCCTTGCCGATAGCCAAAGGTTATATTTTGAGTAAAATAGATTGTTCGAGTACTAGTGAAGAAATTGATCAGATGAAAAATATTCCATACAGAAATTTAATAGGACGTTTGAGCTTCATTGCTAGTACGACACAACCTGATTTGTACTATGCAGTAAATTTACTATCTCAATTCCAGGGGAATCCCACCATAAAACATTGGGATGCCCTGCCCCTGGCCTATATAAGAAATTCGGATTGGAGGAATATACTTGTTACTTGGCTGCATGCTTGCCAGCATGCTTTCATGTATGATGATAGTTGAAATGGATAAGGTTTAAACTTGTGGTATTAGACTTCAGTTTAGACATGGTAATAGAGATAGAAATCAAGTTCCGAGCTGTAGTGCATCAACTTATAATTACTATATCAATCTAATTATGATGTGTGAACCGATTTCAAGTATTCATTAATTTTTCATTAATTTGACAATTTCGATTTCAAGTTTTCATTTTCATGAAAAATGTGTTTTTTCTAATAAACCTGTACAAAGCAGGATTACAGACTTTTTTACAGTTTAGAATATGTGTTAAAGTCAATAAAATGGATATGTAAGTTTCAGTCTTTGTTTTTTCTCATTTTTATAACTTAATTTACAAATTTCTATTTAACGAATTTTCTTTATAACGAAGTTTTTAAGTGGAGCATTGATACCTTGTTAAATAGAAACTCGACTGTATATGTAAATCTTGCACACACAGTGCAGAATGACTTCCCACTCCTCTGATCCCTCCAATCTTTTGCTAATTCACCAGTATCCCCTGTATGTTTTTCTCTGCAGCTTTACTCTTTCCATTTCGACCGGATATTTTATCCAACAAATTCACAAAAAAGTGCATCTTTTAAGTTTGAAAAGACCTTTTCTCAGCTTATCTTTCGAACACCTTGTTTTGTGGTGCCTCGCGGATGTTCCTTAGAGGAGTCATAATGTGGGTTCAGGGTAGCTAAATTTTAAAACAATTTCATGCCTTGCATTGTTTGGCGAAGCATTCTATTTTTATTCACAAGGTATGCATAGTCACTTTATGTGATGTGCAAGTTTTCACTTGCGAAGATTGGCAACTCTTGGGAAGTGAAAATCTCTTTAGTGGGGCATTTGATTCCGAGCAACCGATTGAGAAGGTGGTCACAAGATTTTGGGGTGCTGCGGTCCGTGGCTCGTTCTAGGGTGCCGTGACCTGCAGACACCAGTGAGAGAATATTTTCATTGTAATGTTCTTAATGTTTGGAATTTTAATGTTTTTAACATTGTGCCAATATTTAATGTGAAGTTTTTCTGGTCTTGCTCTGCCATCCCAGTATCATCAATGTATTGTCTCTACCATCCCACCGAATCTTTTGCATCAAATTTTGCACCAACAATTAATGTGAAGTCTTGCTCTGATATTGGTTGTTAGAAGCGGCCACAAGACCAATTATCATTTTGTTTAAAGTTTTTGTGCTTTTGTGAAAAGCAAGCTGTGTTATCAACAAACTCCATAGGCTACCGAAATATCTTTCTCTGCTCCTGTGCCATCTGGTCCGGCATCTACGAGGAGAGAGTGGCCATATCAAGGAAATAGGAGCATCGCTCCTTTTTTTCATCTGAATGCTGTCTCTGTCACTAATTAGTGATGCTAATAATTGTCATCATTTTTAACATAAAGTGTTTGCCAGTGGCTTGAAGATTTAACCAGTTTTCCCGGTTCCTTGTGTGATTGGATCCTTATGTGTGGTGCTGCCATCTATATTCAGTCATGAAAAACATTGCAGCCCAAATGAGAATTTTTCCATAATAGATAAAAGTTTTAGCTGCTGAGAATTTGATTAGTATTTTAATTTTAACAATTTTTATGAATTTATTTTGAACACTTACACCTTTATTTGCAAACTTAGAATTTATTATTTTTCACAAGTACACTTGTAATTTTACATTTACTATTTTTTTTTTTCTTTTGAGTTTAACGTTTTTGGTGGACAGCTTTCCAGACAGACCAAACTCTGGTCTTTAGGCCAGAGAGGAATTTGAACCTGGGATTTAATTATTTTAAAATCTTAGTTAAAAGTTTTTGAATGATTGTTTTACTTTAAAAATTAAGTACTAATGATTTGGAAGATGTTTTTGAAGCTCTTAAGTTTAAAATGTTTGTTAATAATAAAATAAAAGTTTAGTTTAATAGAAATTTGATTGTGGTGTTTTTGTCTTGACTGTGGGTTGTTGGTATGTATATTAAAAGGTAAACATCAAAGTAATGAGCACAAGCCAAACCATTTAGAAAAAAGTAAGAAACTTTATTATTTAATCAGCTTATTGGAAATAAATTTGAGGGTAAAATAAAATATTATACCCTATAGGCTTCGGGAAATCGGTAAAATCTAGCCTGTCCTCGAGGAGCTATTAAAATTTTTACCCGTCCTAAGAATTTTTTTTATATTATATTCATTAACATGTGCTTAAATACATTGTACAACAATAATAAATTAGAACCAACTGCCTCACAATGAAGTGCGATAACTGCATATTCAAATGCCAGCCCCACAGCGCTTAACCGTCGCGATCAAACTCGCTGACGCAGCGTCTCTGATAAAGGACTGAACCCGACGGAATTCCGATCTATGGATAGGTGCAGAGGGGTAACAGATGTAACGAATCTCTCCTCTTTCCAATGTTTGGTAATTTGAAGAAGTGGTAAATAAATAATCATATAAATCCTCTTGTCTCTAAGCAGTTTAAACCTCATTCACACTCTTAATTTCTAGGGAATGTGACTGAATCAAGATTAAAATCTTCTTAGACTGAATAGATTTTTCATACCTTAACTTCAGTTGTCAGACAACTGGAACAAATGGCATGAATTAATTGTAAACATATTAGTTTTAAAGTTGAAACCAACGTGGGGAAGAAAAGGAAGTACTTCTGGCTGAAACTAGAAGAATCCATTCCAAAAATTCAAATTTGTTACGTACTCCAGTCTATTACAGCAAATGGAAATTTTATAGCTTGGGTTTTAAAGAGTTAAAAGGGGATAGCTCTCTGCAAGGGTTTGGGCTTAGACCCGGGCTTGGCTTAAGTTTTCTACTTTTTCGGGCTGGATTGAGTCTTTTTTTTTAAACGTCCGTTACGACCGGGCCGAACATATTTATTTTGAAATTTTTTTCAATAGATTTAAATTGAATACATGAAATTATTCTGTTTATTTCAGCTATATGTTTAAAAAGACAAACTCATTTCTCAGTACAAAATTATCACAAATTTGTTTTTAACATATTTGAATACAAATCATTTCGGCCTGTTGAGACGCAGTTATCTTCAGACCGAGTTCATTCTACTTTTATAAATTTCTCCGGGCTTGACTCGGGTTTAAGCATTGGTATTGTCAATCAGGTGAAAATCTGAAATTTCGACACATGTAGACCTCGAACAGGAAAACAGAACATGTTACTTCGATCGTGAGCTCGCTATCGCATTTTCGTTCGGTCATTGGATTCACTGGGTGGAGGAAGAGGGGAAGCGCCTGTGGTTACAATGCAGACCTGATGGCTCTCCTAGAAAGAAGTCATTGTAATGCACACTAGCTAAGTTAGGGTGGCGATTTTCAGGTGACGACATTTCAATTTTCATTCATGGCACGGGAAAGGGTGACTTTTGCCATAATTTTTACGATGACAACTTTTTTTTGTTGTTGTTCTTTTTTTACTGAATTTCTAATCTTAAGGCCATCCGAGAGGATGGCAACTTCCGAAAATTGTCCATTCTCGCCAAATTTTAACCAGCGAGGACGGAAGCATGGACGATTTCCGGAAGCCTGATACACCATACAGTCAGGCAATTTAAAAATAATAATAACTTATGTTTAATTTAAATAAATAAATGAATAAATATAAATAATCAATCATAAATAAATTAAGGATGTCAAAAACGACATCACATAACAAACTAGAAGCAAATGTGGAAATTAGAATCTCCAAAACTTCACGGAAGCTGTCAATTCACCCCAATCCAGAGTGTGGAATACTGCAATGGCAGGAGAATTAGGTGTCATGAAGGAAAGAGGTGTCTTTGATCTAGTGTCTTTACCCGTTTCCCATAAAATAATTGGCTGCCATTGAGTATATATACTCAAAATGGATGAAAAGGGTGAAATTGGTAGATTTAAAGCAAGACTTGTTGCCCAAGGATTTAATCAAGAAAAGGGGCTAACTTATGATGAAGTTTTTATTTTACTATTGTTAGTATGTTTTCACTGTATATGTTTGTATGTTAGGATCGTTACATTTGCAACTCAATGTTAAATGTGCATATTTATATGCAAAATTAAATGATAAAATTTATATGTATCAACCACCTGGTTTTATTGATAAAAGTAGAGATAATTATGTTTTTCTTCTGAGAAAAGCTATATATGATTTATATCAAAGTGGTCATGAATGTTATCTTGAATTAGATGATGTGCTCAGGAAATTGAATTTTGTTAAGTTCAAATGGTGCAACAGCGCCTATGTATTTAATAACAATATTCTGTTAATTGTACATGTTGATGACATAATTGTTTTTGCTAAACATTAAAAGGATCTAGAATAGTAGTTTCACTACTGAAATCAAAATTTGTCATCAAAGCTATTGACAAAATAAAAATGTTACTAGGTATTGAATTTGAAGCTAAAATAAATATTTTATACATCAAAACTAGTGATAGATTTACAAAATTTAAATATCCAGTCTCTAGTTTACCTATTGCAAAAGGTGTTCTGTTTAGTGAATCAGACTGTCCATCCAATTGCCATAAAGTTGAGCAAGTGAAGTACTTATCTTACAGAAATCTATTAGGATGCCTTTCATTTCTTTCAAGTAGGACTAGATCAGATATTTGCTATGCTGTAAATATTCTTTCACAATTTCAGGAAAACCCAAGCATTAAACACTGGGATGTTTTGATTAAATTGTTAGGATATGTTGATCCAACTAAAGTTTTTAAATTAAATTTATCAAACATAAAAAATGTAAATCTTAAATGTTTTTCTGATTCTGATTTTGCAGCCAACCACGATGACAGAGTGTCATTAGTGAGCATAATATTTTTAATTGATAATGTTCCAATTTCATAGAGGACTTTTAAACATAAATGTGTCAGTTTATCAACCATGTAAGCAGAATATGTTTCTTTAACTGAAGCTGCAAAAGAGATGTTATGTGTGCAAAATATTTTGGGAGAATGTAAAAAGCTTGGAATTAAATTGGATAAAAGTATTTTATACTATGACAATCAAGGAGTCATAAACTTTTCTAATTCACCCATTGAGAATCATAGGATAAAATATATCGATGTCAACTACCACATTTTTAGAAATTTAGTTGAAAAGAAACTATTTGAAATTACATTTGTTTATAGTAAAAATAGTAAAGCTGATAGTTTTATTAAACCTATAACTAAAGATATGATTTTTAAGTTTTGTGGAAAATTTTTTAAAAATTGTATTCAAAATTGCGTGAAGTAAATATTTTTAAAATACAACTTTTTCAAATCCCTCATTATGTAGTTTAGATGCAAATGGGTTTAAATTGTGTGGCGAAGAGTATATTTGTTTACTATACTAAGAATCAATTTTTCATAATATAAAATGTCTTTACAAACTCCTCAACAAGCAGGTTAGTTGCTGTTGATTTAAACTGTGTTGTGACATACAAATTTTTAAAATACTAAATATAAAATATAATCTTTTTTAAAACTCCACAACTAACAGGTTAGTTGTTGTTGATTTCAACTGTGTGGCAAAGACTTAAAATATGGTAGTTAAGAAAATCCTCTGTTGTATGCACAATATAAATTTATAAGACTAGTTGAATGCATTTCAGTATTCTAGAAAGACATAATCTGCAGGGGGGGACAATGTTAGAAGCTATAAAGTAAACAAACGATGTATCACGATAGCATTACGGTTAAAACTTAAATAATGGATTTTTCCCGGTTAACTGTTTTGGTTATGGATCGCTTGTTAAGTGTCCGAGTTAAATCTAATTTGAGTCTTAGCTGACCAGAATATGCTAATTTTTCGTATCACTGGAAATTGGTATACTCCGGAAGCATCACAACAGAAACGGGTATAAATACTCAGTGCCAGTAAAGGCACACTAGCTTGATCTTAGCTTTGTGCTTATAGCATGTTGTTAGTTGAGTTTAGTTATTGCTGCAATGTAGCTGATATCTTTTATGTTTTTACTCCTGTGACTATGCTCAGTTTGGAGCAATGATATGATGTATACCCTTTTTTCTGTGAGCAACATCTCAGTTAAGGATGTATGTTGTTATAATTTGTGTCTCTTGCTTTCGTGAGTAATAAATTTATTTTTATTTTAACTCACTCTGTGAACTTCTTTCCATGACTTCAATGTATGACTCACCCACTGTAACTCGTTAGTCAGAGACTTCGCATTTCTATATCTTGACTAAAATTTGCTGACAAATTGCATCAAGTTAGCATAGGACTTTAACTCAAAGTGTTCTTTCAGGATGTCCCATGCCGCTTCGGGGTCATCTGTACATGAGATCAGTTCTTGGTTATCCTCCTCCATACCATAATACAGCGTTACTATGATTTTGTCTTTCCTCCTTTCATAATCAAGTTTACCAATCCTCCCTGGTTATCATCACTTCTTAATTTTATTTCCATTCCGACGATGAAACTATAACATCCTTCATGAATGAATGAATGAATGACATGAAGGTGGGTGGCTCCAGAAGAACCCAGCACATCGACCAGAGGTCTATTGTACTACCCCAACAGGTGAAGGTCCTTAAGAAAAGAGACTAGTAGCCGAAGCAAAAATCAGCACTTGACAGGAATGTCATACAACTCCCAGGGCTCGATCACATGTCGACACAAGTGTTCGAACCTGTAACCAACATCCTTCATTCTTTAGCACATACTTCATATCTACGCTCCATGTTGCATAGTTTTATTTATTTATTTTCAACATTTCTGCCATGGATGCGCTTATTTAACTCCGCTCCTCTTAACAAAACTGTAGTGTGTCATTATTGCTAAGTTTTCTGCCATTCCACAGCCCTGGTCGAGTTGCTTGATTCAAAAAATCAACTTTTATACACAACACTGTATCCGGTCGTCCAAATAGTTACTCAAGTCCTCTGGATGAGTCGGACGGCCTGGGGTTTCCACACAACACTGTATCTTACTGTGGCCAATTTTACCAGAAACTTGCCAGAGCTCTAGAAGTTTAAAATACTCTTAACTACAGAGTTGCAGTGGGTGAGGTATCATTTTTAGTGATACATTACTTAGAAAAGAAGTTCATTGGGTGAGTTAACGAAAAATCATTTATTATTCACAAACATAAGGCAAAAGTAATAATCATACGAGCAAACATCATTTGCTGCGATGTTGCTCACAGTGATAATCAAACATCAAACCAATGCTCTAAACTGAGCATATTCACAGCTGTTAGGCTGCCGGTCAAATCTGCTTGCTCATCTAAATCTCCCTCTCTCTCTGCTGTGCCTTTATCTGCACTGGGTATTTATACCTGTTTTTATCGTAACACTTTCGGAATATGTTAATTTCCAGAGATAATTAGAACTAGCATATTTCGATAAGCCAAGACTCAATCTAACTCAAATGAAAAATGACTCGGACACTTAACAAACGATCCATAACCAAAACAGTTACCTGGGATATACCCATTGATTAAGTTTTAAGCATTACACCATCGCGATACATCGTTTGTTTACTTTAAAATGTCTAACAGAAGTTGTGTAACCCATGAGCCCTGGAATGAGACTCCTGCTGCGCTGCATTGGCACATTGTCATTTTTTTTCACCTATTGTTGTGGCAGTGTGTGATTTTGCACTCGTTGGCAGGAATTGTGGCTCTTGGTGGCTCCCGTGAATGTACTTGACAACATCTTTGGTGGGAAGAGGACAGTTTCAAGCTAGACAGCAAGGGAAGAGGCATATGAAAATGTAAAGTAGAAGCGGCCTCCTAGTCTTGGGGCCCACATCACCAGAAAGAATGCACATCAAGCTGTGTCATTTGTTGTTGTTGAGACCCAGAATGTCCTACCTATCAGAAAGGAATCTGTGTCATTTGTGAAATTTCTAAAAGATGGGACAAGACTTGCCCATCACAAGTTTTTCGTGAACACTAGAAAGGTGATGGACCCTCTCGCACTGTGGCTTTTAGTTCTCCGGTGGGTAGTAGGATCCATTTAGCTGAGAACTCACAACTTCTCCCAGATTGCCACAACCCTGCATTGACAAATACCAGAGATCGTGTCCCAGGTGGCCTTCAATGACATCCCTGCCAATTTACGAATCCATTGCCATTCACATAGACCTCCTTTTGCCTTCCACGTGTTTCTCATTACCTTTAGATCCAGGTGACCCCGTAAATTTTTATTATCTTTAATGGTGAGCGATATTTTGATCATCGTATTTAGGTCAACAAGACCCTTAGGACATTATTTTTAAGTGTATTTTTTTTACGTGACACAAGTACATACCAGCAAGTGGAAGACTTACTGCACCTGTGAAGAAAAATATAACTTTTTATTTTTATAAAATTTATAGAAATTGACACAGCTAGCTTAAAACACAAACCTTTGTCTCTGTGTTCTCATTTTCACATCTCCATCATCCACACCCTTTTTCCTAGGCATTTGTTTTTCAGAATTGTATAGGATGCAATGCATAAGAAAGTAAGGTTTTATATTTCTAATTAAATGGTTATTTTAAAGGTTAATTGGTTATTTGGTAGCTAATTATTTGAATTTAAATATTAATGTAAAGTTTAATAGTAAATTAATTTCATGGCCATTTTTAAAAGTAATAAGTCAAATTTACAAATTTAAAAAAATAATAATAATAAATCTGTGTTTTATGTTACAAATTCATTTTTTAAGTATAATTTTATAATTGGGAAGAAAAGCCTTCCTAACAGAGCTAATTATTGGGGGTTACAAATAAGAACTCATAAGAAAGGTTTGTTTTCCTCTAGGAATTGAATTATAGATTTTATTCTCAGTTTAGCCCAGTTATTACCCAGAAGGTTTTTTTTCCCCCACATTGGCAAATGTTGTCTACTAGGCAATTTAAGCTTATAGTTCTCTGTAAATTCGCAGTCAAATATCAAATGTTTTGAAAATCCAATTACACCACAAATGCAGTGTTTGGTGTCTTTATTTTGGATTTTGTGAAGATAGGTTGGGAAACAGCCATGCTCTGTACCAATTCTGTACAAAAACTGAACCAATTCTCTGCTGTAAATCAGTTGCTCTTGAGGTACTTTGGGAAGATAGTTGAAAGTTTCTCTTCCTTTCTCACTTTCATACTACTGCAATTAGCACTCTTTTATAGTATTAACATTTAGATGATACCTTAGTGATAAACGAGGATACGGTAACTTCTTACTCTGAATAGAGATCTGAGATCGCATCAAAAGCTAGGCAGTCTGCAATCTCATTTCCCAGAACACCTGAGTGTCCTGTAACCCATAGAAGCTTAAAAGAACTGCATGTGCAGGGGGTTCGATTTGCCCCAATTTCATTTCTTATGTAATCATTTTATATTATTTGGCCATATTTTATCATCTGTTGTTGCTGTTGAAATGGCTAATTGCTATGTGAGTGAAAATCCTCAGTTGTACTTCTAACACTAAAAGGTATAAGCTACCGCTAATGCACTACCACTATAACAGGTTTAGGCATGACTGCATTCACTGTCTAAATTTATCTTTATTGTTTATCTTTTCTCATCTTGTAAATTAGTGTTATTTTCTCTGATCATTGACCATGTGAATAATGTCTGTTTTCATAGCCATTGCTGTTCTATTCCTTCCAATATTTTTCTACACGTTCTTGCTAAACATTTCCAACACAATGTGATTCTATACCAGTACTTCCCAAACTGGGTGTCATGGCACCCAGAGGTGTCATCTAAAGGTTTATGGAGTGTTACAAACTGACTAATAATTAAATAAATAATTTTGTTTTTTGGAAAAAATATACAGATATTAAAAAATATACAGATACAAAAATAAGAAAGCCAAACATCCGGAAAACAGCACCTGTCTTGTGGTTTTGTTGCAGTTTTTGACCACATATTCTTGTGATGCAGAATGTTCTGGGATTACCAATATTAAAATAATGAAACATGGTAGTTTAAAAATGCTGCGAGTGAACTTATCCCATGTTTGTCCCAATTTAAAAAACATTTTTAATACTCACCACGCACATGTGAGTCACTAAAACTGAGGATGAAATATGTGTGCTTGTTGTTTGTATGTAATATGTTTCTTTTACCTCATATAAAATGTAAATAACACTGTAAATATGTGTCTTCGTTTTTATTCATCTTATGAAGGGTGCTGTGTCATTTTTGATGACAAAAATAGCAATGTTAAATGTTAAAAGTACTCAAGAATTTATGCTGTGTCATTTTCGACACATAATTATAATTTTAATTTACCTTTTTACTATTTCTACTTATTACTTTATTTTAACTTTTAGAATTACATATCTATTAAACTTTAAATGTTATGTTGAACCATAATTACTTTACATTTTATACCTTGAATTACTTTTAATTTATCCTTGGAATTTTAACAATTAGAATTATTACTTGGAGTAAATATTTATCTTGAAGATTAACACTTGAAATATAATAAATTCCCTTAAACAAAATCACTTAAACATGTTCACCTGGCTGGGGGGGGGGGAGAAAATAACTTGTTGGACCACACTGGTGTCAGAACTTGTTTTATGTTAAAAGGTTGACTTCTCAAGGTGCCACACTCAAATCATGTTGTTGAGGACCAGGACGTGGTATTCTGCACACTCCAGAAGGTATTTTCCCTAGTACTCATCTAAATGGATCCTGCAACTCGCTGGGGAAATTCAGAGTCCCCAAGCAAGAGAAGACACCATTGCCTTTTCTCAAAAACTCTGGAGGCAGGCAGGTGCTGTTAAAAGGACGGCAAGAAAAAGCAATCATAGACATACTCAGATGAACGAGTCCCACTCTCGCAGGAAATTCAGTCAAAAAAAAAAAATCCCCGTGCTAGAGGGAGCTCTGTTGCCATACTCTTTGGGTAAAACTTGATGACTCAAAATAATAGCTATCTAACCCCGAAAATGAGAAGTCGCTCGCCATCAACTTCATAGTCACTTGTCTGCCTCAGAACTCATTTTCCATTGCCTAAGATGACATGCCTTTCCCATCAACGAGCACAGAATCACATCTCATACTTTTCTGTAGTTACAAGCGAAAAACTAGCAACATACCAAACGCAGCGATGCCAAAAACATTCCAGAACTTTCAGGAACAGCAACCACATGGTGGAAGATGAGGGAGGAAGGAATAGACATTAAAAAAACCCATTAAATGATATCAATCTTGAACAAAACGTGCAACGCTCTGATGGTCATCAGAAAATGGCATACGCATGTGTGCAGTTTGAAATTGATAAAATTGTGTTTGTCAAAATGAACGAATTCATTTTGAATGCTGCCGATCTGAAAATGGGTTTAAAAACAAGGTTTAACCCTTTGTGGACGGTTGACGTGCCCGTGCATCGACTGCGAACTTGCATTCAAAAATGGTAATCACGCATTCACGTCGAAAAAACTTTACCCTAAAGGACGGCAGTCACTAATATGCATTTCTTTATGGAACATTTTTATTTAAATTTGTCTACTAGATGGCGTTAAATGCCCATGCGAACAACTCCAATGTATTTTGCAGATATTAGACCTTGGCATAGGGGGGATCCAATGAATCATTTCTCCATCTAGAGCAGTGAAACATGGTTTTGTAATATAAACAAACAGAGCACTTCTCATAGCCTCTGCTATTTTTAAATTGAGTTTTGGTTCTCTTTTTGATTTTAGCTTAATGATTTCGTTGATGTATCATAGGAATATAAGTGAATATCTTTTTTTTAAGTTTGGGTTTTAGATAAATGAGCGGCAGTGAAATTATTAGGTTATTTTGGATTAAAGAATGGCTTGGCCAAGACGTTTTCTTTCTGTGGAAGAATATACGTGTATGATAAACGAACCGGACAGTAATGAAAGTGATACAGATAGTAAAGATTCGTGGAGCTGTGGTATTTCTGATGATGAATCTGAAAATGCAAGTGATTCTTCAGATTCTGAGCTTACTATTATTACAATGCCGCCAGCTTAAGTAGCTGTTTCTGCGAATGATGTTTGGACAAGAGATTTAAAAGATCTGAATTCTTTTGAGTTTTTTAGCATGCCTGGAATCAATCACAATATTAAGCTGCCTAATTTAGATGAGGAAATTGATTTTTTTTAGCATATTTTTTTATGATGAACTAATAGAATTCATAGTAAAAGCAACTAATGAATATTTTGTATTGAGATTTGTATGAAAAATATACATCAAATAGAAAATAAGTATTTCTTTTATTCCTTAGAAAAGTAGATTGCTGTATTGAACAGGTGATTTTTAGTGAATTTTTTTCAAGAGTTAGGCTTAACGGAAAAAATTAGCCTTCCTTTGGGAACAGTTTGGAAGTGAAGCGCTCCATCCTTTGGGCCATGGCAGTTCTGGAATGCTTCCATCCGCAAAGGGTTAAATGCCAAAAATGGAAAAACGAAGTTTATCTGCAAAGAAATGGAAAAAACATTTTAAGAATTTAGAAAATGAAAACGGGAAATAAAGGAAAACAACAAATTTTGAATAAAAACGGGAAAATAATAATTTTGGATAGAAGATCTAAAAATGCAGCACAACAAGGATATATATATTATGAAGGGATATTTTCATTTGGGGATGGTAATGTGTTGCACAAAATGTTCAAGATTGGTAAACTGTCACCATGAAAAAACTTTGGAATGTACTGTTCTGTACATACATCTTCCCAAAGATGTGATGATAGAATTTCACCATTGCACATAAACATATATCATACAGAATGCGAAAAAGGTATAAGGACAAACGAAAACTCGCCAAATCTATAAATCTTTTAGATGGAAATGTATGCAAATTTCTTAATTAAAAATATTGATAAAATTAAGTTCTGTTTCATGTAAATTAGTTAAATTTTCTGAAAATAAATATGTATAAATTTACTTTATGAATTTTAAACCTATATGATCTCGGAAAAAAGTATAAGGATAACTGTTTTTTCATCTATAATTATAGTAAAATTTTGCACATTTGAAAAAAAAATAACTATTTCAAATATAAAGACTAGATTTCTAAACAAAATTCACACTTGTCTCATTTCTTCACGACTTTTGTATAATACCAAAATGTACTCATCTGCCTAACCTTGAAAAAGGGAAAATTCTTTATTTTAAAGAATGTGGATTGAGTGGACATGAAATTTCGAAAAAAATTAAAAGATTTATAACTGTAGTTTATAATTTTCTAAAAGAACATGGAATGTATGGAATGAAAAAACGAACTGGAAAGCCAGAAATTCTAACGCATTGACAGAAAAGAATGGTTGTTAGAAGAGCTTGCGAGAAGAAATAAACTGCAAATGAAATTAGAAGAAATTTGGACCTACCATGTTCCACACGAACAGTTCATAATGTTTTGAATAAACAACCAAATATTTGGTATGGAAAGTAAATGTCACATTCGCCTCTCAAAAAAGAACATAAGGAAGGAAGACAGGAATACATTTCTCTCGGTCCAAAATGGATTGATGTAATCTTTTCGGACGTAAAGAAGTTCAATCTTGATGGACCAGATGGTTTTCGCTATTTTTGGTATAATCTGCGTAAAACCAAAGAAGTTTCTTCCAAATGTCAATACATTAGGAGCACAGTAATGCTTTGGGGCTCTTTTGCAGCAAACGGAATCACGTCTATAGTCTTTATCAACTACAAAATGAACTCTGACAAATATGTTAATATGTTAGGCGAACATTTGTTACCTGAGGCCCCACTAATTACTTCAGGAGACTATATTTTCCAACAGGATAACGCTTCCATACATTTTTCTAAGAGTGCAAAACTCTGGTTTGAAGCTAATTAAGTAAATTCACTTGATTGACCAGCGAGGAGTCCCGATCTCAATCTAATAGAAAATTTATGGGACCTTTTAGCCTGAGAAATTTATAAAAATGTCACTCAATATCAGTGTAAACTGGATCTTGTGTTAGCTATCAAACAAGCTTGGAATAACATTTCCATAGACACTTTAAAAGAACTTTCAGCACCGATGACCTCTCAGCTTATTCAAGTAATTGAAAAGAAAAGGTTGTGTTCTTGATTATAAGAGAAATGATAAGTAATTTAGAACATGTCCCTATACTTTTTTCTATATTTTCTTTAGTAATAATTTTTATTAGGTCAACTTTTGCAAGGTTCATATTTGTATTTATGTGTTGCAAATGTTATTGTATAATTTCATATTAAAGGTCAGAAATATCAAAAATTTATTTTGATAAAGTGAAAATAAAGTATATTTTCATTTAATTATATGTTGTCCTTATACTTTTTTCGGGCACTGTATATACTCACGTATAAGTCGAGAAATTTATGACAAAAAAAAAAGAGCTTCAAAGTGGGGGGGAGGGGATCAGCTTATACACAGAGTCTAAAAAGAAATTGTAAGTCTAAAAATTCTTTTTCTCACAAGGCAATCCATCCTAAAATGATGTGGTAGTAATTACACAATCATGCACTCAGAATCTCTCTGCATTTCAAAACTCTCCTGTGAGTCACTGCCCTTCTGATGCTCCTGACTACCAGCGTATCATGTCATAAAAAATATACATACAACTGTTTGGTATAACTTGCTTGTTTTCTTTCAATGTTTATCTCTCGCTTCTCGTCTCCTCTTACGACAGAAAATGCCTCATTTCAGAACTAGACGCTAGTTGTGATATAACAAATTTACTTATTTCCTAAGTTTCCACTTAATATTTAACCATTAAACTTCAAATAAATAGTTAGAAACAAAGTGCCAGTTGCATTTTTTTAGAAGCTACAATGAAAAAAATACTCTAGGAAAAAGAAATGTGGACAACAGAGAGCATGGAAGAATGAACACAAGAGAGTTAAATCTTAAAATCTAAATGTTTATTTTTGTACTAATAAAATTCCCACCCCATACAGTATGCTCCACAGTTGCAAGGGATTCCCTGGAATTCAACAATCATCCAAGTGTAATAAAAAGTATAAAGAATTCTTAAAAAGAAAAAAAACTATTGTCCTAGGAGACTGTTGGACCATAAATTTGGTAAAAAGAGGAGAGCTCATAATATAAAAAATGATCACCTGGCTGGGGAGGGGGGGGGGGGAGAAAATAACTTGTTGGACCACACTGGTGTCAGAACTTGTTTTATGTTAAAAGGTTGACTTCTCAAGGTGCCACACTCAAATCGTGTTGTTGAGGACCAGGACGTGGTATTCTGCACACTCCAGAAGGTATTTTCCCTAGTACTCATCTAAATGGATCCTGCAACTCGCTGGGGAAATTCAGAGTCCCCAAGCAAGAGAAGACACCATTGCCTTTTCTCAAAAACTCTGGAGGCAGGCAGGTGCTGTTAAAAGGACGGCAAGAAAAAGCAATCATAGACATACTCAGATGAACGAGTCCCACTCTCGCAGGAAATTCAGTCAAAAAAAAAAAATCCCCGTGCTAGAGGGAGCTCTGTTGCCATACTCTTTGGGTAAAACTTGATGACTCAAAATAATAGCTATCTAACCCCGAAAATGAGAAGTCGCTCGCCATCAACTTCATAGTCACTTGTCTGCCTCAGAACTCATTTTCCATTGCCTAAGATGACATGCCTTTCCCATCAACGAGCACAGAATCACATCTCATACTTTTCTGTAGTTACAAGCGAAAAACTAGCAACATACCAAACGCAGCGATGCCAAAAACATTCCAGAACTTTCAGGAACAGCAACCACATGGTGGAAGATGAGGGAGGAAGGAATAGACATTAAAAAAACCCATTAAATGATATCAATCTTGAACAAAACGTGCAACGCTCTGATGGTCATCAGAAAATGGCATACGCATGTGTGCAGTTTGAAATTGATAAAATTGTGTTTGTCAAAATGAACGAATTCATTTTGAATGCTGCCGATCTGAAAATGGGTTTAAAAACAAGGTTTAACCCTTTGTGGACGGTTGACGTGCCCGTGCATCGACTGCGAACTTGCATTCAAAAATGGTAATCACGCATTCACGTCGAAAAAACTTTACCCTAAAGGACGGCAGTCACTAATATGCATTTCTTTATGGAACATTTTTATTTAAATTTGTCTACTAGATGGCGTTAAATGCCCATGCGAACAACTCCAATGTATTTTGCAGATATTAGACCTTGGCATAGGGGGGATCCAATGAATCATTTCTCCATCTAGAGCAGTGAAACATGGTTTTGTAATATAAACAAACAGAGCACTTCTCATAGCCTCTGCTATTTTTAAATTGAGTTTTGGTTCTCTTTTTGATTTTAGCTTAATGATTTCGTTGATGTATCATAGGAATATAAGTGAATATCTTTTTTTTAAGTTTGGGTTTTAGATAAATGAGCGGCAGTGAAATTATTAGGTTATTTTGGATTAAAGAATGGCTTGGCCAAGACGTTTTCTTTCTGTGGAAGAATATACGTGTATGATAAACGAACCGGACAGTAATGAAAGTGATACAGATAGTAAAGATTCGTGGAGCTGTGGTATTTCTGATGATGAATCTGAAAATGCAAGTGATTCTTCAGATTCTGAGCTTACTATTATTACAATGCCGCCAGCTTAAGTAGCTGTTTCTGCGAATGATGTTTGGACAAGAGATTTAAAAGATCTGAATTCTTTTGAGTTTTTTAGCATGCCTGGAATCAATCACAATATTAAGCTGCCTAATTTAGATGAGGAAATTGATTTTTTTTAGCATATTTTTTTATGATGAACTAATAGAATTCATAGTAAAAGCAACTAATGAATATTTTGTATTGAGATTTGTATGAAAAATATACATCAAATAGAAAATAAGTATTTCTTTTATTCCTTAGAAAAGTAGATTGCTGTATTGAACAGGTGATTTTTAGTGAATTTTTTTCAAGAGTTAGGCTTAACAGAAAAAATTAGCCTTCCTTTGGGAACAGTTTGGAAGTGAAGCGCTCTGTTTAACTGTATAACTCTGATAACTGTTTTTTCATCTATAATTATAGTAAAATTTTGCACATTTGAAAAAAAAAATAACTATTTCAAATATAATGACTAGATTTCTAAACAAAATTCACACTTGTCTCATTTCTTCACGACTTTTGTATAATACCAAAATGTACTCATCTGCCTAACCTTGAAAAGGGGAAAATTCTTTATTTTTAAGAATGTGGATTGAGTGGACATAAAATTTCGAAAAAAATTAAAAGATTTATAACTATAGTTTATAATTTTCTAAAAGAACATGGAATGTATGGAATGAAAAAACGAACTGGAAAGCCAGAAATTCTAACGCATTGACAGAAAAGAATGGTTGTTAGAAGAGCTTGCGAGAAGAAATAAGCTGCAAATGAAATTAGAAGAAATTTGGACCTACCATGTTCCACACGAACAGTTCATAATGTTTTGAATAAACAACCAAATATTTGGTATGGAAAGTAAATGTCACATTCGCCTCTCAAAAAAGAACATAAGGAAGGAAGACAGGAATACATTTCTCTCGGTCCAAAATGGATTGATGTAATCTTTTCGGACGTAAAGAAGTTCAATCTTGATGGACCAGATGGTTTTCGCTATTTTTGGTATAATCTGCATAAAACCAAAGAAGTTTCTTCCAAATGTCAATACATTAGGAGCACAGTAATGCTTTGGGGCTCTTTTGCAGCAAACGGAATCACGTCTATAGTCTTTATCAACTACAAAATGAACTCTGACAAATATGTTAATATGTTAGGCGAACATTTGTTACCTGAGGCCCCACTAATTACTTCAGGAGACTATATTTTCCAACAGGATAACGCTTCCATACATTTTTCTAAGAGTGCAAAACTCTGGTTTGAAGCTAATTAAGTAAATTCACTTGATTGACAAGCGAGGAGTCCCGATCTCAATCTAATAGAAAATTTATGGGACCTTTTAGCCCGAGAAATTTATAAAAATGTCACTCAATATCAGTGTAAACTGGATCTTGTGTTAGCTATCAAACAAGCTTGGAATAACATTTCCATAGACACTTTAAAAGAACTTTCAGTACCGATGACCTCTCAGCTTATTCAAGTAATTGAAAAGAAAAGGTTGTGTTCTTGATTATAAGAGAAATGATAAGTAATTTAGAACATGTCCCTATACTTTTTTCTATATTTTCTTTAGTAATAATTTTTATTAGGTCAACTTTTGCAAGGTTCATATTTGTTGTTTTATGTGTTGCAAATGTTATTGTATAATTTCATATTAAATGTCAGAAATATCAAAAATTTATTTTGATAAAGTGAAAATAAAGTATATTTTCATTTAATTATATGTTGTCCTTATACTTTTTTCGAGCACTGTATATACTCACGTATAAGTCGAGAAATTTGTGACAAAAAAAAAAGAGCTTCAAAGTGTGGGGGAGGGAATCAGCTTATACACAGAGTCTAAAAAGAAATTGTAAGTCTAAAAATTCTTTTTCTCACAAGGCAATCCATCCTAAAATGATGTGGTAGTAATTACACAATCATGCACTCAGAATCTCTCTGCATTTCAAAACTCTCCTGTGAGTCACTGCCCTTCTGATGCTCCTGACTACCAGCGTATCATGTCATCAAAAATATACATACAACTGTTTGGTATAACTTGCTTATTTTCTTTCAATGTTTATCTCTCGCTTCTCGTCTCCTCTTACGACAGAAAATGCCTCATTTCAGAACTAGACACTCTGTAACATGGATTGTATAAAACTATAATGCAGGATTTTAAGGGGTTTTTTTCCTTGTAGAGAGTACCTAATAACAACTGTGATGTTTCAAGTCGATTCAGGGTTAATGAAAAAATCGGCCCAAATAATGGGTGAAAGCCATACATTGTTTTGATTGTGTAGTGGATCAAGGACGCTTTTGACAAGCATGCAATACCTGTGGGAAATAGTAGCGAAATCATTCAAGAAATGTTGCTATAATAATGAATTTGATGGCATAGATGGTAATGGTTTTTTTTATAAATGACGATGACAGTGAATTTTATGACATGGGCATAGACAGTGTGGTATCCTGACTCTAAAAAGTGTGTGTGTGTGTGTGGGGGGGGGGGGGCAACTGTTTAACATTTGCTTATGCCAAAGTGTTATTTTGAATGAAAAATACGCATAACATTAAAAGGCCTTGAAAAGTGGGGGGCCTGTGCCCACCTAGGCCCCCCAAGCATACGCTACTGGGCATAGATGGAATTGCTGATATTTACATGGCCTACCAAGGGTTTTTTAAACTGTTTGGCGAGTTTGACTTGGACTATATGTATTACACTTGCTTGGAATCGGACTTTAAAGGGTTACGGTGAAGTTTTTGTTATGGAAATTACATTTTATCATTATATATATATATATATATATATATATAGAATTTTTTTTTCAGTTTTAAGTGTTTTTGAATAATTTATTGAAAAAAAAAAAATTCTCTTTGGGATCGACTTATACGCGAGTTTTGGATTTTTTCTGATTTTTTTCCTGTGAAAGTAGGGAGGGGGGGGGGGGGTAATTTATTCACATAGTTGACTTATATTCGAGTATATACAGTAACCTTTTCTTGTCACAACACAGCAACTAATATATTTTTTATCATAGTAGAGAATGGGACATTTTTTATACACTTGGGATTTAGGCGACATCTTTAAAAAGTGCTTTAGTAATTGTCATAAGTAACACATTGTCACACGTTGTATTCTTTAATAGCCTTCATTATTTTTATATTTAGTGTATTTTCTTTTTCACATATTATCTAACAGTGATTCATAAGCTTATTAATTTTGATATTATATTTTATTAGTTTCATGTTTAATTATAATAAATATTCACATTTAATTCATATTCTTTTGTACTTTCATTATTACAAATTTTATATAAAATTATTTTTTAGCTGTTGGTATTTATTCTGCTACTGAAGTTCTTGACTTTGGTGTATTAAGAAGTCAAGACGAACCAAAAGTATTAACATTATCATTACTCAATGCTGGTCAAAAGCATGTTCATATAGTGGTATGTGTATTTAATTTTGGCTTGCATTATATTTTTTGTTATTCCTATTTCTTACTTTCTTTTTTTATGCATAGTATTCACATTTTCAATCTCCCTATAAAGTAACAATATATATATTAAAATTCTTTATAATTTTCATTTTATTTATAATTTTTGTTAAATGTTTTTCATTTCTTATATGATTATGTATGCTTATGTAATGTCTGCATTTAAAGCTTTTGTCATTCCCACTTCTTTATAATTTTATCTGCAGTATTGTGAGAGCATATTTTAACATATCATTTGTAATTTATATTGCTTAAAATAAAATTAAGGGAATGTATTTGACTTATAAATTTTCATATTATAATTTTAGTGTGAATTTTCTTTCTAAAAATTATATAATATAATTAAGCATTGAGGCCATTTTCCTTCCACATGTATTCATAAAAACTGGCACGATGTGGTGACATACATTTAATATTTTTAAAGGCTTTGTAGACTATTTTACTCAGTGAAAAACATTTTGGCAGTGTTTAAGAAACTGCAGACTAAATTAAAAATAGTCTGCAAAAGATTTTCCCACTCATTATAAGGAATCTTTACAAATTTTCATTTGTGAGTTATCTCTAAGCCATTTCACGTGGACTTCATAATGTGCAAAAAAAGTCTATGTTGCTTGACTGCCACAAGTATGATATCATCATGAATCAAAGAAAGGGATTGTGTATATATTGTAATCTCACGCTTTTCAGTGAAAAACATTATAACATGCTATTTGTTCAGTTCTCCTTTTTTGGGATTGAAATTTCAGCAAAACTGCTATACTTTGCAGATCAGGTACAGAAAATAAAGGTAAAACTTCAAACTGTTTTTAATTGTTTTAAGAACTTTTGCATCCCAAAGTGAGCAAAATATTTTAATAAAATCAGAAATGGAAAAAATATAACTTGCAGGAAATTAATAAAAGTTGAAAGTTTCAACAATTATGAAGTACAAGAAAATTCAGCATTGCTTAAGATTTAAAACTCAGACTTTTGATTAAAATTACACCAGGGCATACAGTGAATTTTCAAAAAATTAACAAACAACACTTTTACGATATGCCCATCTTGAACAAAAAAAATAAATAACTTGCTGTGTGAACAAGTCAGTGCTGTGATCAATTTAAAATGCAAAAATATCTTTACTTGAGAAATAAATTCAAAATATTAACAAGGGTTCGTGCACACTCTGGAATTTATAAGGAATTTAATAATAGACTAAAATGTAAGGGAAAATTAGTTTTTTATTTAAAATTCTGAAAAACAGGGAATTTTCAATTTGTTAATCTGCTCTAATTAAAATGGGTAAACAAGAAGTAAATAAAAAGTACAAAAGTAGTTTATAAAGAACTTCAAGATGAAACTAATTTTGATGATGCAATGGTATACTTAGAAATGTTTCAGATCACTTTATTTTCTCTCCGCATGACTCATAGTGGGGAATATCCGGATGTGGGGAGAAAAGACAAAAGCATTTACTGTGATTGTTTTGGTTTCTCATTTTCCAATGATGTAATTAATCAAGAAACACCTTGTTAGCAGGGTGGCATGAGTGGTGACAGCAAATTTATACATATTGACATGCTAAGCACATATTTAGCATATTTGAAAAGAAATATATGAATAGATAATTTTGTATATATTAGGAACTTTCGGCTTGAAATTGGCTGTATATTTTACTCTTTTCTTCAGAAAACCATATTTACTATAAATAACAAATAACTAAACAAGATCATATTGCAAAGCAACAAGTTCATTAACACACTGACCTCTCAAAGGAGCAACATCAGCTGCATTTGTAATGACTCATCTTATTTTAAAAAAATCATTGCAGAGTGGTATTTTTCTTTATAAGGAAGGTTATTTATTTTATCTACTGTGCTATTTTTCAACATATTTGAATATTTTTCTGAAGTTTTTCTCTTTTCACAGGCATCAGCTTTTTTACATATAACAGTGTATAGATGCTAGAACATAAATAAAACTTTTAAGATTCTGTTTTTGTTTCAGAGAGGAGGGGGAGTGCCATAGTAAAAATAAAAAATATGGAAATATTTTGTCTGTGAATTGAGTATTGTCTACCTATTGATATTCTTGTGCAAGCAGTCAATCATGCAATTAATGGTCTTGAACAAAGAAACTTCATAACCAGGCAGAAAATAGTGTCCATCTATAGGAAAAAACTGCTTTCTCATAAACCAAAATTAATAAAACAACAAACTTTAGTTTAAATGTTTAAACGAAATGATAAAATGTAATTTTTTCCCCTTAAAATGTCTTTTATTCCATTTTTTGCATTAAATATTATTTTTTAATATTATTTTTTAAAATGTTTCTTTTACTTACCAGTGTATTTTCAACGTCTTGCTGTACCAAAAAGGTGTCTAGTTAGGAACTATACTGAAAACCTTTTCATTGAGCTTGTGAACTCAACATGTAAATATTGTTGACTTTGTGGCATAGTTACTGAAGATTGTGTAACTTATATTGCAAAGGGATTCATATCACAATAAAGTAGTGATTTGTCTTTGAATTTGAATTGCTTTTCCAATGAACATTTTATCACCTCTACATATACAGCCAGTTTGGGTATTTCCAATGCCAGTCATGTATAAATTTCTTCCACTGCAAAAGTTTCATTTGACCATTAACATCAAATGCTACTACTCTGCTTTACTTAAATTTTAAAATTTCCATTTATAACCAGCAACAATTATAAAGCCAAGATTATTTTATATATATATATATATATATATATGTTATAAAGTAACATATATATTGTATCTATATACAGTACGCGACCTCTTATTCGGCGTCCCAATATCCACCAAATTCTACTAATTAATGCCAAATTCTGTGTTAACAAGCAATTATTGTTGGAAAAATCAAATGTAAACATCGCATTTCACATTTCCCATGAACGGACGTTCATGCAAATTTCTTGTGAAAGACTCTTTCCATTCACAGGCATCACAGTTCACGCCTGTGAACGGAGTCGTTCACAAGCGTGAACTGTGACATTTTTCCATCATGAGGTATCATGCAAATCTGTTTCTCAATGCATACACATCTGATTTGCATATCCGGGGGCGTTTCCGGAACGGTCCATTATCGGGTATATAAGACGGAACTTTCTTGAAGCATTATTCTGCATGAGGATCAGTTACGATCAATTTCTCTCGATGAGTTAGCAGACGACCGCTAACATATGACGACGATAAGACAGAGTTACTTCTTAGTCGATATGTTTGGTATGCGAGTCTAAGTCAGATGTGTTTAGTTTATAACACAGACTTGTATTTTCTGCAGTATGATGGCTTTTTGTAAAGTTACGTGCAGTTTTTCATGACGTTAAGTATTTAACGGTGAATTGTGTGAAGTCATAGTAAAGTATATCATTGCTTCATTTTGATGAAACTTTTCTACCAAGTGTGATACCAACGGTGGTGGCTTCAAAAGCATGCAATTTATTAAGGTAGTATAAGTTTTCCTAAATACTATGAATGCTTTAAGAAAGTTCTAGAAGTCAACTCAGTCTTTACAAGCTTACGAACTTTCTGTACATAGAAATGTTTAATGTTTGGCATAGATTTTACCAAGTTGTGTAAATTGCCTAAATGTGCTTTATTTCATTCATGAATAAAGTGAACTGAATTTTCTTAACATGCTTCGTATGTTTTAATTACACACGGACATTCATCTGGGGTTTTTGCTGCATTCAACTCTATTTTTCAAGCTGCTATGTAGTTAGCTCTGCTTGACAAAACGAAATTTACCAAATCTCCAATCAATTCAAATTTTCATCATCAAATTTTCTTCTCCTAAGTTTATATCTAACAGGTTATGGCCGTTTAATACCCAAAAACTACAGTGAGTGTTAAGAAAATTTCTCAATACGTAGAGGTATTCAGATGGGGGTCGCAGCAGGCACCATTTTGAACTACGAGCACTAGTAAATAAGTGTACAAAAGACTTCTTGTGTTTGCTTCTTCATCAAACTACTAGTGGCCATGGAGGCAAATAGAATTGAGCCGCTGTCTCGAGACAACTACGTCACATGGAGCACAGAGATTTCATTCGTCCTCAAGGGAGAAGGGTGCTTTGGTCTCGTAGCCGGAACCGTAAAGCCGATTGAAGAAGATGCATCTCGCCGGGATTTTGATGACTTCTATCATCAAAAAGATAGAGCTCTCTCAATAATTTATCAAAGCTTATCTCCAGAATATAAAGAACTGGTTAATGTTTCTGACGAACCAAGTCAAGTCTGGAAAACTTTGAAGCAGCACTTTGAGGCTCCAACCAAAGCGAATCTCGTAAGACTTCTGGACGAGTTTTTTCCATATTGCCAGAACTCGATGAGTCCATCGACATTTTCTGCTCAAGGCTCCAGAAGGCAGTAACGAAACTCAAAGACGCCAATAATCCCATCGAGGATTTGTACTTTGCTTTCCAGTGCATTTGGTATTTACCGGAAGAGTACCATGGAATAGTACAGATTATATACCGATGGAGTGATGCAGACTAGCTAAATAAAATTCAAGCCGAACTGTCCTGTGAAGAGAGCAGACTATGACAACTGAACTTGGACATGGCAAAAACTGTAAGTTTTAATTCTACATATTCCGGGAAGTTCCGCATCTCCATAGTGCAACTCCACTTTCCAGGAAAATATCCAAAGTAGCACAGTTTTTCCCAAAAATTTCCTAAGCAGCTGCATCCGGAATGGGTGAGATGTTTCATTCCATTCTTCACTAGTTACGGATAAGACTCCTGTATATATAGTGGCCTTAGTTACTGACAAGTCGTGGCAAGGCACTATCTTAATGGCGTTTCATGTTTTTCTGGGTGTATAGGGCAGAGCACACTAGGCACAAAGGTTTTGATTTTTCCGAATTTGTTACATTTTCTTTTCTGCGCTTTGTTCGGGGACTTTCGGTAAAAGGATTCCACCTTTTTCACTAGAAATATTCCAATATCGCTAAAGAAATCCTATTTGCTTTGTCTATGCCCTTCAAACATGATGTGCTGCACAGAATTCACACTATTTTGCAAAATTTAATAAACATTTATTGGAAAAGATGGAAAAAAAAAGTCATCAGTGCATTTGCGAGATGATAGAGCTGTTAAGTAAGGAATTCTCGAAATTAATGAGAGTTAAATTTTGCCAAAATGCGAAGAAAACTATAGCAGCTATAAAATGTTATTGAGGGCCTTCTGATTGATCTTTTTAAATACTTAGCCTAAGCAATAAACTTGTCATTTTCTCAGGAAAACCCGATTTTTTTTTTCATCTCCGTGGAAATATACACATCTACAATATTTAAAAAAAACTTTGATGGAATTCCAACATCAAAATCATTTTCAATTAAATCCTATTATTTGGATGAAAATGGCTATTTTGGACCGAAAATTGACCCTATCAAAAAGTTCCATTGCAGTGTATTTATGGGGTTTTAACATGTTACATTTATTAATTAGTAATTTAGATTTATTAATTACATTTATTAATTAGTAATTAGACAGTATAGCAATATCGCGGAATTTTTTTATTTAAACACGATCGCCGGTATATTTCATTTTATTTTTAAATATTTTCCATTTTTTCAATCTGTTTCCATCCACTAATATTTTTATATTTTTTGTGCTTTTTATGCTGGGATATTATCTTTTAAACATATTGTTGATGAAATTGAGATATATGTTCAGGATAAAGAAATTAAATTTTTTTTATTTCAGTCATTTAGAATTATAAGGCTTATTAGAAATACATTTGAAGAGCATAAATTAGAATTTGATATATTTGCACCTATAGTTGAACCTCTCATTTCAATTAAAAATGAACATCCTTCTCATCTTAATTTGTTTAAAAATTTTAAAACATATGAACAAAGGTGCTTCTGCTAAAATATTAGATGAATATGGTGAAGGCCCGCTTTAGTTGAAATGTTCCAAAAAAAGACTTCTAATAACTACCCTGAATAATCAATTTTTTTCAGACATTTTTTTCTTTCAAAAATTTTCTTAATCACTAAATTTGATACTATAATGCATTTTAGTTTACGAAGTATATCTTTTCATATGGATTGTAAAAAATCTTTATTTAATCCATGTTTTTAAAATGAATTATAATTTTCTATAACATTTCAGTCCATTCCAGTAAGTTTTAGAAAAAGTGTTCCGTATTACGTAAAAACCCCTTATCCAGACTATCTGAAGTCCCAAGCAGTCCGGATAATAGATAATGTACTGTATATGTTATAATGCTGTGGGTTGTTTAGTTTGAACAAAGAGACTCCCTAAGAAACAGTCAGTTCTCCCAAAGACACCAAATTACTCAGCGAGTACTTGACCCCTTGACCAGGTCACGTGATAGGGACCGCTATATTAAATCAGGAGCAAAAAAATAACTCCAGCTTTACTTCCTCCTTTCGTAATTTTTAACATGATCTACATAGGGAGGAAGAAAGAGGGAAGCAATCCTTTCCTGAAGTGCTATAGACACAGTGGAGTCAAACACTGATTATACATGAGGCCTCGAAGATTTGTGCACATGCTAGAAATCGAGAGTTTAAAAATGGTCTAAAATATCAGGAAAAATCGGTTTTTATTCAAAATTTTAGAAAAATCAGAAAAATTTTAACTTGTCGATCTGCACAAACTAAAATGGGTAAACCAAAAAATAAATAAAAAGTATAAAACTAGCTGATATAGAACTTCAGCTAAAACCACTTTTGATTGCGTAAAAGCATACATAGAAATTGGCGGAATGTTTCAGATCACTTGATTTTCTATTCATATGGCTCAGCAAAGACGACTAGAGGGGAGGAAAGATGAAAGCATTTGCTGTGATTGTTTTGGTTTTTCCAATGATACAATCAAGAAGCACCTCATTAAATCAAAGTGGTCCAAGGAGCGGGCGACAGTGGATTTTTACTTATTAGTTCAATAAACAGATATTTGACGTATTTGAAAAAAAATATATTAGCTGATGCTTTTGTATACATTAGTGAAGTAACAACTTTCAACTTGAAATTGACAGCTTATTTTGCTCTTTTGTTTGGAAAGCTATATTTAGTATAAATAATAAATAACTAAACATGATCGTATTGCAAAGCATGCAACAACAAGGTCATTAACACACTGACCTCTCAAAGGGGTCAACATCAGCTGCATTCGTAATGAATGACTCATCGTATTTTAGAAAAAATCTTTGAGGAGTGGTATTTTTCTTTATAAGAGAGGTTATTTATGTTATCTAGTGTTCTACTTTTCACATATTTGACTATTCCTAATAAAGTTTTCCTTTTTCAGCAGCATCAGTTTTTTTTTTTTTTATAAATATAATGATGTTGTATTGTATACTAAATAGATACTAGAAAATAAATAAAACTTTTCAGATTTTTTTTCTTTCTCATGCGTAGTATTGAGAAAGTATTGTTTTTATGAAAATTTTTGATTTCAAGGCCAATATATATTCTGAGACCCTTTGAACACATTTTGACTGTTTTTGAAGTGATATCAGTCTGTGATCGATTTCTTGTTTACATGATCGCTGCTACAAATATTAATGAATTTTTACAAAACTCTATATTCAGCTTTGTTAATGAAAAATGTAGAATTACATAGAATAATTTTTTTTTTAATTCGAGCGAAAACTTCTAAATTTTATATTTCCTTAACTTGGCGGCATTACAAAATTTGATGATTGAAAGGCGCGATTGGGAAATTTAATAGTTTCAGTAATTATAGTGAAAAATAGCCACTTCAATTTTTGTATTCATGACTTTATTAGCCCCCTGGGGGCCTGTCCCCTTGGGGGTACATTATTAAGTTTCGTATTAATCAAAAGATTTTTCCAAATCCTTTAAAATGAAGGATAACATGCTATAATTGAGATCAATTTGGACAACAATACAGACTTTTCAACATTTTTTTGTAAAATTTGCAAATGAAAAAAAAATTCACAAGCTGCTTAAAAATACTTTTTGGTATAAGAAAGTCGAGTTGAGCCACACTCTAGTTAATTTGAGAGGTGGGAGGAGAGGAGAGAGGAGTGTCATAGTAAAAATAAAAATATGGAGATATTTCATCCATGAATTGAGGGGGGGGGGGTATCGACAGGATGACTTATACTCAACAAAAAATACCATCTGATAATCTTGTACAAATAGTCAATCATGTAATTCTTGAACAAAGAAATTTAATAACCAAGCAGGAAATAATATCCATCTGCAAGATTAAAAAAAAAATGCATATATCTTTCCCTTAAATTATTTAGATCTTTTCAGACATTATTATTGCAAGTTTTTAATTTTATAGATTTTTCTTAAAATTATTTATTACAATTTTTTTTATTTTTTAAAATACTATTTATTTGAAATTTTTAGATTTTTTTCTGAAATTATTTATTACATTTTAGTAGATCCTTTTAAAAATTTTAATGCAATAAAAATTTTTTAGATCTTTGACTATTTTAATCTTTTAAAATCTGTTTTAAAATTATTTATTGATATCTTTTAGATTTTTTTTTAATATTTAATGCAATAAAATTTATTTAGATCTTTAAAATTATCTATTGCAATTTTAAAATTTTTTATAGATTTTTACTAAAATTAATTATTTGCAGTTTTATTTTTATATTAAAGAATATGTATTGAGAAAAAAATGTTTTTATAAAAAAAAATAAGCATTTCTTATTAATATAATTTATATACTATTTTAGCATATTGAAAATTCTAAATTTTTATACTTAAATTTTGTGAATTAGATTTTTAAAACTTCATTGTCTTGGCTTTCTTATACCTGTTGTATATACGACAAATTGCTGAAAAGAAATACTTTACATCTCATCTAACTCCTACAATACCGAAAAATCACTTGTTACAAACTGTTGTAATTTCGAAAAATTGCCTGCTACAAGCTGCTATAATTTCAAAAAATTGCCTGGTGCAAACTGCTACAATTTCAATAAAAGTTTATCTAATACTAGTTATAAAACACAATTAATTGTTCATTACAGTAAATGGATAAATAATTGAGTAACAAACTGAAAATAAATTCGAAAACTCTAATAAAGAAGGAAAATCACTGGATTTAATCATGTTACTTCATTAAATAAAACAAAAAATTCTGATGTGGGCAGCACATGACTTTCTCTGCAGACTTATATCCTTATTCTCTTTATTTTAATTAAATTTAATTCACTTTTAATTCAATTTTCGTTCTCATTTGGTAACTGGACTTATTTTCAAAGGTGGCGTAAAGAAAATACAAAAGACTAAAATGTCTCAAGAACGGCTAGCTTGAAAAAAATAAGCACTTCTTATTAATGTAATTTATATACTATTTTAGCATATTGAAAATTCTAAATTTTTATACTTAAATTTTGTTAATTAGATTTTTAAAACTTCATTGTCTTGGCTTTCTTATACCTGTTGTATATACGACAAATTGCTGAAAAAAAAACTTTATATCTCATCTAACTCCTACAATACCGAAAAATCACTTGTTACAAACTGTTACAATTTCGAAAAATTGCCTGCTACAAGCTGCTACAATTTCAAAAAAAAGTTTATCTAGTACTAGTAGTTATAAAACGCAATTAATTGTTCATTACAGTAAATGGATAAATAATTGAGTAACAAACTGAAAAGAAATTCGAAAACTCTAATAAAGAAGGAAAATCACTGGATTTAATCATGTTACTTCATTAAATAAAACAAAAAATTCTGATGTGGGCAGCACATGACTTTCTCTGCAGACTTATATCCTTATTCTCTTTATTTTAATTAAATTTAATTCACTTTTAATTCAATTTTCGTTCTCATTTGGTAACTGGACTTATTTTCAAAGGTGGCGTAAAGAAAATACAAAAAACTAAAATGTCTCAAGAACGGCTAGCTTGAAGAAAATAAGCATTTCTTATTAATGTAATTTATATACTATTTTAGCATATTGAAAATTCTAAATTTTTATACTTAAATTTTGTGAATTAGATTTTTAAAACTTCATTGTCTTGGCTTTCTTATACCTGTTGTATATACGACAAATTGCTGAAAAGAAATACTTTACATCTCATCTAACTCCTACAATACCGAAAAATCACTTGTTACAAACTGTTGTAATTTCGAAAAATTGCCTGCTACAAGCTGCTATAATTTCAAAAAATTGCCTGGTACAAACTGCTACAATTTCAAAAAAAGTTTATCTAGTACTAGTTATAAAACGCAATTAATTGTTCATTACAGTAAATGGATAAATAATTGAGTAACAAACTGAAAATAAATTTGAAAACTCTAATAAAGAAGGAAAATCACTGGATTTAATCATGTTACTTCAATAAATAAAACAAAAAATTCTGATGTGGGCAGCACATAACTTTCTCTGCAGACTTATATCCTTATTCTCTTTATTTTAATTAAATTTAATTCACTTTTAATTCAATTTTCGTTCTCATTTGGTAACTGGACTTATTTTCAAAGGTGGCGTAAAGAAAATACAAAAAACTAAAATGTCTCAAGAACGGCTAGCTTGAAAAAAATAAGCATTTCTTATTAATGTAATTTATATACTATTTTAGCATATTGAAAATTCTAAATTTTTATACTTAAATTTTGTTAATTAGATTTTTAAAACTTCATTGTCTTGGCTTTCTTATACCTGTTGTATATACGACAAATTGCTGAAAAAAAAACTTTATATCTCATCTAACTCCTACAATACCGAAAAATCACTTGTTACAAACTGTTACAATTTCGAAAAATTGCCTGCTACAAGCTGCTACAATTTCAAAAAAAAGTTTATCTAGTACTAGTAGTTATAAAACGCAATTAATTGTTCATTACAGTAAATGGATAAATAATTGATTAACAAACTGAAAAGAAATTCGAAAACTCTAATAAAGAAGGAAAATCACTGGATTTAATCATGTTACTTCATTAAATAAAACAAAAAATTCTGATGTGGGCAGCACATGACTTTCTCTGCAGACTTATATCCACATTCTCTTTATTTTACTTAAGTTCAATTCACTTTTAATTCAATTTTCGTTCTCATTTGGTAACTGGACTTATTTTCAAAGGTGGCGTAAAGAAAATACAAAAAACTAAAATGTCTCAAGAACGGCTAGTCCTAGTGTAATGGGGTTGGTCTTATTCTTTTCTTTGTTAAAAATTATGTATAAAACCATATTAAAAATAGCTTTTTTGTATTCTAGAGGTCTCGAAACGTGTAGATCCGTTGAAAACTCGAGTTGCGATTTCTGGCATGATTCCAATACTTTCCCTATACATTACCATGTATTGCAGGGAACGTAATAAAAATGCTGAGAAATGCCACAGTAATACAAAGTTTAATAAACTAGAGAAATGCCTCTCAACTGTTCTGTCAAAAAGACAGATAAATGCTTTGAAACAAAATAAAAAAAATTCTTAAAATGGACACCAGAAGACATTTAAAAAAACATTGTAATAAGAGCCTTACCATCAGAGTCCTATAACTTTTGGAAAAATAATATTAGAATGCCTTTACTTACCTCTTTAAGAGAAGGTATGCAAAATGTTCT
Source organism: Amaurobius ferox (assembly GCA_951213105.1). NCBI lineage: Eukaryota > Metazoa > Arthropoda > Arachnida > Araneae > Amaurobiidae > Amaurobius > Amaurobius ferox. The sequence continues at coordinate 122,665,676 of OX578133.1, read as the reverse complement.
TACCATCCTGTCAACTTTCAAAATATCTTATTAATGGTTAACAAACTTTTAATGGGAAAAAAACACAGACAATTTAGGTAATTTCTCAAGAAAATGCATTTTAAATTTTGATGAAATGCATGTGGATTCTTATACTTGTTATGTTGGTTAGTTATTCCAAATTTTATATCCTTTCAAAAAAGTTACAATTTGTTCTTACCAGAGTTTAATTATTTATATTTTTGTATTTTGAAATTAACATTGCGAAACAACTTCAGTTTCCTTTTATGCATAAACTTAAGATATGTGGTATTGGAGTAAAAAGTATTATGTCATATTTGTGAGGCTATGGCACATTGTGGGATGAGTTACAAGATTATTTTAGAAAACACAAATTTTAATTTTTCAGAGATGCATGATAACCCTGATTTTGCAGATATGCCACACTATATAAATTTATTAAGAAGCACTTTTTAGATAGTAGGTTTATTTTAGAAAATGGTATAGAAATAAAAATGCAGATGTGATAAAAAAAAATGTGTTCATCAAAGGTACCATTATAATAAAATTCTTCCATAAACTAATGGAGCATTTGGTTCTAAAAGATAATTAATGAATGCCAGAAAATTAAGATAGTTAAAACATTACAATGACTGTAAATTTGATAGAACATTTAATAAGAAATCATGCAGCTTGAGAATTTATCAAATTAATCAATGCATTTTTTTATATAATGAATAGCAAAGGCCCTTGTTCATCAAGTAATAAACCTTTGAAAATGACTTTTGGTGTTCCAAATGGGTGTGAAGGTCAAGTGAAAGGTCATGCTGAACTAGTTGAGCTTTAAGAAAAAAAATTTTCTGCTCAGAAGAAATTAAAAAAATATTAAAAACAAATTATAAGTTCTTAGTTACAAACAAAAATAAATTGTGAAGTTTAAAACAGAAAGAAAGTTTGGTGGACTAAATTGCTAAAATTTTTCATATTACAAAAGAGTTAAATGATGTTGAAGAAGACAGTAGCAAAAAATGTTAAGATTCATAAACCAGAAAAGACTTCTTAACTGTTTTTTTTTTTTTTGTTTGAAACATACAGATCAATGCTTTTTAAATAACAAAGACATTAAAAATTTGATACCAGATAATAATTTAAAAAAATATATCCTTATAAGAGCCTTCGAATCACAGCATTGAATTTACTTTAATATGGTTTGCTGAATGCACCCACCAACCTCTGATTGAATGTATCCCTACTGTGTCACAAAACTGTACTTATTTTGAAGTAGAAAGCAGTGAATGAGCCATCCTTTCTCTCTTTTCTATAGCCCTGGACTTGGACAGCTTTAACATAAGATGAATAACAAAGAAAATATTCAGGTTTATTTTAATCAACATTCACAGCAGATGCTACTATCAACTTATTTTTGGCATTTACAATCTCTAAATTGGGCATAAGGTCGAATTTAAGCCACTGTGCTCTAGGTTTCTGCAACCAGTTAGGGACCGTGTCACCATTTTTCATGAGCCAATGTTTTAGCAGAGCACCCTCTAAAAGGCAGATCAGTAGAATTCAAAGTACCTGGAATAAAAATCCACTTCTGAATTGGAGACTGATTTTGTTTACTTAATTCAATACAAATGTCATCCATGGGCCATCTTTTTTTATCCAATAGGGAGCATCTATTGAATCAGACCAGTAAAATGTCTATGCATTATTCATTCTTAGCTCTTATTACAGATTTTGATAATCTAGCACTTAAGTTGCAGAAGAAGTTCAAGCTGTGAAATAGACACTGCTTTTAAAGGAGCAACCTGTAATTTAGCTTGTACTGATTGACAAGTGACTTTATATCCAACTTCTACTTGAGAAAAAACGCAAATCACATAAGCTCTTTTACTTGCATCACTAAAATTATGTAGCATAATGTTTCTAATATCTAAGGGAGAGGTAGAAAAATGTCAAAGAATTTTGATGCCTTTTGGACCAGTTAGATGCTATCTCCATGTTTTAAATTGCTGAACTATCCCAATGAGTAACTCAGTTGTTACAAACTGGTACTAATATAAAAGCCACTTTGTTTCATTTCAGTAAAGTTACATCCATCTGCATGTTACGTTTTCATGTATACTCATCTAATATCTTTGTAATGTCTAATAAATCTGTTCGTGTTTTTCACACATTTCTTTAAATCAATATGTTATCATCACAGATGATATCTCCTTTTGAATGTGAAGTAGTTTTTTAGTGTGAATATGACAAAGCAATGCAATATTTTCTAAGCCGAATTCAAAGTTAATGTTTGCCGAATAATGCCGAATTCGAAGTTAAGCCATGTCTAACAATGACTAAACTTCTACTTCATTCCTTCTCTTCCGTTTCCCTCTCTCTTTCGTCTCTCCTCTCTAACAATCCAGTGCGTGCTTCCTACATTTATACGATAAGATCGGTACCTCCCGAAACAAATTCCAAGGTCCAACTCATAATATGCAAATGAGTCAGTGTATAATTCGAACTTCCAATCCACATGAAGATACTTACTGGGAAACTTCGTGAATCTTTCCCGTGAACGGAGGTAAGTTAAAAAAGGTAAGTTGTATTTTTGAACTACTTCCAGGAAAATTAGTGACTCGCGATCAAATGATTACATTTTTCCAGCAATCGGCCCCCTCATGCAGATTATTCAATTCGACGCACGCACCTACATGCTCAAAAATTTAATCTAAGAACAATACATTATTAAATTCTTAGTTTTGTAAAAATTATAATGAATGACAGTTTAATTAGTCTAAATTCATCTGTAATATTATAACATGACACAGTAATAAAATAGTTATATACTCAAACTTTACTTGAGTGTAATTAAATAGTTACTGATAAAATTCATGAGATATGGTCAATTACAAAAACATTAGACTTTTATAAATTTTAAGTATACATAAAATATAAGCTTTTGATGTCATAATACAAATACAGTATATAGCAAAATACTTAAAGTTTGAATCTAGACACCAAAACAATCTTCACCAGTCATACACTTTGAAACACATCAGCAGAAATTGCCTTATGAGAGTGAAAAAATTGTATTTCTATATTTTTATGTGAAATATTGACAAATCACTAATCTCATCTTTTTAAATATGCAAGAGCAACCAATCTGCTTAGTTGAAAAAGTGAAAAAATGCAAAAATGATTATTGTGTATTTACAACACTTGTATAGACACATTTCATACTCAGATGACAATTTTCATTTGTACCATTGAGGTGGGAGTAAAAAATTATAATGTATTTATACTATAATATTAAATTTTGTAGTTTATAATGACAAAGTTTGACAAGTAAATCAAAGAACAATTACACTTTATATAGTTCCCCGGCCGTCCAACTAGTTACTCTAAGTCCTCTGGACGAGTCGGACGGTCTGGGTCTTCAACACTTTATATAGTTCATTGCAGAACTTAAGAACTCTATCTTTTGTCATATGTTTTGTAAAGTAATCTGCATCATTGTCCTTGGTATTTACAAATTTAATTTTAAATGACTCATTTAGAAGTAGATTTCTCAAAAATGGTGTTTTACATCAATGTGTTTAGTTCTATGATTTTCAATTGGGGAATTTGAAAAATTAATAGCTGCCTGGTTATCACAAAAGATTATACATCTATTTTTGTCAATTTTTAACCCTATCTGGTAGCATTCCTCAATTATATTTTGCATCCATACCATTTCTTTTGCGGCTTCAGTCAGTGGCACATATTCTGCTTCCATAGAGGAAAGACTAATACATTTGTGTTTGAAGGTACGCCACGATATCGGCACTTTATCAATATAACATATCATACCTCCTAAAGATACTCTATCATCTCGGTTAGCTACAAAATCTGAGTCTGAGTAACAGTTTAAACTAAGTTCTTTGATATTTGACAGGTTTAATGCATAATTTTTAGTTTTGTCTAAATATCCCATTACTTTTAGTAATGCATCCCAATGTTTTATTCCCAGGTTTTCTTGAAACTGAGGAAGTAAATTTACAGTGCAGCTTAAATCAGGTCTTGTCCTGCTGGAAATGAAACTCAAACATCCGATCAAACTTCTATACGGAATATTTTTCATTTGATTTAACTTATCACTTGTCCCAGGACAATCTATTTTGCTAAATACTTGACCTTTGGCTATTGGTGATGAAACAATTGGGTACTTTTGGGGTATATTTTAATTCTTTCAATTTTGAACCATATCAGGTTAGCCCGTCATGGGTCCACCTTAAAAATTCACCCTTTTTTACGGAATAACTCAAGAACAGGTGTATCTAAAAATTTGAAGTTTAGCATATCCTTGTCATTTGCGGTATATTTTAACTCTTTGGATTTAAAATCTTATCCGGCTAGCCCATCCTGAGCCCAACAAAAGGAATATACTTGTCTTTTGAGAATAACTCAAAATTCTGAGCATCTAGAATGTCGAAATTTAATATATAATTGTCCTTTGGGGTATATAGCATTTCATCGCATTTCAAACCTTATCGGGCTAGCTCGTCTTAGGCCCGCCATAGAAATTTACTCGCTTTTCAAGAATAACTCAAAAATCGGATTAGCTAAAAAATATAAATTTAATATATCATTTCCTTTTGGATAGATTTTAATTTAGATTTTTAACCTCATCAGGCTAGCCTGTTTTGGGTTCGCTGAAGAATGCATTCATTTTTGAAGAATAACTCGAGAACCGAAATAGCTAAAAATTCCACGTTTAACATGTCATTGACTTTTGTGGTATATTTAAGTTTCTTCAGATTTGAACTTTATCGGGCTAGCCCGTCCTGAGCCTGACATAGGAATGACTCCTTTTTTTTTAGAATAACTGGAAAATCGGAGCAACTAGATAATATTAATTTAGTACATCCTTATCTTTTGAGGAATATTTTAATTCATTCGATTTTGAACCGTATTGAGCGAACCCATTTTGGGCCCACCTTAGGAACTCACTTTTTGTGGAGAATAACTCTTGAAACAGAGTATCTGAAAGTTCCAAGTTTAGAATGTCGTTCTTATTTGCTGTTTATCTTAACTCATTGGATTTAAAACCTTATCAGGCTAGCCTTTCCTGATCCTAACAAAAAGGATGTACATGTTTTTTAAGAATAACTCCAAAACTGTAGCAGCTAGAATGTCTAAATTTAGTATATCAATGTCTTTTAGGGCATATTTTATTTCTTTGGATTTTGAACCTTAACGGACTAGCCCATCTTGAGCATAGTAATAATGTACTCGATTTTAAAGAATAATTCGTAAATCGGAGCAGCTAAAAAATCTAAATTAAGTATATCATTTTCTTTTGGGGTTTATCATATTTTATATTTTGAACCTCATCGGGCTAGCCCGTCTTGAGTCTGAATTAGGAATGCGTTTGTTTTTGATGAATAACTCGAGAACCGGAGTAGATAAAAAATCCAAGAGTTTAGCATGCTATTGTCTTTTGTGGTATATTTCACTTTTTTGATTTTGAACTTTATTCAGTTATCCCATGCTGGACCCGTCATAGGAATATACTCATTTTCTTAAAATAACTCGAAAACCGGAACAGATAGAGATTCGAAATTTAGTATATTAATTCCTTTTGGGGTAGAATCTAATACTTTCGAATTTGAACCATCTATTTGTTTATTTGTTACAAATGCAGTTCTTTATTCGTAATTAGTGGTGTAGGCATGGGACAGGGGATGTATGGTAAAAAATCTAATTTTCCGAACAATTACATTAGTTCTCAAAATTATCCATATTTAAAAAGATGAATTTTGTACTATAAGCTCCATTTGATCGTCGACCCGCCCCCCCTTTTTCCAAGATCCATAGTTACATCCATACGCAAATAAGCTAAGAAGTGCGAAGTTTGTCCACGGATGTTGGGTCTCTGCACTGGGAGTACTAGTGAAGGTTGCGGTTCTGTGTGACCTGATGAAGGTTTTTGCCTTTGAAACCAGCCCATATTAGTATTTTGAGTTGTATTCTGCTTTTAACGAAGGTATCTTAGTTTTATTTCTTTAGCAGAAATTTGGGCCATACTTATTGATATTGTTTACTTGAAATAGAAATGTTTCAATAATTTTTAAAAGCATTTTATGAATAACTTGAACGAATACTTTAAAGCCAAACTTTTGTTTTGTATTTTGATACAGATTATCATATAAACCTAAAAAAAATGTATGAGAATGTCTAGCAGATATTTTGTTTTATCTTATATATTCCGCTACTGTGAAAGATGCGTATGGGTGGCCCTGTGAATTTAGAAGAAAGACATGATACATCATTGCCTCCTGAGTTTTAGAACAAGGTGGGGGGTGCCTACACGTACTGCCTCTTTGTAGGGTGAAAGATAGCACTGATAAGAATTTCGATTGAGAATGGACATGTAACTAACCGCTATTTTATTTCAACAGGCGCGGCTTCTTTACATACATTTCTGCAAATTGCCACATATCTTACAGGAACAATGCTCAAAAGATTTGCAAATCAGCGGAGGCTCATTATTTATTTTCACATCAATAATACGATTGCACATTTCTGTCTTTATTTTTGGCATTGCTGAGACTACACAATTATATGTTTTCCATCCATATCCATCCCCTTATTATTGCACATTAGCTTGATTAAATTAGCTTATTTTCATATTTTGGTTAATTTTAGAGGTTAATTTTTTAATTATTTTCATATAAATAGTACAATTTTGCAATCCAGTTTTTATTCTCAGGCAGAAGAAATATTTTGTACAATTAATAAAATAGTATAGAAGTTAACTCTTTAATAATGAGACACATTCCCTTGCTGTGCTGTAAATCTAAAGGCATTTATTTTTCTCTGTCTTATAAAATTTTAGATTTTGAAGTAGTAAATTTGTTTTATTATGTTAATGTTTATTTTAAAGTATGTTTTTTATTGAATAAGCAATAAATAAAATAGTAATAAATTAATATATCTTGCACAGTAAAGTAAATTGCGTTTTGATAATCATAGTTATGAAGAAAATTTTCTCTCATTTTTTAATCTTTCCCACCTTAAAAAATCTCATTAAAACCTGTTTTTTACCCCATTTAATGGTAGTAGGTATAAAAGTGTGTATCAATGTTTCGAAACAAGTTTTAACTAGTTTATAAATTTATTTAAAATATATTCTATTTTAGACATTTCTAGAAACAGAAAAGACTAATTAATTATCGTAGCAAATTACACTTACACTCACTTTTTTAACTTGGGAAAATCTTCTTCTCTGAACTTATATTTTATCTAAAATAAACATTTAGAAAAGGAAACTTAGACATAATTAAAAAAATAAATTATTAAGGTTTTATAACCTTAGAAAGTTTTAATTGTATTTGGTACATAATTAAATACAACATAAATTTTCAGTTTTGTAAAATTTGCATAATCAGAAAATGCACTGTGCCAAGTTTCAAAAACAATTTTAATAGCTGTGCTTAAAACTCTTTTGCAAGATAGAAAATTACATTTGAAAGTTGAAGCTGTATATGTATACATTCAAAATTAGAAATTTTTTATTGTTTCCTACCTTTATCTACTTACAATAAATATTAATTAATACAAAAATTAATTTTTCACAAAAATTTTGTTAAAATAGCAGTTTGCACTATCTTGAATTTTGTTGAAGACAACTGGGTAAATTTAAAAACTATGGGAATTTCACTTTTAAAAATGAGCAGTAGTTTAAGCAAACACATTGACTGTTTTGTAAATTGAATGTGTTTGTAAATGTTTAGTATTGTACAGCCAACATTGTCATTTTCTTAACTCATGTTTTGCTAATGTACTTGAATGTATGCAGGCCTGTTAAATTTTTTAAAAACACTTTTACACAGATATTAGGTACAAGTATAGACATATTTAAAATTTACTGCTCCTAAAGTTTGTAAATTTGCTGCTCTGAAGCATTTCTTGCTACTCCAAACGCGAGTTTTGTGCCTGCTCCGAAGCATTTCTTGCTACTCCAAACGCGAGTTTTGTGCCTGCTCCGAAGCATTTCTTGCTGCTCCAAAAGAAGGTTTTGCTTGCTCCGAAAATTGATACGAAGAGGAAGTAGGTGGGCAACATACCTGAACATATCAAGAGCTTCATCAACAAGCTCATACAAATACAATGCTTCTCAAAACGTACCATGAACTAAGCTACTGCTACAGACTTATGCTGAAGTCCCATTACTGGTACCGACATTTATACCCATCATCTGTTATGACGCTTCTGGAGTATGCTAATTTCCAGTGATACGGAAAATTAGCATATTCTGGTCAATTAGGATACAATCTGCAGGAACTCGAATGTAATTCAACTCTGACACTACACAAACGATCAGAAATCTAAACAGTTAACCAGAAATATCTAATACTTTTAACTTTTGACCGTATCACTGTAGCAATACATTGTTTACTTTTATGGTGTCTAACATTCAGCCCCCTCCTGCAGATTGTGTCTTTCTAAGACACTGAAATGTATTCAATTTTTATAAATTTATACTGCAAGCTAACTTGCTCTCATAGTAGATATAATAATTTTTAGTGTATAAACATAAGTTACAAACATAGTCAAATCTGATGTATAAACACATTCATGAAACATTTTTACATGACAAAATTAAAAAGATATACAAAAAGGATCCCTATGCATATAGCATATTTAGATTCCTGCATATAGCAGGAGATTCACATAAATACTATATTTTATTTTTCTTTGCCACACAGTTAAAATCAACAGTAACTAATCTACTTGTTGAGGAATTTCAAAAATTTATATTTTATATATTTTAGAATTTTAAAAATTGATACATCGCCACACAGTTTAAATCAACAGTAACTAATTTACTTGTTTAGGAGTTTGTAATAAAGATGTTATGTATTATGAAAAAATTGATTTTTAGTATAGTAAACAAAACTACACATTACCACAAAGTTTAAACTCATTTGTATCTAAACTACATAATGGGGGACTTGAAAAAAGTTGTATTTAAGAGATTTACTTTACACAATTTTGAATACAATTTTAAAAAAGTTATAGTTTAATTTAAATATTCCTTAAAGTTTCTAGAATTTTACATTTTAAAAATTTCTTCACAAAATTTAAAAATCATTTCTTTAGTTATAGATTTAGTAAAACTATCGGCTCTATTATTTTTACTATTAACAAATTTAATTTCAAGTAGTTTCTTTTCAACTAAATTCCTAAGGAAATGGTATTTGACATCAAAGTGTTTTGTCCTATGATTCTTGATGGGTGAATTAGAAAAGTTTATGGCTACTTGATTATCACAGTATTATATACTTTTACCCAATTTAATTCCTTATATTCTCTTAAGATATTTTGCATCCACACCATTTCTTTTACGATTTGGTTAAAGAAATATATTCTGCCTTCTTGGTAGATAAACTAACACATTTACGTTTAAAAGTTCTTCATGAAATTGGAAAATTATCTATTAGAAATATCATGCCCCCTCCTCTAATGACACTCTGTCATCACAGTTGGCAGCAAAATCAGAATCAGAAAAGCACTTAAGAACAATTTAAGTAAAACATCACAGTGTTTAATTCTTGGATTTTCTTGAAATTGTGAAAGAATATTTACAGCATAGCAAATGTCTGGTCTAGTCATACTTAAAAAAAAAATGAAAGGCATCCTAACAGATTTCTGTAACATCTTCATTTGTTCAACTTCTTCATTTGTTCAACTTCATAGTAATTAGATGGACTGTCTTATTTATTAAGCACAACACCTTTTGGAATTGGTAAAGTAGAGATAGGATACTTAAATTTTGAAAATTTATCACATATTTTCTTAATATAATAATTTCGATGAATAAAATATTTATTTTGGTTTTCTTCAAATACAATACCTAACAACATATTTATCTTGCCTAAAGCTTTGATGTCAAATTTAGAATTCAGTAGTGAAATTTCGTACTGTAGGTCTTTTTGATGTTTAGCAAACACAATTGTGTCATCAACATATACAATTAATAGAACATTGTTATTATACAGGCACAGTTACACCATTTGAACTGAATAAAATTCAATTTCCTGAGCATGTTATCTAATTCCAGGTACCATTCCCGGCCACTTTGATATAGGCCATAAATAGCTTTTCTCAGGAGACAAACATAATTATTTATACTATTATCAACAAAGCCAGGTAGTTGATACATATAAATTTTATCATTTAATTTTGCATACAAATATGTACATTTAACATCAAGTTGCAAATATAACTATGCTAACATTCAAACAAATACAGTGAAAAACATTCTAACAATAGTAAAATTTATGACTGGACTAAAAACTTTATCATAAGTTTGTCCCTTTTCTTGATTAAACCCTTGGGCAACAAGTCTTGCTTTAAATCTGCCAATTTCACCCTTTTCATCCCTTTTGACTGTATATGCCCAACGGCAGCCAATTATTTTGTCTGAAATAGGTGCAGGCACTAAGTCCCAGACACCTCTTTCCTTCATTACACCTAATTTGTCTGCCATTGCAGTATTCTACTCTCTGGATTGGGGTGAATTAACAGCTTCCCTGAAATTTTTTGGGATCCTAATTTCCACATTATTTTCTTTTGGTTGGTTACCCAAAGTACCTTGATCCGCTTTAAAATTAAATAATTTTTTTTCAAATTTTAATTTATTTTCCTCACAAAATTTCTTTATATCATTTATGGATCTAAGCTTAGGGGTTTTTCCCTTGATAATAATAGTACACATCTGTTCTTGATCCAGTTTTCCTAGGAACTACTTTCCTGACCTAAGGAGTACCCGAACAGGCGATGATCAGCAGAAGACTCCATTTCCTCGAATCTTTATCTTGTAATCAGAACAAGATGTCATTAAAATTAAATAAAAAGTTACTTTGGAAAATCAAAATTATGAGACAATGCACCATTGTAGAAATGTTTACTAAAAATGTTTAAATTGTTTAAAGGTGTATGATAAATAAGAATTTTCTGTTTGAGTATTTTTTTGTTTGTTTTTTCATGTTTTTACTTAACTGTTCATATTTCCGTTTTGTAGTGGAACTCAGATGGTTCAAATTACAGAAAAGAGGGGGGAGGGGGAAAGATCCATACTTTTTTTCTTCAAAAATGACCGAAAATCTGCAAAAGTCCAAAATTTGGAATCACCGTGGTCCGGAGAATTCCGGATTTGAAGCATTGTACTGTATCACTTTTTATTCCACTAATTGAACTTTTAAATAGCTATCTTTACTAAATGATACTGTATGCTTGTTGTATTTATCAATTTTTACTATTTAATGTGTATTCTATATAATATTTATACTAGTTACTTACCCTATTATATTTTATACAATACAAACTTTAGTTAATCTTGCATAATATTTCTGTTTAAGAATGTTATTGCAACACCAGTAAATGAAGCAGTAGATGTAAAATTTATGCCTGTAAAGGTTGCTCCTGACACTGTCTTCAGTACTCAAGTTGCTACTATCACATTCACTCGTAAGCATGTTTTGTTCATATTTATATAGATAATTTGAATTATAGTATACAGTACAACCTCGAAAATCTGGACTCATCCGGACTTTGCCGATTCCGGATTATAGAATTTGAATAAAATTCAGATTTAATATTAACTAAATACACTATAAAGCACTCATTTTAGTAAAAATAATGGCAAAAGTTAAGTTAATCAATTAAAACATATTATTTAATCTAAAACATAGGGCAAAAGAAATTTCTAAGAAAAAATATACACATTAATAATTTAGAATGTGTGAACGAAACGAAATGATAAAATTACATTTTATTATTTCGTTTAAATATTTGAATTAACATTTGTTGTTTCATTAATTTTGGTTTATGGGAAAGCAGTTTTCTTTATCCCATAGATGGACATTATTTCTGCTCGGTTATAAAGCTTATTTGTTCAAGACCTTTAATTGCATGATCGGATCGATTGTTTGCATAAGATTATCAATGGGTATTTTTTCTTCTCCACGTTTATCGTCGCTACTTTGATTTTTTTTATTTAATATATCGTGAATTTCGCCATCACTCAATTTATTTACGATTGGCGCATCATCATCACAGTGCAAAACTTCTGTTATATTGGCTTTGTTGAGATTTAAGAAGCGCCGGAAGATTTAATGACTTGCTGAGATTTAATAAAGATCGAGGATTAGCACTTTTGATTATATATTTAAAGGTGTAAATGTGTTTAAACCGTTTTTGCTATTAACGAATGAAAAACCAAAAATAAGAACTTAAAAGTTTTATTTATTTTCTAGCATCTATATAATGTTATGTTTAAAAAGGCTGATGACTCTGAAAAAAGTAAAAACTTTATTAGTAATAGTCAAATATGTAAAAAATATCACAGTAGATAAAATAAATATTTTTTCCAAAAAAGAAAAATATCTCCTCTCAATGATTTTTCTAAATTACAATAAGTCATTACTAGGCTGCAGCAGCACCGGGACGTGGCAGGGCAGGGAAAGCGAAAATAGGAATTTGCTTAGTTCCTAATCGTAAACACAGCCGACCCCTTTGAAAGGTCTGTGTGTTAATGATCTTGTTGCTCGGTTCTGTGCGATACGATACTATTTAGTTATTTATTTGCTATTTATAGTATGTAAATATGGCTTTCTAAACAAAAAAGGCAAAATATACAGTCGATTTCAAGCTGACACGTTCGACGAGAACGAAAAATCGTTAGATATCGGGAGGGGGGGGGGGAGATTCTGAAAACAAAACAGAATACATTGAACAATGGAAAACGTAATACGAAGTGAACAAAAGAAATTTCCGTGAGCGTTAATATGAATTCTCAGGATTTTTAGATTTAATTGAACAATTTGTGATAAAATGTTACGATAACATTTTTAAGTGTTTAATATTAAAAATTACATTGTTTCAGAAAAATGTTTTTTTCAATAATGAGAAAAGGAAATTTTGGTAATAAAAATTCCGTATTTAAATAACGATGTATATTTTATGCAAAATAATTCATCGGGAGTTGTGGCTTGAATAAGGGGGAGGAGGGATGAATGCTAACAATGTAATTCACGCTCCAAGCACGAGCCAATCTACAGCAGTCCATCTAAACTTTCGTTTCATTTCCGGGTTCTGAAAGTCGACAATTCCATATAAATGATCTTACCCTGTTGTTTTAAATCCGCGACTTCGTCAGTCCAGAGGGGGAAAAAAACGAAAATTTGAAAAACGTCCGGATTTTCGAGGTTGTACTGTATAAGTTTTCTAATAACTGTTAAAATTGACTATTTTCATTGTAAATGTATTCAATTTTGGAATTCATTATGCAGTGTGAATTGTTGTGCAGGGATTTTACTACATTTGTCTATATATTTTTTTGAATTGTGATGCATTATTTTTTGCAAGCTTATGTGTTATCTTTCATAATGCTCTTTTACATTTTTTCCTTGAAAAAGAAGGCTGTTTTTTGCCCCTGAAACTAATTAATACCCTAAATCAACTAAGAAAATATTTTAATTTTTGGATTATGAATGAATTAGTTATAAAATTGATAAATTAGTTATAATAAACATAGAAAATTGAATTAATTCTGTCTGCTTATAAAATTTACTATTAGTTGGGTTTGTCAGATCCTAGAATAAACATCATTATAAAATTTCTTAATGTGCAGTAAAATAACATAATTTCTTTTGTATCTATCTTATAAATAAAAATGCACTTCAAAATAAAATGGTGATTAAAATACATTTTAATGTTGCTGTTTAACGCTGTGTAATTAAACTCGAGCAATTTCTTAAGTATAGCTGGTAGCATATTTGGGATTATTCCAGGGGGACCTGGATTGCTGCATTTTGTCTCAATTTGAAATTCTGAAAATATCTATGACTTTCCCCGGCCACTTATAAAAACATTAAAATTTTCATTGTCGAATAAAATGCATTCATTGAATGCAGGGGCATGCTGGGTCCCCCAAGAGGGCGGTGGATAGACCGGTATGGGGACGCCAACTACCGGGAGGGTCTGGGAGTGCTTAAAACATCATTTTGTATTACTTAACATTAAGTAATAGAACCTAAAATTATGTATTTAAAAAAAATACTTTAAATAAAGGTAAAAAAAATAATTGAAAGCAAGATTTCCGTTGATATAATATATATTACAATATGCATATTTATTTAATATCGCCTGAAATAAACATGATTCATTTGATGTACGGAACATATATCAGCTACTTGTTAGAATTTAACAAATGGTAAAATATAAAACTAAAGGATACCTATATCATACTAAGTGGTTAAACACTGAGCAATCGCCTCATTTCAGAGATCAATTGACACAACTTATCAATTATAGTGTCACTGTCTATAATGTTCAATAAGTCTGATTCAGATTGCATTAATAATAATGTCTCCAAGTTGTCACTGCTTAAGGTATATCTCAAGCTTGTTTTAATAATCTCCAACTTGGAAAAAATCCTTTCACATGTTACTTGAGTTATCGAGATTGTCAACAGCAGCTTATATACTTTGAACAGTTCATTATACTGACAAGAGTACATGCTATAGTTAAGAAGCACTTCGTAAGCACACTTTAAGCAAGAATTTCACTTATTGTAATTGCAAGGTTGAAATGTTGAGTTCTCTTCTTCATCAAAGTCATCAGCAGACAAATCACGTTCTGTGGAATCTTCTTGATACGCTTCACTGATTGTCTTTTTGCTTATTTGGAGCCATACATCAGCAAATGAAGTAAGTTCTTCAACAAGCTTTCCATTGTCAAGTCCTGGGAGAATCTCTACTATTTTGTCCAGGGCTTTGAGAGTTAAGGGCTCTTTATTGCCAAACCGCTTAGGATCAAACCAGGCTAGATCTAGGTATAAGTTTTTGTTTTGGAGAAGTCTGTTTTCTATAGTATTGATGAGAGTATCTATGACACTGTAAAATGTTGAAATTTTAAAACCATCTACTTCTGAGGTATGACCAGCATCTTCTCCGTGAAGCTTTTTCCCCTTTCTTTTTCATTTCTCTTTCAATTCAGTTTCAATGCAAATACTTTCCAAAGGCTCATCTTTTTTTACTCTTTCATCTAAACTGCGAGTCATTATCTATACGAATGTTCTTGCAGCTTGTAAAGTTTCATCAAACTTTTGATGTAATTCTTTAAGTTTTAAGTGAGAAGTTTCGATGAGTTTCCATGCTTGAACGAAATCGAGATTCTTAGTCTGTAAGTAATCAGACAAAGGAGTTGTTGTTGTTGAAACCCAGACCGTCCGACCTACCAGAAAGGTGTAAGGTAACTGTTTGGACGGTCGGGAAGTGCCACCCAATTTAGACCGGAACCCAGTGGGGGAGGCATCCACAGGGACCGTACCCTCCTTCCCCTACCACCAACCTTTCGGAAGGACTTTCGGACCCACATGTTTAACGTGATCGTACTCCGCATGAACACGGCGGCAGTTTTGGCAGTGGCTGGAATCGAACCCGGGCCTACCGAGTTCAACTCCAGCGCGCTAACCAATGGGCTACCGCGCCCCTTCAGACAAAGGAGTGTAAAAATTTTCATAAACAACATAGCTATAAATATTGTATCAAAACTTGTAAACTTTATGAGAAGACCTTCAGCTTTAGAGTTAAACTCTGGAGAATTAGATATCTTAAACAAGGCACTGAACAATTATAAGTAGATGACCTTGGTAGGGTGAGATTTTTCAATATCATATCTTGACCGTAGCATTACTGCGGCTCCGCCACCTGGTCATTCCAATAGCTTCCACCTTAAAAGAAGGGTTTTTGTAATCTTTTAAGTGGCTCCTTGATAAACACTTGAGCTTCTTCTTGCAGTACATTAAAAATGATATATAGTTACAATGAGACATTGGGCAGTGTCAGTGAGAACTAGGTTCAATACATGGGCATAGTACCAAGTGTGAATGTAGTGTGGAATTACTTCAGATAATCTTGCTGTCAATCCTTTAAAATGACCATTCATGTTAGAAGCTCCATCAAAAGCGTTAGTAATGCAGTTCTTGATCGGTATGTCGGCATCTTCCAAAACCATTCTGAGTGACTGAAACAGATCCTCGCCTGTGGTGTAAACCACACATTTTATAGCTAGCAGTCTTTCTACGACTTCAGAACCCTTAACGTAGCATAAGACATATGCACATTGGTCGTAACTTGAAACATCTACTGTAGTATCCATTAGGATAGAAAATTCCCTGCCAATTTCACTTCTTCACATATTTTTATTTCTGCGTTCATGTATTGTAAGATTTTCACAATCATGTTGTTTCTTAAAAATGTAACTTGATCTCCTCTTTCTACTGGCATTTTCTTCCTTTTTTTAATTTTGTCGGGTTTTCTGTTCTAGATGAGGTTGGTTTTACTTTCTGAAATTACACTGCTCACATGCTTCTCTAGAATCACATCATATTTTCTTAGCATGAGAATCATCTGTAAAAAATTTCCATGGTTCACTGAGTTGTCATCCAAAGTATGAGCAGATTCTACTTTTCCCCGAAAAAGAAAACTTTGTTTACCTATCAGTTTCAAAACATCGGCTACCGTTTCTACTATATGTCTTCTTTCTTTTACTTCTTGTTTCCTGTTGGCCATTTGGTTCCCAAACAGAAGATTGGGCAAGCTTTTCTTATCTTTCATTAGCATGAAACAATTCACAGATTGTGTGTGAGTTTTTGAGTTTTCATGCTCCTGTAGTCTCTAATGGACATGCTTCCAATCGCTGAATCTAGAGCAAAATACTGAAGTAGATTTGCTAAATGCAACACAAATGAAACAAAACGGTTGTTGTGTTTTTCCGTTGTAGGATAGGCACTGCCTTCGGAAAATTTGGTTACCACTGTTACTTTCTTGGATTTTAAATATTGATTTTCTATCTGTAAAAGGCACTTTTTCATCAGGCTGAACTGGTTGGAACGCCAAGTATAATTGCAAGTCATTTGCTCCCAGTTTCTCAAAGTAATCAATATCTGCTGTAGGTGTATTAAATGAAGTTCTTAGGCTTGAGTGCGGTTTTGTATTTGACATTGATAGTCCTGGTTCTTGTAATTGTTCGTGTGTTGTTTCTACATTGTCTGAATTTGAGAACGTTCCAGGGAATTTTTTTACAAGACATTGTTCACCAACAAAATCGTTCAATTGCGTTCCTTGGCTCGATACTTCATTTTCTAAGAGTGATGGCGTTGTTCACAATCTAAAGATTTTGATAAAAAAGCTGTTACTTTGGGGTATGTTTTAGCAGATTCATGCAACATTTTATTTCTTTTATCTTTCTTACATTCATGGCCGCTTTTCTTTCTTTTTTTTTCTCTTCCATTTTATTACTGTTGGAATTCTGAAAACAATGAAATAATAAGTTATTAAAAAAAAATAAGTAATTAAAAATAAAGAAATAAGTAAGCAGAAGGAAACAGCAACGCAAAATGACCTTCAAATAAAAAAAAAACTGACATTTATTAAACAAAATTTTGGTGCATACTGATTGGTAATAAGTATCCTTTAATCTTGGGCATTAAAATAAATACAGTTGAAATAAAGTACCCTAGTCTCACCAGGGCCGAATTAGCATGTCGGTGAACCTGGGAGCCTCGCTTTAGAGGCGGCCTCATCTTGAAAAAAAAAAAAAATAGCTTGAAAAAAAGCAAATTTACTCATTTTTTGTTGAAATATAATTCCGAAAAACAATTAGTGATGTTATCTTTTACATGTGGGTATCAAAATTTGCTATAAACAGAGCAATTAAACTAAATATAACTCATTTATAAAACATAAACTTACCATACGCATCAATGCTACAGCTGCAGGACGTGAATGAAACGAGATGGACGGCCTAAGGGAGATTTCTTCCTTTTCAGGGCGTCCCCTTCTCTTTCAATTTCCTTGAATAAACCAAAATTACAATAAAACACTTCATAATACGGCGCGGAGTTAGAACTTAGCACAAGCTCATTCCTTCGTTTCGCGTTTCAACAGCGGCATCGGGCAGAGCGGTTAGTCGCAGAGTCACCACCTCCGCAATACAAAAGGCAGTGAGTACTGGTACCGTCTTCTTCGCCAAATTTCTCAAAGCAATCAATCTCGCACTGACGTATTATTTAGATTCATTTTGGGTTTTTTTTTTTACATAAGCAATTCGAACGAAAATTTTACATCCAGGGAGGCGAGAGGCGCCGTGAGAAGAGGGCGCACCGGGACATGTCCCGGTGGGCCAGCACGCCCCTGATTGAATGTGATTATGAGTCATTTGACAGGTTTTCTAATGAAGATTATATCTAACTAATAGGAAGATAAAGGTTATGCTTTCTTAAATTGGTGTACACAATTTTTTACTCTAAGCCATTTAAAAATAAATTATTTTTAAGTAAGTAAAGATTTTAAAAAACAAAAATAAAAGAAACCACACTTTGATCAATGGAAATCAACCGTTGCTCTTTAAATCTTTATATATCCTTTAAGCAGAAATTTCCGAATAAGCTTCCCATTACATCGCATTTGAGGTGGAGAGGAAGATCGACAGAACTCTACTTCTTTCTTTCAGCAGAAAATTCCCATCAAATGTCTCTTACATTTTCTGCAATATTACATCGCATTTTAGGTGACTGATTGATGGAATTCTAGGGTTCTACAGGAGTACATCTATACAACAGGTTAAAACACATTATTTCTGGAATGAACCAAGTGTCAAAAACAAGATGGAAATCAAAATCTTCAATCAAAAATAAATAAAAATAAAGTATATAATTTTGTTCCAAGTGCATTATGTTGCTGGCAAAGAAATGCACCCTCCCAAGATACTTTTTCCAAGCTAAAATTTCCAGCGGGGATGCTGCTGCACATCATGTGATGCAAGTAGAGAATCTTTCTTCACTATTTTTTTTTCCATTTTCAAAAGACTAAAAAAATCATAATGTTGTTCCCACATTCAAAATTTGTTTCTATTGGTTGAATAGTTGTGGAGAAAGCCGGTAATAAAATCTCAGTTCAAAATGTGCACGACATACTCAAGATTTAAAATCCAAAATTTGGACAATGTTTTTATAAGCATATAAAAGGCTATACTTATATAAAACTAGAACAAATTTCCAGGCATTCTTATGCCATGTTTTGTTTTGCAGTTAATCCATTTATTCTTCCAAATTTTACTGTTTTTCTTCAAAATTTCTAAGTTGTTGATTTCTTAATTTTTCCTTTTTATTTTTCAAATTCTTAATTGTTTTCCTTCTTTGGTTAATTAAACATTTAATTAAGCCCTCTTTTGTTAATTAAGCTCATCAGCTTTTGGAGTGGAGAAAGTCAGTTCCGAAAAAAAAAAATTTCAAAGGGGACAGTCGCGAGCGGCTTCCTCATGCTCGGGGGTTGGCTCGCGGACCTCGACGCAGTACAGAATGGAAATGGGAGTCCTCACCAAAGAATATACATTCCTCACTTGTTCATGGAGTTACAGTTTTTAATGCTGAACTGAGCGGGACTCTTTGAGCACATGGGCCATCCCACATGGGCATCAGTGCACACTCTTGCCAGGGAAATTCTATCTTGAGGTCTGAATTTCTGTGTGGGGCACGATTTGCGAACATCAAAGATACATACGAGGACCCATTTCTCCATCATTGGTTGTTCATCCACTGGGATTTGCCAGCCAAAGATATCACCATTTTCAACCTGTGCTCTTATCACCCCTGGATCCCGATGACCCCTTTTTATTTTTCCTGAGAGGTATCTTTGTTTTACGTTGGGTCAATGGGCCCCTCCCAAGAACTAAACTTTATTATATACCTTTTTGTCATTATGACAAGCTTCACCTTTGTATCATGTAATGCTTAAGAAGTATTAGGGAATCCAATTTGGATCTCCCTGCACCTGTGGGGAAAATTGTTAGTGGGTGGGTAATTTTTAATTATAAATAAATTGTTTTCTTTTAAATTTTAACTAGCCTTTGTGTTCATTTCCATGTCCAGTTCTCCAACGACCACATTTCTCTTAACCTGAGGGTTGGTTTTAATTTTTGTTTCTTATAAATAATTCTAAACGCAATGCAACTTTGTACTAACCACTTAATGTGTAATATCTAAAAGGAGAAAGTAAAGTTTAAAGATAAGTTTAATTGTTTAAAGATGTAATGTTTATAGTGATGACTAAATGTTTTAATGTAATTAGAATTTAAAATATGTAAATTAGATGTACATGTAAAGTTTAAAATTAAAAGTAAGATTAAAATTAAAGTTCTAAATAAAGTCCTTTGTGATCTGAAAACAGCATCACATAATTTTTCAATGTAAAATTTCCTTTGTTGGTCAAAAAGGTTCCAATAGCATCACTCGGGTCCTAAATAACCCACAGTGTAAATAATCATAACACTATTCACTTTCCAAAATGCTCAATTGAAACAAGAAACATTCAAGAGCTTAATTTTTTCTATGAACTCATAAAATTGTACATTGAAATATGACAGCATAATGCCTGCTCAAAAGCCAAAGTAAAGTTAATAAAGATCCCTCTCATCATTTCTTTCCTCCATTAAATGAAACAAAATAGAGAGTTGATTGAGTTCATCCCCCCTTCAGTGATAAATACTTTCACAACTGTTCTTATTTTTCTTTAAATTAAATTTTTGTAATTTTGTCATGTTTAGTGTTAATTCGGAGAAAGAGTTCTTAAAATTTGAAATCTGCAATTATTTTTACCCTAAAATCAATATTTTTAAACATAGTTTTCAAGACTAGGGTTCTTTTATGTTTGCGCCATTTACAGGAACAGTTGTTTATTTTGTCTGTCAAAACACAGGATAGGGATGAAAGTAGAAGGACAAAGTTATTTGGGTTAGCAATTTTTGTGGACTTGATGAGATATTGGAGAACTTATTTCCCCTTATATTATACATTTTAAAGACTTTTTTACCAGCTACACTTTTACTCTTGGGGCTCTAGCTATGTCTAAATGTTTACTGTTCCAATTTAAGGATTTTCTTGTTTCAAAGCTGATACAAAATGCCAAATCCGGTGTGTGGTCCCTGAGTAAAAAAACATGAGATCAAACTATTAGAATTACAGGAAAATACAGGGTTGCAAGGAAAATCCTTCCTCAGCCAATATCTCATGAACTATGGCAGCTAACTAAGTATTTCTTAAGCCATTGTATATGAAACCTCCTATGGCTCACACATTGAGACCAGAGTGATCCCCATGGAGCCCATTTTGGGGGGTTTTAGGAGTCCATCTCAGCCTCTTTTACAGATAGGGGGGGAAATTAATTGGAAAGTTGTAGGGTGAGTCAAATTTAGTATAAAAATGTTTTAGTTCCATAGCAAAATATGGAAAGGGACCCCCCAGACAACATCGCTCCAGAAAGTCAAAATATTGGGAAACAACAGAGTATTTAGACAAGGCAACAATATGTAAATGCATAACAGACAATTTATTACCATGTATAAAATGCAAATTACATGTTTGCATACTCAAAATGTTACCAGTCATCCAATAGGAAACCTGTATCCAAATGTAATCAACTTGCATAAGTAACAAAACATTCAACTCCTATCATTGTTTTATGAAGTGTTGGCATACCACCCTTGCTTGTCATTTCTGTACTCTGTGAAATAAACATATAGCACGACATTTCAACTCTATGTAAATATGCCTTGGACACCGTGAATCAGAGAGTTTCCTGCTTTTTTTTTTTTTTTTTTTTACATTTGGAGTATTCCTTTCCATCTTTTGTTATAGAACTAAAACATTTTTGTATTACAGTTGACTTGCTCTACAACTTTCTAATTGACTTTTTCCGCTATCTGGTCGAGATCAGCCCCTAACCCCCCAAACTGGGGGCCACAGGATCCTCCTTGGTCTTGTGTGAGCCATAGAGGATTTCCTATGCAACGACACAAGAAGTACAGCCGTAATGATACACCCGGTTACAATTGCACAATTGACACCGCAGAACAAAAACATATGGTATCATTCGATAGGGATTAATGTCTTTTACAAATATCAATATTTAAAATTTCCCTAAGGGACTATCTTCATAAGTTATTTTGGCACTAATTCTAAAATCATAAACGCCACTAATCATTAATACAGTACAACCTCGAAAATCCGGATTCGTCCGGACTTTGCCGATTCCGGATTTTCGATTTTTCCGGATTATAGAATTTGAATAAAATTCAGATTTGATATTAACTAAATACACTATAAAGCACTATTTTTAGTAAAAATAATGGCAAAAGTTAAGTTAATCAATTAAAACATATTATTTAATCTAAAAAATAGGGCAAAAGAAATTTCTATGAAAAAATATACACATTAATAATTTAGAATGTTTGAATGAACCGAAATGATAAAATTCCATTTTATCATTTCATTTAAATATTTGAATTAACATTTGTTATTTAATTAATTTTGGTTTATGGGAAAGCAGTTTTCTTTATCCTGTAGATGGACATTACTTCTGCTCGGTTATAATGCTTCTTTGTTCAAGACCTTTAATTGCATGATCGATTTTTTGCATAAGATTATCAATGGGTATTTTTTCTTCTCCACATTTATCGTCACTACTTTGATCTTTTTTATTTAATATCATATCGCGAATTTCGCCATCATTCAATTTATTTACGATTGGCGCATCATCATCAAAGTGCAGAACTTCCATTATATCGGCTTTGTCGAGATTTAATGAAGCGCCGGAAGATTTAATGCAGTGCTGAGATTTAATAAAGATCGAGGATTAGCACTTTTAACGATATATTTAAAGGTGTAAATGTGTTTAAACCGTTTTCGCTATTAACGAACGAAAAACAAAAAATAATAACTTAAAAGTTTTATTTATTATCTAGCATCTATATAATGTTATGTTTAAAAAGACTGATGACTCTGAAAAAAGTAAAAACTTTATTAGTAATAGTCAAATGTGTAAAAAATATCGCAGTAGATAAAATAAATATCTTTTCCAAAAAAGAAAAATATCTCTCCTCTCAATAATTATTCTAAATTACGATGAGTCATCACTAGGTTACAGCAGCACCCGGACGTGGTGGGGTAGGGAAAGCGAAGAAAGGAATTTGCTTAGTTCCTAATCGTAAACACAGCCGACTGTCACCGGTGGCAAGCCGACCCCTTTGAGAGGTCTGTGTGTTAATGACCTTGTTGCTCGGTTCTGTGCGATATTATTTAGTTATTTATTTGCTATTTATAGTATGTAAATATGGCTTTCTAAACAAAAAAGGCAAAATATACAGTCGATTTCAAGCTGACACGTTCGACGAGAACAAAAAAATCGTCAGATATCGGGAGAGGGAGGAGATTCTAAAGACAAAACAGAATACATTGAAGGATGGAAATCGTACTACGAAGTGAATAAAATAAATTTCCGTGAGCGTTAATATGAATTCTCGGGATTTTTAGATTTAATTGAACATCTGTGATAAAATGTTACGATAACGTTTTAAAGTGTTTAATATTAAAAATTACATTGTTTCAGAAAAATGTCTTTTTCAATAATGAGAAAAAGAAATTTTGATAATAAAAATTCCGTATTTAAATAACGATGTATATTTTACGCGAAATAATTCATCAGGAGTTGTGACTTGAATAAGGGGGAGGAGGGATTAATGCTAACAACTCAATTCACGCTCCAACCACGAGCCTATCTATCTACTGCCGTCCATCTAAACTTTCGTTTCATTTCCGGGTTCAGAAAGTCGACCGGAAAATACGGTAAAATAAATAATCTTACCTTATTATATCTTTTTTAAATCCGCGACTTCGTCAGTCCGGGGGAGAAAAAAAAAACGAAAATTTGGAAAACGTCCAGATTTTGGAGGTTTCCGGATTTTGGATGTCCGGATTTTCGAGGTTGTACTGTATTATATTCATATTCTATAAACAATTTTAAACAGATTAAAAAAAAAACAGTTTACCATTTTTAAAGGATTTTTCATCAATTTGCAAGTGTTTGAAATTTACTGATGCCAGTGTTAAATAGGTTTTCTGGTTTTTTGGATTTATATATGCAATAAATTAATTTCCCAAGAAAATTGTTTTGGCATATTTTTCTAACTAAAAAACCCAAACTAAATTCATATAAATTTTAATATTATAATTTTATAATTATTTTGTATTTGAAATATTTGTTATTAATTATTAAATTAATATTCATAAAAAATTATAAATAGAAACAGCTGTTAAGTTTGACACCATTCGATGCAGCAGGGTCTGAGACATTGGTATACAAAATTTCAGTTTTATTTATGCAATATTGAGTGTACTGTCAAATTTTATTCAAAATTTGAGGATTAATACACTTATTGAAGATAATTTTCAAAATTATTGGAAGAAAACCTTGGATGCTTTTTGGAACTTTGATTAAAAACATCAAATACCACACCTAACTCATTGATGTTTTAAAAACAACTATCTATGTGTAACACTAAAACAAACTGTAGGTGAAAGCGACAGAACATTACATACTGGCAGAATCAGACAATTAAATCGAAATTCTCCTTTTCTGCTTCAGAGTTCAATTTTTAGATGCACCCTTAATGGTTTTTAAGGATATTCTTGGTCAATTTTAGGCCTTTTTCCATTATTATTTTTAATTTGCATGGAACTTTTTGGTGAATCAAAATATGCAATAATCATTGGGGATTGCCCTTGAAGATTTTGGAGTTAGTGCCAAAATAACTATGAAGATGGCCTCTTATTCAAATTTTAAATATTGATATTTGTAGAAGACATTAATCCCTACAGGTATCACATGGTTCCTTCTTTTTCCTACTTTTTAAATATGATTCCTATTTTCCTTTTATTTCCTTCTTTTTGTTACTTTTCCACAGTTGAAAGCTCTTTTTTTGCTTGTGTGATAAATTGCAAGCATATCAGGAAAAATATTCCAGGAGTTAATCATACGATGTACAAAACGAAGTGAAGAAAATTGGTCTGGTGAAGTCTGGTTTTATGAAATAGTGTTAAAATTTGCAATTTTTATGCAAGATAAAAAAAAAATTGTGATTTCATAAAATTTTAAAATTCATAATTTTTACTTTCTCATACTATGTAATAAAGTATTGTTTTCACGAAAATTTTCAAATTCGAGACTTTGATACCAATATGTGTTTTAGAACCTCCTGAACATGTTTTGACCATTTTTGAAGTGATGACCATCTGTCAGTATTCTATTTCTTGTGTACACATTAACTGTCACAAATATTAATGGATTTTCACAAAGTTTTATATTCGGCTTTGTTATCAAAAGATCTAGAACTAAATAGAATTTTTTAAATTCTTGCAAAAACTTAAAATTTATTTAAAATTATATATTTTTTTAACATGGCAGCATAGGACAAAATTTGACATAATCATACATAAAAGGGGTTATTTATGGCTCAATGATCTCGAGACTTAATAGTTTTAATCGTTGCTGTGAAAAATAGCCGTGATTCAATTTTTGTGTTCGTGATGTCATTAGTCCCCCCTCCCATTCCCAAGGGTGTACATTTTCAAGTATGGTATCAATCGAAAGATTTTTTAAAGTCCTTTAAAAGTGAAGGATAATATGCTATAATTTTGATCATTTAGCCCAACAGTTCCGATTTTTAAAATTTTTTCTTGTAAAATTTGAATAAAAAATACCTACAAGCTACTTAATGGATTATGGTATGAGAAAGTCGAGTTGAGCCACACTCCAATTAGTTTTTTAAAGAATATAAAAATTCACAATTTCTGAGCAAAAATTCAAAATTTTCAATTAGAAAGTTTTTCCTGTTTTTAGCATTTTTAAATAAATTACCATAAACTTTAACACTTTTAAAAAGCAGATTTTGGCATTTTAGTATTACGTTGTGTATTTTAGAGCTTTTGAATGAAATTGCACATTTTAGAACTTTTAAATAAAATAATGTAATACAGTGCAACCTCGAAAATCTGGAAAGTTCCAAATTCCAGACGTTTTCCAAATTTTCAAGTTTTTTTTTAGCTATCAGACTAACAAAGTCACGGATTTAAAACAATAGAGTAAGATTATTTATGGAATTATATTTTATAAACAAATACTGTATTTTCTGGTTGACTTTCTAAACCCTGAAATGAGACAAAAGTTTAGGGTTGACATATACACCGGATATAAATATGGATGGCCATAGATAAGCTCATGGTTGGAGCATGAATTACATTGTTAGCATTAACTCCTCTCCCCCTTATGCAAGTTTATGCATGCACTATACTGTAGAGTTGTCCAATGTGTTATAAATATGTATATAAACACATAATAAATACGTATAGAAGCACAATATAAATACATATGTAGACACATTATAAATACATATGGGAATACATTATAAATACATATGGGAATATGTTATAAATTCGTATGGGAACATGTTATAAATACATATGTGGATATACGTAATATACACATACACTATATGATCAAAAGTATTCAGACACTTTGGATGTTAGAATGTTTTTTGAATTTCTAAACAAATATTTGACGAAGTGTTCTGTAACTTTGACGATGTGAAGAACATGCTTGAATGCACACTTTCCAGTAAAGTTTCGGTGACTTGTACGTTTAGGGGACCACCGAGATATTGAAGAAGGTGAAAAATATATTTGATCACCCTGTATCATATAAAGCTAAAAATGATTTGTAACTTTCACAAAATAGTTAACTAGCTTTGTTCAATGTGTATAAGCATTTTCGTAAAACAATAACATATATTCATGAAGATATAAATGTTTCTTTAAAAAAAAATCAAATTTTGTTACATATTTTTTGTTTACTATATCCATAGGTTTCAATCAAATTTCATGAAACTTACAGAACATTTGTCAACATCCAAGAAAAACATTATACTTCAATTGAAAATTAAAGCATTGAATGTACGATGAGATATAAGCATTTGAAGAAATTAAGTTTTTACTGCACAGGCGTGAAACATAGCAATAGTTTTCTTTCATGATTTTGTAGTGAATACTGTAGGGCAACTTCTATAAAAAATCCTCTGGAACATCTTGAAAATTCACAAAGATATCGACGATATAGTGATCAGTTTTTCTCTGACTCTCTGAAAGTACCTGGATGATAAGGGGTTTTCCACAAATTGACATTTTAAATCATAAATCATAGGATAGTTAAACTGGAGTAACAACTGGAGTACAATTAACTAATATACTAAATACATATACACGATCTGATCAAAATTATCCGGACACCTGTATGTTTTTCTTCTCAAGACGGAATGGTCGACTATGTCGTGCATACACAGTTGTAGCACCTGTATGTTTCCACTTCACGATAACATTATTTACGGTGGAACGGACCTTTCATAGCATGACACCATTTGTCTGACTTCTTTTATGCTTGTCTGAGAGCCAGAAATTTGACGTCACTGGCAGAATCCACCTCGTACAGGGGTGTCCAGAGACATTTCATTATTATTTGCATAAAATTGGACTAGTTCATTTTTAGAACAGGAATGTCCAATGAATTTGTAAAATGTCAATTTGTGGAAACCCCCTTATCATTCAAGTACTTCAGAGAGTCAGAGAAAAACTGATCACTTTATCGTCGATATCTTTGTAAATTTTCACGATATTCCAGTGGATTTTTTATAGAAGTATTCACTGCAGTATGCACTACAAAATCATGAAAGAAAACTATTGCTATGTTTCGAGCCTGCATAGTAAAAACTTAGTTTCTTCAAATGCTATCTCATCATATATTCAATGCTTTAATTTTCAGTTGAAGTATAATGTTTTTCTTGGACGTTGACACATGTTCTATAAGTTTCGTAAAATTTGATTGAAACCTATTGTAAGCAAAAAACATGTAACAAAATTTTTTTTTTTTAAAGAAACATTTATATTTTCATAAATATACGTTTTTGTTTTACAAAAATGCTTATACACATTAAACAAAGCTAGTTAACTATTTTGTGAAAGTTACAAATCAATTCTAGCTTTTTATGATACCGGGTGATCAAATATATTTTTCCCCGTTTTCAATATCTTGGTGGTCCCCTAAATGCACAAGTCACTGAAACTTTACTGGAAGGTGGCTTTCAAGCATGTTCTTCATATCGACAAAGTTGCAGAACACTTCGCCAAGTATTTGTTTAGAAATTCGAAAAACGTTCTAACATCCAAAGTGTCCGGATACTTTTGATCTTATAGTGTATGTGGATATACGTAATAATAATGTATGTGGATATACATAATAATAACGTATGTGGATATGTATGAATAATGTATGTGAATATACATAATAATAACATATAAGTATACGTAATAATAACGTATAAGGATAGGTAATAATAACGTATAAGGATATGTAATAATAACGTATAAGGATATGTAATAATAACGTATAAGGATATGTAATAATAACGTATAAGGATATGTAATAACCTTTTTTATAATAGTTGGTATACCGTATTCTAATGTATCATTTTTGCTTAATAGTTACGTATGCTTGATACATAAGAATTACGTGTTTGTGCTACCTGGGAATAAGGTTCAAAATCCAAAGAATTAAGATATACCACAAAAGATAATAACATACTAAATTTGGATTGTCTAACTGCACTGCTTTTGGGTTATTCCTAAAAAACGAGTACATTTCTATAGCTGGCCCAAAGTGGGCTAAGCCGATAAGGTTTAAAATCCAAAGATTTAAAATATACTGCAAACAACGATGACATACTAAACTTTAGCTACTCTGGTAGTTTTTAGCTACTCTGGTTCTCAAGTTATTCCCAAAAAATGAATGTATTCCTATTGCAGGCCCAAAACAGACTGACTCAATAATGTTCAAAATTAAAAAATTTAAGATATATACTATGAAATAAATAAATAATACTAAATTTGTACTTTCTAACTGCTCATATTCTGAAGTTATTTCATAAAAACGAATGCATTACTGTGGTGGAGCAAAAGACCGATAATATTCAAAATCCAAAGAATTAAAATGTACCCCAAAAGACATTACTGTAAATTTAAATTTTCTAGTTGCCCTGGTTTTCGAGTCATTCTAAAAACATGAGTACATTCCAGGATGGGCTAGTCTGATAAGGCACAAAATCATTGCCGCAGCAGGGGTAGCGCATGCAGTGTTCCCGCACTAGGTACCATATCGATTTGGAGGTACCATAGCGCTTCCATCTATACGGCATCTAGGGAAAGAGACACAGTCAAAATTAATTTGCACTAGGTGCCAAATATGGTTGCTGTGATACTTTTCAAAATCCAAAATTGAAATGTATCACAAAAGACGGCATCTTATCAAATTTCATGTTACTGTGATTAATGGAACTTGATTAGTTAGAGCCTCAAGCATTTGTTGTTGTTACTAATCTTAACTGGTCTAGCCAATAGGATAGACCAGGTCCATGAGACCAAAAACACTCAAAAAGTTCAAGACAAGGAGGGGACTCAGTGTCAAATCCTCCTTGACAAGCCCCAGGCAGGACAGAATATGATCAGGGGTGGAATGATTGATGTTACAATTCCTACAAATAGGGAAGATCTTATTGCCCTGATCAAATTTAAGGCATTTCAAGTGACCACTTAAGAGTCTGGACAAAGCAGTCTGCTGGACACAATTGCCCACAAAAGCAATAGCTCCACCCGGCTGCTTACCACAATCCAGTCATGTGCTGGAGGAGAACGCCAAGAAGTGGTGGTTGTAAATTTTACTCTTGAGCAGATCTCCAAAAAAATCAAGATGTTAGAGGGTTAAATTCATTGAAGTTCCCTCCTTAGCCAGGGTATCAGCCATCTCATTGCCGCTAAGTCCAATATGCGATGGGATCTACTGCAGATGAATATTATTACAGGATGAGAGTTCCCGCAGTGAAGTAAGAATAGAGATTGAGGTTCTATCACCAGCACGAGACCAATTCTGAAGGTGTTGGATAGAGTTGTAGCTGTCAGTCAAAATCCAGATATCTTTATAGGTGGAGCAGGAAGCTGCAGCCTTTAGACCCTCTTCAATTGCTATTAGCTCTGATCGAAAGACAGAACAATGGTCTGGATTTCGAATTTTGATAGTGAAACTACTCGAAGGTGTTTTCATCAAGACTCCACTACCACAATTGTTATACTAATTTTTACTGCCATCTGTAAAAATTCGAAGGGCATTTGAGGGAATACTGTTAAGTGTTTCCAAAGCAATATGTCGAAGATACTCTGGCAAATCTGTCCTTTTATTGGTAGAAGAGACAAGGTCTGTTTCAAAATGAATTCTGGGATGTCCCTCCAAGGGAGTGATAGAAAGTTTCAGAGAATGTCCCTCAACACTAGTTTCAATATAGCCCATCAAATAAGCCAAAGAAAAGGCACTGTTTCTTTTTAATCTCTGATTCCCTGTCCAATCTTGGAGAAACACAGAGGTACTATTGTGAGTACCATAACTGTATAGCTTATTGAAGTATTTTGTCAGTCTAACCTTGCGTCTCAGATTCAGTGGTTGTAGATCACTTTCATAAAGAGCTATTTCACCTGGGCAGCTGTTACAAAGGCCAGTAATTAAGCGGGCTGCACTCAACTGGACATGCTTCAACTTAAGTAAGTTGGTAGTTGAGGCACAGGAATAAACCGCTGATCCATATTCCAAAATAGGCCTTATAAGAGAGACATATGTGGATCTGAGAGTAAATGTGGCTGCTCCCCCCCCCCCCCCAGTCAGTGCCAGAAATAAATTTTAGGATATCTAGTCTTTTCCTGCCTCTTGTAGCAAGATTTTCGATATGCTTATTGCTTAACAATTCTGGATTGAGGCAGTAGCCCAAATATTTAGGGTGCTTATTGTATAGCAATGACTGTCCCAGCATAATGATCTCAGGTTGATAGTTGTATAGTTTTTGATTTGTTGTAAAGAAACTCACATAAGATTTAGAGGTGTTGAATTGTAATTTATGTTGGTCAGCAAATCTCACCACCTCAAATAAAGTAAGTTCAATATCGTTTTCAATTTGTTCAATGTTTGAGTTAGACTTCCATAAAAGGAGGTCATCAAATAATCTGGATTCACATCTTTGGACAATAACTCTCTCAAACCCAATCAAATACAGCGGCAAAAGCAGTGGACTTAATACAGAACTCTGGGGCAAGCCTTGGTTCAATCTAAAATCCCTAGAAAGGGATTCATTAAAATTAACATAAAAAGATCTGCCCTTCAGAAAATCATCAATCCAGGCATGAGCCCTTCCATTGACTTAAAAATTATCAAAAAGCTTCATGAGCAACTTGTTAGTCCAAACTTTGTCAAAAGCCTTGGTCAAGTCTAAAAACACTGCCACTGTATGATTAGTGTGTTTCAAGTTTTGTGAATCTCTGATTCGTTGTCCGAAGTATAAAATCTGGTCGATAGTAGAATGTCCTTTTCTAAAACCATATTGTTCTCTTCACATTAAATTAGTAGAGTCCAAATGAAAAGTCAGTCTAAGTAAAATCATCTTTTCCATTAGTTTACAAGAAAAACTTGTGAGCGCAATGGGCCTATAGCTGTCAGGAGAGCCGGCTGGCTTATTTGGTTTCCTAATTGGAACAATTATAGCTCGTTTCCAATCACAAGAGAGTCTACCAAGCTTCCAGGAAGCATTAAAAATTTCTAGCAGAGACTCTTTACCTCTAGGACCAAGATTATAAATCATTTTCCCGTGAATGTTGTCGAAACCAGAAGACTTAAATGGATCTAGTGTTCTCAGAGCAGCGTCCATCTCCTCCAGAGAAAATACTCTACTAAAAATGCTGTCATTTCATAATTCACTACGACAACCATGAATAATGCACTTGGCCTTATTCTTCAGAGGTATATCCTCCTTCGCAAAATCTAATTTGCTCGTCTTTTGGTAGTGTCGGCCCAGTAGGTTTGCAGCAGCCTTACCGTTAGGGGCAACTTTCCCGTGTTCATCGAAAATGGAGTTGCTTTCCTCTTGTTGAGGTTGTTTAGTACTGAGATTCTTAACTAGCTTCCAGAGTTTTGTGTTAGGAGCTCAAGCATCAATGTTCTTACAAACTCACTCCAGCTTTTCCTCTTGAGTAAAGCATAGGTTCTCACTATTTCTGCATTAGTTTTTGAAAGTTCAATTTTAAGAGAAGAATCTCCTCTATTCTTCAAATTACTTATTAGAAGGTTCCTTTTATCCAAGAGAGACTTCAGAATAGGGGAGTTGTTCATAAAAAATGGGGTCACATTTTTTAAATTACCTCTAGGAATAGCTTGTTTTGCTGCCTGAGACACTTTTTTTTTTAAGAAATAGCCACTTTGCATTGAGCAGTGGCCTTGTAATGAGCTCTTGCTCGATAATACTACTAAAGTTTTCCCAGTCGGCCTTCTTAAAATTTCAGAAATTCTTGGTTATTTTCGATTTCCTTTGCCTTCTCCTAATCGACAAACATTTGAATCATACTGATAAACACCAGATGAAATTAAATAAAGGTTTTAAAAATAGAGACCTACCCTTCTCTTAATCCCTCTGAAAATCAAATAACTCTTATGTTTACTACTTGCAATAATCAAACCAAATTTCACACCAATTCTTCAGTTATTTTGAAAGATATAGCTAATTTATTTCCATTAAATTCAAATTAGTTTAAATGATATGCTCTGGCTTTTGATCTCTTCAATGGGATCAGCTCTATCTGTCAACGGCAGATTCTTGAGATCCAGTTTTTTGTCTCGATTAGCACACTATTCTTTAAAAAAATATTGTTAATTTAATTTCCACAATATTTGGATTAGTTTAAATGCTGATGCTTTGGCTTTGCACCCCTTCAATGGGATTAACACCATCTGTTGGTGCCAGATTTTTGAGGGCCTGTTTTTCACCTTGGTTGGTACACTAATCTTTGTAAAAATATCGCTCATTTAATTTCTATTAAATTTGGATTAATTTAAATGTTAATTATCTGACTTTTGGTCCCTTCAACAGGATCAGCAATGTCTAAGAACAAAATTTAACAATCTTGGGGCAAACTTGTTACATTAAAATTTCATTAAGGGATAGTAATTTGAAATCATTAAAAATTTAGGATTGTGATTTCATAACATTGTTTATTTTGTTAGATCTAGATTAGGAATCTCGTAACTCAGATTCACTTCTGTTTTTGGAATGTTATATCAGTGATGTCAGTTTTTGAGTTCTTGTACCTTATTAATATATTGTGTGTTAGTTAGTGATATTTCATTTTTAAACAGCAGTAGCTTGTGGTATGAAGATGTTTTGCATTTTTATGTATATACTACCCCAAAATTTTTGTTTTATATTGATTTTATTATTGTTTCAGCTTCAAGGGCTCTACATCCAAAGCAGTGCTGTGGTAAAATAGTTATTAAGTCAAAAAATAACCAATATAAACTACAGATACCATATCAAGTCCATTTAATTAGAGGGTATTAATTTAACTTTTATTTTAAGATTGTTTTGATTATGTGTTATATTTAAATTGATGATTTCAGTAACCTATAAAGAAAATAGGATATACAGTAAATGCTACTTACTATCTTGCTGATTTATCTATTTTAATTATATCACTTTTAGAATGTCTTCCATGAGGACTCTCCAATTCTCTTTTAATACCACAGCCATATCTGACCCTTCCTTTAAAAATATATCTTACTTCCATTTAACAAGAGATCAATATTTGAATTTCTGATTAAACTTCACTCTGCATGTGAGAGTATTTAAGCATCTCCTAAAAAAACTTTTAAATAGAGTAAAAAAAAATATCTTAAGCTTAAAAAAATAGAAGAAAACATCACCATTAAAAATAGAATGTTGTGCCAAAAAAATGTTGTGATATCAAATTGCCAAACTTTTACTTTTTTAATTTTGGTACACTTGGTGCTTAGCGGCCGCCTTTTTATGTTTTAAATAAATTTATTATGTCTGTACTATAAAACATTGTATTCAATTTAATTATATCCATTTCTTCCCCCAGACATTTCCGCAAAGTATGTCTTGCTATTTATTAATTTTTTTTTATTGAATGTAGAAATAGGTAATTTAAGATGGCTATGAAAGTGCGTTATTTTTTTTTTGTAAAAGTGGACATCCTGCACCGAATGTACTAAAATTAAAAAGTAAAAGCTTGGCAAATTGATATCACAATATTTTTTAGACACAACTTTCTATTTTTATAATGGTAATGTTTTTTTTTTAAGTAAAATGTCGCAAAATTTGGACAAAGCCACGAATTTTTTGTCACATACATTCCTTTCTTACATCTGAAAATCTGTTTCTCCGCAATTGCGAAAACGGCGCTCGCATACAGCAATTCCCACAGTTTCTGAGGAGAGATGACCAATGAATATCTTTTTGCCATTTCTACAATATATTTGGATCGACTACATTTTTTTTATAATTATTTCGTTTAATATACAAAGAATAAAAACCAAACCATTTTTCTACCATATTATTAATAAAATGAAGGGTTGTTTTGCAGCAGCATCACGAAAATCTGCATTTGTACGCGATCCTCGGCATACCTCGTTTAATTTGAAAAATATTATCCACTTTTCCAATCTGTTTGCATCGACTACAGTGTTTGTAATTGTTTCGCGTTTTATACAGAAAAATTATTTTACAAACGTATTATTTATGAAATAAAGGGCTATTTTGGAAACAAAAAGAAGAAAGTCGACATTTTTCAAACAAAATGGCTAAAATCACATGACTGGCTTAAGATTCAACAAAAGGACGATGCAACCCTTATGTTCTGCAAGTTTTGTAAAAAATACAAAAAAAGAATCCATTTTCAAATGGCAAGTCAAAATTATTACCTAATTCTATTTGCCTAGTGAAATAGTTTTCGTCAATATTTGCCTTCGGCGATCAAAAATCGTTAAAGTTTTAATTGCTATTGCTGCTTGAAAATTGATCATAAAATGATTTTAAAAATCAAAATATAAAGTAAATACAGTCGACCCTCGACTTTTGCAGTTCACAGACAAAAAAATCATAAATTTGCATGTGAGTCATTTTACTTAAAATAACCCATGTAGACACATTTTACTTAAAATAACCCATGTTTTTATATCAGCAAATAAAATCATAATGTAAGCATGGGGGAAGTCAAGAATTTGAGTATTTTTGCTAACAAGTGAGGGGGGGGGAGATATAAAATTACCAAAAATGTGCTTACTTAATACTTAAACGACTCCTAATTAATTTTTAAAAAGAATGTTAGTAAGAATGTTAAAATAATGCTAGTTTTAAGAATTAAAAAATTTAAATATCGAAGAATATGAGTTATAGTTAATGCTTTCTTTTTTATTACTTTCTAAATTAGCATGGTAAACAAAAATGAAATTTTAAGTTTCTCTCCTTATGACAGAAAATCTCTCCCAAAATTTTCTGGAAGGAGAGAAATTCTTCTCCTCTTTTCCTGACTTAGTGGGAACCCTGCTTCAAACTTATGGTACCACAAAAGTAGATGAAGTTTGAGTTCATGCAGGCATGCATGATATGTTAAAAAAATGGGAAAAGTCCTCTTCAGCCGTAAACATAAACTGCAATGCCAAATTTGAAATGAAACTAAATTGAACATATATCACACAGTTGATGGCATTTCGACAGCCAATAAAAAGAAGTCATCATAGATAACATCATAAATTGTATCCCATATTTCATAGCTTGCTTCAGTATCTGATTTCTTATTTTACACCTGCTGAATTAATATTTTGTATAGAAAATATTTTATTTGAATTTTTTAATACATCAATTGTTTCAGACTAATAGAGCTGAGACAGATGAATGAATATTAAAATATATTTTGATTTGTTACACATCTGTATGACAAATCAAATAAGAATTTGTTGAGTGATTTGTTGAGTGATTTTCAAGTGAATAGTAAATTTCTTATTGTCTGTATACATTTAAAATAGCAAAAAGTAATTCAAAGATTAGCACCAAATTATTAAAATGTAATGTAACCTTTTTAAAATTTCAAAGTAGTTTGATTTTCATTACTGTTTTCATCTTAAATGTTTAAAATTACATATCTAAAGATAACTACTACAAGGATGTTCTGTGATTTCTGTCCAATTTTATATGTATAATTCCATCTATAGATGGTATAAAGTTTTCTTTAAATTTTTTTTTCAAATTAACTTCAAAATACATTTATATAACACACAAACTTAAAAGTAATTTATTGAAATTAGGTAAATTGTAGATAAAACTGAAATAATTTTAAACAAAAAAAAGTTCTGAGTATTAAGGAAATATTTTTCATGAGTATTTTAGCAACAGATGGCAGCACAAGTAGTAAAATTTTAAGTATATACTTTTATTCGAACCAGAGGCCACTTACTTGTGACGCTGCTTTCTACTGCCCAGGCTAAAGTTGCACATTTAGAATTAACTAGCAAAATATATGCTACAAAACTTTTAGTGCTATTTCAGAGTATTATTTTAAAGAGTAAGCAGAAAATATTTTCAAGTTGTTTTAACCCATTCACTACTGCCGAGTGAAGGAAGAAGCTCTTCTGCGAGACTGTGCTTAGCAAGAATCGTCTGCTGTTCCAGACCCAGTCACTTTTTGATACTAAGCTTAACGAAGTGAAAAAATCATATTAAATAAGCTTTACTTTAAAATGCATCTACTATTATCACTGATATACATGGGTTTTTTGCATTTTGAGGGACCTGACTGTACCATTGTTTTTTAAGCATGAGTCTTGAAAACTTGTTTATTTTGTTTACTATTACTTGTACAATATCATCAATGATATTTAGATTAAAAAATTAATTTTTTTAAAAGAGGCTTTGAACTGTTTATATTTAGTCCAGAGCTCAGAAAATTGAAGATATGGCAGATCCTTGATATTTGAACTATAATTATCTGTACGCAAAGTATGAAAAACATCATCATCCACTACGATTACCTTTTAAATAAACTTCAACACTAAAGCAAGAATTTTGAAGCTTCTAAACGTACACCCAAGACCCTCATCATTAAATGAACACATTAAAATAAATAACCATCCTTTCAAATATCTCAGTCAACATGCCTTTTAAATCAAAACCACCACAACAGCTTGCACATGTGTTTGTTTATACAATCAACTTGTTAGCATTTTCATGAAAAACAAAAACCGAA
The DNA here is from genome assembly GCA_951213105.1 of Amaurobius ferox. NCBI lineage: Eukaryota > Metazoa > Arthropoda > Arachnida > Araneae > Amaurobiidae > Amaurobius > Amaurobius ferox. The sequence continues at coordinate 122,628,589 of OX578133.1, read as the reverse complement.
GCTAAAATGCGAAGGTCAATGATTCACATAACTAGCTTTGCAAAAACTGTAGGATTCTAATGCCATCTAATGTTATTAAAAATATTAATGAAGTCCCAATTTAACGTTGCTCATTGGCATCGCTGCATCACTGGGCTCTAGCAGCCGTCTGCATCGCATAACGAATATGCATCCGTGAGCCGGAGAAGGGAGAATCTTTCCATTGTGTATATGCTATAGTGGTACTGAACAGGTTAATATTGTTTCAGGAGGACAAAAAAAAAGCATATGGGGAATACAAATCAGAACTCATTTTCTAAATTCTGACGAATGCTTATTTAATTATTCAAAAAAGAAAGACAATTGTATTTGTTAAAACAAAGAAATTGTGAAATGGTAATAAATATTCTAAAGTAATTTTAATTAGGACTGTTTGTGCTTTGGTTGCAATCAGTTTAGTTAGCTTATTTTAAAAGCTGATGACATATATATATATGGGATTCATTATCCGCAATGCTTTGGACTTTCTAGATAAGGGATTTTTCATAATTTAGAACACATTTTCTAAAATCTACTGGAATATTCTACAATGTTGTCATAGAAAATTATAATTCAATCTTCAAGCATAAATGTATTACATAAAGCTTCATTTTGCAATGAAGAAGTATACTTAATTAAATAAAATTATATATCATTAAAAATATGATAATTAAATTAGAATCAGATCTAGTCATTAAGAAAAAAGTTATGAAAAGGAGTCAAAACATGAAAGAAGTTGATTATTGAAGTTTGATAAAACACGAGTTTATATTTAAAATAATAACATTTACTAATTATAATTTAAATTATAACACCATATTTATATATGGGAATGCATCAAATTTTTATATATCCTGTCAAACGGGTTGTATTTCAAATAACCTAAATCATTGTTTTAATACATCTTTCTAAAATAATATCCCTTTATTTCATTAACTACATGTTTGAAAAGTAATTTTCTCACAAAAAACATGAAATTACAAAAAATCTTAGTCTATGCAAACAGATTTAAAAAATTTAAAATGTTTTTACAGGAAAATGAAATATAACGAGAATTGTATACAGATGCTGGTTTTCGTGATATTGCCAAAGAATCATTTCCAAATTGCCAACAAATTAATAAAACACAACACATGAAAAACTTATTAATATACGAATTAAAATTTTGGGCCAAATATTTTCCATGGTTGCCAAGTGAACTATTTTCATTAAAAGAGAAAAAAAACATTGGGGAATGTCTCCTTAAACTTTTCATACACCAAGAAATTTGCATATTTTCCTGAAAGTCTGCAGAAAATGTACATATCGGGGTCCGTGAGAAAACTCTGTCTGAAGAAGTTGAAAGAAGATCGGTTTTAAATTACATTTTGCGACTGGTAAATTTTTTTGTCTTGGCATTTTGGACAAGGATAGCTCAAATTTATTTCGGAAATCAGGATTTTAAAACATTCAATAAAAAGGAAAAAGTATAGGACCAAAATTGCATTGCACAAATGCGGGAATTTCACACTAAGAGATCTGTATAAATTATGCACTGTAGCACTGAAACACAAAGCCTATCATAATAAATTTTTTGCGATTTTCTTTTGGTGAAGAAAACATTGGACACTTCTTGGATCTAATTGTAAAAGGACAAACCCTCCGCAATTTAGAAGGTGCTATATGGAGGTAAAACTCTATATGACTCCTTTAGCGATCTATGCCAAATTTACAAACTTTTTATGAAGCATATAATATATTATGTCCAAGAAAATCAAGATATTAATTTATGAATTATGCAGGAGTAAATTCCTGTTGTTGCATGGATTGACATCACACGTAACTGTAAATTTTTGGCAGCCAGCCGCAATTTTCTGTAAGAAAATATGAAAATTCTGTAATTTGAATTAAAACTAGCTTCCACCCGTTATTTAAGCTAATTTTTTTGTTAACCCTCAACACAGTTATTAGATACTCTCTTCAATAAACAAAACAAAAAAAACACTTTTAACTTAAAATCCTGCATTATAGTTTTAAACAATCAGTGTTACAGAATTATTTCTGAAAGGAGCCATTTTTTGTCGAAAACGATGGGCTGTAATCCGAGAAGCTAGAGATAAACATCGAACGAAAATGTATACATATTTTTTGATGACGCGATGCACTGGTGGTCTTGAGCATCCGGAGGGCAGTGACTCACAGGAGAATTTTGAAGTGCAGAGAAATTCGGAGTGGGCGATTGTGTAATTACTACCGTATCATTTTAGGATAGATTGCCTTGTGGGAAAAAAAACTTTTTGACTTATGATTTTTTTTTTTTAGACTCCGTGTATAATTTGATCCCCCACTTTGAAGCTTTTTTTGTGTCACAAATTTCTCGACTTATACACGAGTATATACAGTATTTTCATTAGGAAAAAAAATCGGGAATTTCTCCTTAAACTCTTCAAACACCAAGAGATATGCATATTTGCCTGAAAATTGGCAGAAAATGTACAAATCGGGGTCTTTTGAGAAAACACACTGTCTAAAGAAGTCAAAAGGATATTGGTTTTAAATTAGTTTTACAGGCACTAATTTGTTCTTTTCTCAGCATGTTAGACAAGGTTAACTCAAAATAATTTTGAAAATCAGGATTCTAAAACACTATTTTAAATGTTCGATAAATAGAAAAAAAGTATCGGACTAAAATTGCATTGCATAAACGCAGGAATTACACGCTTAGAAATCTTCATAAATTATGCACTGTAGCACTGAAATGTGAAGCCTGTCGTAATAAATTTTCTGAAAACAATAATTTTTTGCAATTTTCTTTTGGTGAAGAAAACATTGGACACATCTCTCGGATCTCATAAGATAAGAGCAAGCCCTTCGTAATTTAAGAGGTGCTATATGGAGATAAAAATCTGGATGACCCATTTAACGATTTATGCCAAATTTAGAACCTTTTCATGAAGCATTTAATATATTATGTCCAAGAAAAATGAAATATTAATTAATAAATTACACAGGTTTATATTCCTGTTGCGTGGATTGACATCCATATAATTATAAATTTTCGGCATCCAACTGCAATTTTCTGTAGGAAAATATGAAAATTTCTGAATTCGTATCATGAGGACATTTTTGATAGAAACTACAAAATAATCAGTAGTTATTGACACTTCTGATCATTTGGCAAATTTAAAGAAAACTCCATTTGACCAATTTTTGGAGAAAAATGTTTGTTAGGGCAAAATTTGGCATCATTCTGCTCAATTCAGGATGCTGGATATATTGTCCTGTTCTGTATTTATAATTTTAAATAAAAATTTCAATATAGTGTCATCATTTTTGAAGGGAATCAGATAACTGCCAAAGAACCCATGTTTGGGGATCTTATGGGTCCAGTGATCTAGGTTAGTAATACCGGCTGCATCACTGATATGCACTAATCAGCTTATATTTAGAAATATACAGTATTTGTGAAATTTGATCATAAAAAAACCTGAAAATTGTTAAAGCTATTCTTTATTTAATATGGATTTTCTTTTGATCTAAAAGATTGGATTTTCTTTGGATTTTCTATGGATTTTCTTTTGATCTTTCTTTTGATCCTCGTCGGAACTTTACCTTTTTCCAGATTATAGAGTTTGAATAAAATTCAAACTTAATATTAACTAAATACAGTACAGGATCTATTATCTGGACTGCTTGGGACTTCAGGCAGTCTGGATAAGTGGTTTTTACGTAATTCGGAACATTTTTTCTAAAACTTACTGGAATGGTCTAAAATGTTATAGAAAATTATAATTCATTTTAAAAACATAGATTAAATAAAGATTTTTTACAATCCATATGAAAAGATATACTTGGTTAACTAAAATGCACTATAGTATCAAATTTAGTGATTAAGAACAATTTTGAAAGAAGAAAAATGTCTGAAAAAAGTTAATTATTCAGGGTAGTTATTAGAAGAAGTCTTTTTTTTTTTAACATTTCAACTAAAGTGGGCCTTCACCATATTCATCTAATATTTTAGCAGAAGCACCTTTATTCATAGGTTTCAAAATATTTTAAAGTACTTTTAATAAAATTAAGATGAGGAGGATGTTCATTTTTAATTGAAATGAGAGGTTCAACTATGGGTGCAAATATATCAAATTCTAATTTATGCTCTTCAAATGTATTTTTAATGGGCCTTATAATTTTAAACTAAATGCCTGAATAAATAAAAAAAATTAATTTCTTTATCCTAAACATATATCTCAATTTCATCAACAATATGTTTAAAATATAATATCCCAGCATAAAAAGCACAAAAAATATAAAAATATTAGTGGATGAAAACAGATTGGAAAAATGGAAATATTTAAAACGAAATATACCGGCGATCCTGTTTAAATAAAAAAATTCCGCGATATTGCTAAACTGTCTTTTATAAATTACTAATTAATAAATGTAACATGTTAAAATCCCATAAATATACTGCAATGGAACATTTTGCTAAGGTCAATTTTTGTTCCAAAATAGCCATTTTCATCCAAATAATAGGATTTAATTGAAAAGGATTTTGATGTTGGAATTCCATCAAAATTTTTTAAAATATTGAAGATGTGTATATTTCCACGAAGATGAAAAAATATTCGGATTTTACCGAGAAAATGACAAGTTTATTGCTTAGGTTAAATAGTTAAAGAGATCAATCAGAATGCCCTGAATGACATTTTATAGCTGCTCTATTTTTCTTCGCATTTCGGCAAAAGTTGACTCTCATTAATTTAGGAAATTCCTTACTTAAACGTACTTTTTATCATCTCGTAAATGCGCTGATGACTTTTTTTTTTCATCTTTTCCAATAAATGTTTATTAAATTTTGCAAAATAGTGTGAATTCTGTGTGTCACATCGCATTTGAAGGGCGTAGATAAAGCAAATAGGATTTCTTTAGCGAATTCGGTAAAATTGAAACCTTTGTGCCTAGTGTGCTCTGCCCTATACACCCAGAAAAAAATTTGATGCCATTAAAAAGTGCCTTGCCGCGACTTGTTTGTAACTACGGTTCTTATATATACAGGAGCCTTATCCGTAACTAGTGAAGAATGGAATGACGTGTCTCGCCATTGCTCTCGGAGGTGATGGTCTCGCCCGTTCTGAATGCAACCGCTTAGGAAATTTTCGGGAAAAACGGTGCTACTTTGGATTTTTTCCAGGAAAATGGAGTTGCACTATGGAAATGCGGAACTTCCCGGAAGAAACACGATCCACGAAATATTTTCATTCCTGCTTTTCATTCGCTCTCGCGAGAATTCCTTGCATTTGTTTTCGAAATTTAAGAAGGATCAGCACCTGCGAGTGCGCGCAAATTTCCACACGGCATTTTTTTCTGCGCGGTTCGCACGTCGTATTTCAAACCCTAGAAAAATGTAAGACTTTTTTTTTTATTAATATTGCTAATTAAGACAAAAAACCATTTGGCGGGATTTTAAACAAAAAATCGCTATTTGACGCAATATTTGGCAAATAATCTCTTGTTGGTGCAGAATTTGGCATTATTTTGCCGAATTCCGGTGTTGGGAGCGTCCGGATATTGGGACGCCAGATAGGAGGTTGCGTACTGTTCACTAAAAAGCATTATTTTTAGTAAAAATAATGATAAAAGTTAAGTTAATCAATTAAAACATATTATTTAATATAAAAAATAGGGCAAAAGAAATTTCTAAGAAAAGTATACACATTAATATTTTAGAATGTGTGAACGAAACGAAATGATAAAATTACATTTTATCATTTCATTTAAATATTTGAATTAACGTTTGTTATTTTATTAATTTTGGTTTATAGGAAAGCAGTTTTCTTTATCCTGTAGATGGACATTATTTCTGCTCGGTTATAAAGCTTCTTTGTTCAAGACCTTTAATTACATGATTGATTGTTTGCACAAGATTATCAATGGGTATTTTGTCTTCTCCGCATTTATTGTCGCTACTTTGCTCTATTTTTATTTAATATCATATCGCAAGTTTCACCATCACTCAATTTATTTACTACTGGCGCATCATCATCACAATACAGAACTTCCTTTATATCGCCTTTGTCAAAATGTAATGAAGCACCAGAAATTTAATGAAGTGCCAGAAGATTTAATGAAGATCGAGGATTAGCACTTTTGCCAATATATTTAAAGGTGTAAATGTATTTAAACTGTTTTCACTATTAATGAAACAAGAAACAAAAAATAAGAACTGGGAAAGTTTTATTTATTTTCTAGCATCTATATAATGTTATACAGTACAACCTCGAAAATCCGGACTCGTCCGGACTTTGCCGATTCCGGATTTTCGATTTTTCCGGATTATAGAATTTGAATAAAATTCAGATTTGATATTAACTAAATACACTATAAAGCCCTATTTTTAGTAAAAATAATGGCAAAAGTTAAGTTAATCAATTAAAACATATTATTTAATCTAAAAAATACGGCAAAAGAAATTTCTAAGAAAAAATATACACATTAATAATTTAGAATGTGTGAATGAAACGAAATGATAAAATTCCATTTTATCATTTCATTTAAATATTTGAATTAACATTTGTTATTTCATTAATTTTGGTTTATGGAAAAGCAGTTTTCTTTATCCTGTAGATGGACATTACTTCTGCTCGGTTATAATGCTTCTTTGTTCAAGACCTTTAATTGCATGATCGATTTTTTGCATAAGATTTTCAATGGGTATTTTTTCTTCTCCACATTTATCGTCCCTACTTCGATCTTTTTTATTTAATATCATATCGTGAATTTCGCCATCATTCAATTTATTTACGATTGGCGCATCATCACCAAAGTGCAGAACTTCCGTTATATCGGCTTTATCGAGATTTAATGAAGCGCCGGAAGATTTAATGCAGTACTGAGATTTAATAAAGATCGAGGATTAGCACTTTTAACGATATATTTAAAGGTGTAAATGTGTTTAAACCGTTTTCGCTATTAATGAACGAAAAACAAAAAATAATAACTTAAGTTTTATTTATTATCTAGCATCTATATAATGTTATGTTTAAAAAGACTGATGACTCTGAAAAAAGTAAAAACTTTATTAGTAATAGTCAAATGTGTAAAAAATATCGCAGTAGATAAAATAAATATCTTTTCCAAAAAAGAAAATATCTCTCCTCTCAATGATTATTCTAAATTACGATGAGTCATTACTAGGTTACAGCAGCACCCGGAAGTGGTGGGGCAGGAAAAGCGAAGAAAGGAATTTGCTTAGTTCCTAATCGTAAACACAGCCGACTGTCACCGGTGGCAAGCCGACCCCTTTGAAACGTCTGTGTGTTAATGACCTTGTTGCTCGGTTCTGTGCGATACGATATTATTTAGTTATTTATTTGCTATTTATAGTATGTAAATATGGCTTTCTAAACAAAAAAGGCAAAATATACAGTCGATTTCAAGCTGACACGTTCGACGAGAACGAAAAAATCATCAGTTATCGGGAGGGGGTGGAGATTCTAAAGACAAAACAGAATACATTGAAGAATGGAAATCGTACTACGAAGTGAATAAAATAAATTTCCGTGGGCGTTAATATGAATTCTCGGGATTTTTAGATTTAATTGAACATCTGTGATAAAATGTTACGATAACGTTTTAAAGTGTTTAATATTAAAAATTACATTGTTTCAGAAAAATGTCTTTTTCAATAATGAGAAAAAGAAATTTTGATAATAAAAATTCCGTATTTAAATAACGATGTATATTTTACGCGAAATAATTCATCAGGAGTTGTGACTTGAATAAGGGAGAGGAGGGATTAACGCTAATAACTCAATACACGCTCCAACCACGAGCCTATCTATCTACTGCCGTCCATCTAAACTTTCGTTTCATTTCCGGGTTCAGAAAGTCAACCGGAAAATACGGTAAAATAAATAATCTTATGTATAAAATAAATAATCTTACCTTATTATATCTTTTTTAAATCCACGACTTCGTTAGTCCGGGAAGAAAAAAAAAAAAAAAAAAAAACGAAAATTCGGAAAACGTCCGGATTTTGGAGGTTTCCGGATTTTCGAGGTTGTACTGTATTTAAAAATTCTGATGATTCTGGAAAAATTAATAACTTTATTAGTAATAGTCATATATGTAAAAAATATCACAGTAGATAAAATAAATATATTTTCTAAGAAAGAAAAATATCTCTCGTCTCAATGATTTTTCTAAAATATGATGAGTCATTACTAAGTTGCAGCAGCACCGGAACATGATGGAGCAGGGAAAGTGAAGAAGGGAATTGGCTTAGTTTGTAATCGTAAGTGCAGCCGACCCCTTTCATAGGCTAGTGTGTTAATGACCTTGTTGCTCGGTTTTGTGTGATACTATATTATTTAGTTGTTTATATGCTATTTGTAGTATCTAAATATGGCTTTCTAAACAAAAAAAGTAAAATATACAGTCGATTTCAAGCTGACAGGAGGTTCAACGAGAACGAAAAACTCGTCAGATATTGGGAGGGGGAGGGGATTCTGGTGACAAAATATAATACATTGAGGAATGGAATTCGTACTATGAAGTGAACAAAATTAATTTCCGTGAGCGTTAATATGAATTCTCAGGATTTTTAGATTTAATTGAACAATCTGTGATAAAATGTTATGATACCGTTTTAAAGTGTTTAATATTAAAAATTACATTGTTTCAGGAAAATGTCTTTTTCGATAATGAGAAAAGGAAATTTTGATAATAAAAAATTAGTATTTAAATAACAATGTATATTTTTATGTGAAATAATTCGTCGGGAATTGTGACTTGCATAAGGGGGAAAGGTTAATGTTAACAACGTAATTCACACTTCAACCACTAGCCGATCTGCGGCCGTCCATATTTTTATCCGATCTAAACTTTTGTTTCATTTCAGGGTTCACAAACTCGACCAGAAAATACAGTATTTGTTTATAAAACATAATACCATATAAATAATCTTACCCTGTTTTTTTAAATCCACGACTTCGTCAGTCCAGAGAAAAAGAAAAGAAAACAAAAAAAAAACCACGAAAATTTGGAAAACATCTGGATTTTGGATGTCCGAGTTTTTGAGGTTGCACTGTATAGAATGAATCAAATATGATGTTAACTTCCTGTCAATCAGTAAAGATCATTAAACTATTGATATGTTAAAGTTGGGAACAATAGTTAGCCATGCTCTTGATTAAAGTATTTATCAGTATGTGGTAAGTAGCTGACATGTGTATATGTATACAGTATCCCTGACGTTTTCCCAAAGAAAGGTGAACTCTTCGAAAGATGCATTTGTTCGCAAAGATAATATACTGTTTTGTCAAAAATTCTACCATGTCATATCAGGCCCTTCAAATTATCAGAACTTTTGAGCATTGAAAGTCTTACCTGTGCACAGGAATGATAACTGTATTTGTGCCTCTTTATAGCATTTTGGATGTAAATATTTAGAAAAGATGCATTCTAGTTTTTCAATAAAACAGACTATGTGTTTTCTCTGAAACATCAGTTGTGGTTTATTTATTAGCTGTGCATCAGCTTTTCAATACTGAACTATTGCCTACGATCCAAGTTAGACCTAGCTTCAGTACAACTTCTACTTAATATTTATCATGCCATCTGCTCTAAATTTTTTTATTCAGCTTGCAGCTGGTATGGGTAAGCAGGTCATATGCCTCAGGTTAGGAAAAGCTTGTATTGAATGTTAAGTATGGAGTAATATGCATAAAAGGAACCAGTACTCAGAGATCACACGCCTTTGCCAATATGTGCCAAACATGAAAATCTGATACAATCTAATACAAAAGCATAAAATTTCTTTCTTCTGCACCAAATTACGGATGGGCAAAGATTTTGTTTTTGTTTGGTTTTAAGTTTCTTTTCTGGCAAAATCTGCTCATTATCCAAATCAAAAGTAGAAATGAAAGTAGCAAAACAACTCTTTTAACTCTAGAAAAAAATGTAGAAAAAGATACAAGAATTGTTGAATAGTGCAGTGCGCTCCCTTATCTGCTCACAAGCTATAAGTTTTTCTTTATTTAAGTTAAAATTTTGCTCAAGTATTCTTTGTTTCATGTCAGTTTAGGCTCTATAAGAATTTTTGCTCTAAAATCAACATTTAGAAATATAATTATTTGGACTGGGATTCTCTTTCATTCCTGTTTGTGTAAATGCTGTTTTCACAAAATATTTACGTTGAGTCAGCAGTCGAAGTCAAAATACAGATCGGTAAGGAGAGTTTGCCTGGTGGCTAAATATTTCATTTCTGTTAATGATAGAATTAAAAAGGTCAAGCCTGTTTAATATATTTTTGTACCTCAATCTGGAACTTGCCATATATACTTGCATATAAGTCAACCTCCCTACTTTTAGAGAAAAAATCAAAAACTCATATTTTCAATTGCAAAAAGAGAAAAAAATATTTTTTTTTTTTCAACAAATTTATTCAAAAACTCTTGGCACACACACATAACAAAAACTTTATCAGAACCCTTTAAAGTCTGATTCCAAGTAAGTCTAATACATATAGTCAAAGTCAAACTCGCCAAACAGTTAACCCTTTCGGGACGGCGGCATTCCGGAGCTGTCGCAGCCCAAAAGACGAAGCGCTTCGCTTCCGAACTGGTCGAAAAGGGCGGCGCATTTTTTGCGCTAAGCCTAACTCTCGAAAAAAATTCACTAAAAATCACCTATTCAACACAGAAATCTACTTTTTTCAGGAATAAAAGAAATATTTATGTTCTATTTGATGTATAATTTTCATACAAATCTGAATACAAAATACTCGTTAGTTGCTCCCATTCTTTTATCCGAAATAAACGAATAATTTCACTGCCTCTAAAACCCAAACAAAAAATAAATACTCTCTTATATTCCTATGATTCACCAACGAAATCATAACGCTGAAATAAAAACAAAAACCGAAACTCAATTATAAAATTGTTGATGCTACGAGAATTACTCTGTTTATTTATATTACAAAATGATTTTCACCGCTCCAAATGGAGAAATAATTCATTCGATCCTCTTCTGCCAAGGTCATGCCTCTGCAAAATACATTGAAGTTAGTTCCATGGACAAGTAACGCCATCTAGTACACAAATTAAAACGTTTCGCGTAGTGGCACTTATAGGTGCCACTCTCCGCTTGCAGTAAAATTTCCTCTGGCCCGAGGGCGTGCCGTTCGTCCTTGAATGCAAGTTCGCAGCTGGCACGTGGGCGTGCCGATCGTCGTGAAAGGGTTAAAGAAAAGTCTTTCTTTTCCATTGATACATCATATAAATATCAGCAATCCCATCTATGCCCATGTCATACTAATCACTGTCATCCTCACTTATAAGAAATCCATCATCATCTGTGCTATCAATTTCCTTATAAATGTAACATTTCTTGAACAATTTTGTGACCATTTCCTGCAGATATTATGATCCTGTTCCAAGCGTACTTGATCCACCTTGTAATCAAAACAATATCTGGCTTACTAAGGTTCCCCTCGTTTTTTGAGCCAATTTATTCTTTATCCCAAATTGATGTGAAAGAGCACAGTTGTTAATATTCTCTTCAAAAGAAACCACTTTCAACTTAAATCCTGTATTATAGTTTTACACAATCCCTGTTATAGAGTGTAGAAGGCCCAGACCACACAACCAACCCAAAGGTTTATGGTAATTTAATGTGTGGCCGGCTGTTATAGAGTGTGTAGTTCTGAAAAAAAGTCATTTTATCCATAATCAGAAAAGCGAGAGATAAACACATACTGCGATTGTAAACGAACAAGATGTAACAGTGGCTGTAGTGTGGGCGTGGCTGCGTTCAGTTCAGTCATGATGTGATATTTTGGTAGTCAGAAAGGCAGTGACTCCCAGGAAAGTTTGAAGTGCAGAGAAATTTAGATAAAGAGTTACGATTGCGTAATAACTGCCGCATAGTTTTAAGATGGATTACCTCTTGGGAAGAACTTTTAAACTTACGATTTTTTTTAGGCTTCGTGTATAAGTTGACCGACCTCCCCAACTTCGAAGCTCTTTTTTTACACAAATTTCTCGACTAATACGTGAGTTTATACAGTATTTTCCAGATATTATTTCTTTTACAAAACTTTCATAGCAAAATGAAGTTAAGAGTCTTGACTTCATTTCATCTTGGATCTGGATTCTACAGATTGTAATCTGTTTTTATATTGATATCTTTATGAAATATATTATTTATGATCAACATGAGATTGAAATATATAAAAATTTTCGAATCTTATGATTATTTTTAAATATTTGCCTTATATTGTTTAAACTTTAATATGTAACTTTCAATTGTGATATTTCTCAATGGCGTCTGTAAATTACTGCATTTTCCCCCCGAGAAAACCAGGAGTATTTTTGCGCATCCCACATGACGTATACTTCAAAATTTTACTATTAATTTTTATTTTTCAGGTGTGCAAAATGCTAGTTTACTACACCAATTTTGTGATTGCTAAGCTCCAAAATGCTAGTTTACTCTCCCAATTTAAGGATATCCTTGTGCCAAAGCTGATACAAAATGCCAAATTCGGTGCACTGTATATTTTGTATCCTTGTATATTTTAAAACTGCAGTTAAGGGGAAAAATAATCCATTCTTTTAACATTAAATTTTCCCATGTTGATTTTCCATTTGAAAATAATGTCATTAAAATCTGCAGTTTTCTTCTAAGGTTACTAGGTATGTAGACCCAGTTTTTCCCTTATGGGATCCTGATATTAAGAATTTTCCCAGCCCTGTCCTGGTATTTAGAATTTTCTATACCCAGCCTTGGCCTGGTATTTGGAATTTTCTATACCCAGCCCTGCCCTGCCCTGATATATGTATCATGAATTATATTCCAGTGGTTATTCACATATAGTAAGTATTCTACCATAAATAAATAATATATTTATTATCCTCATTGAAAAATTAAAATAATATGTAGAATTTTCACATATGTAAATTTGTGACACAAAAGACTGCATTGCTGCAAATGATACAAATTGTTCATTGGTCTGCTATGAAACTGATACTAAACATACATTTACCTGCTACAAAACTGATAAAAATTAGTTTTACCTGATATGAAATATGATGTGAAAGAGACTAGTAAGAGTGTGATCCCTGCAACATGGCATGTATGGATTTAACAAGAAAATACTGTCTCAGTGGAGTTATAAATTTTTCTCAAAAATTTCTAAAATGTATTATTCACATAATCTATAATCCTTTATGGCAAAATAATAAATGTGAAATTCAGGTGGATTTCTATAGAAATTTTATTTGTAAAATTAAAGTTTCATTAAGTTTGTAAATTTATTCTACTAATATGAATGATAGAAAAGAAGGAAGTTATGAAAATGTCTATCTTTAATGAGGTTTCTACTATATTTCATTTGCATGAAATGCTTGTGTGTGCATAGTTAATATTTTTTTTTTTTTGGCATTTAAATGTATAATAAAATGTTAAAATGCTTTTATGTTCAAATAGACAAACTTTTGCATTGCATTTATCTAAAGAAATGTTGATGTAAATAACATCTATGGTTGAGGTAACTTTGGGGGAAATCACAACATTATGAATAATGGATTTACATAATAACTACTTAAGCATAATAACATTTAGCATAACCATTTATTACTAAACTTTAGAAAATAAAGACAACCAAAGTTGGCTATTATTAAATGTCTTTAATGAAATCTCCATCCATGACGTACATTAAAATTACATAACCTGAGCACTTTCGAGCATTATTATGTCTTTCATCAGTGGCAAAGTAAAAATAGGTTGCAAGTATGAACTTTAATAGACATGCCACAACCATGAGACAAAATTTGCATATTAATCATTTTAAATTCGATACATTTAAAAAACAATTTAATTATAAAATGCATAAATGATAAAGGATCATAAATTACAGGGTAACCAATAGATATGTCACCAAAAGGAAAAGGGTACTAATTATCCACAAAATCATACAATGGTTTAACACGCATTGAGTCGAAAACAAGACACCAAGCATAACTGAGGGTCTGAAGAGGATCAAAATTATAAATAGAATAATGGTAAATGTAAATGAAAAGAGATTCATAAAGTAAAATATTACAGGGGGTTATTGCTATTAATATTTTACTTTATGAATCCCTTTTCATTTATATTTACTGTGTTGTGTTGTTTCTTATTCTCCAGTGTCTGACGAAGTCAGTTGAGATCCATAAGTCCGTTGACTCTCAGAAAGTCGAGCACAAGAAGTGGATCACTATAGATATCCTCCTTGGAGAGACCCATGCAATCCATTATATGCTCTACAGAAGCCTGATGGTCGTGGCACTTGGTGCAGGTGGCGAAGACCTTCCTGCCCTCATTAAAAAAGAGGCACTTGATGCACTGACCACTAGCTAGTCTAGATAGTACAGTCTGGGAGCCTCTGTCACACAGGAGGTCTAGAGTCAATCCTGACTTTTTACCCATATAGCAATGATGAGTGGGGGGCTCTCTCCAGTCCACCAAAATTTTTGACTTTTCGCAAGAATATAATTCCAGAAAGTCAAGGCAGAAGAGGAAGGGGGTGGAGAGACTGCAGCCCTCCTTAGCAAGATTATCCGCCACCTCATTACCATAAATGTCCACATGAGAGGGAATCCACTGAAAGTGGACATCATGATTTAATGAGATCAGTTTTAGCTTAAGCAGGATAGAGATATTGGTCCTGTCACCTACACGTATCCAATTATTAAGGTGGTGAAGGGAGCTGCGGCTATCAGATAAAATCCATAAGTTGCCATAATCCTTCTCTGGGAGGATAGCCTCGAGTTCCAGATCTATTACTATCAATTCACTTCTGAAGATTGAGCAAAAATTAGGATTACGACTACAGAGTCAAATTGTTTCGAGGGGTCTCATTAAAAATGTCACTACCCGCAAGATTGTCAATTTTACTGCCATCAGTATAGATCTTAATGGCATTTTTAGGTATATGACTTAAGTTTTCCAAGGTCAGTTGCCTGAGGTGTTCAGAGACAGTCTTTCTTGTTGACTTGAGAGTTTAAGTTAAAGTGGAAGTAGACCCTAGAGAGTCCCTCCGCAGGATTCAAGCAGCATTGCAAAGAATGGGGTTCGACATCACAATTAGGTAGGCGTAGGGAGGCAATTTGGCTAAAAGGGCTGTTTTTCTTTAATCCTTCATGAATTCTCCAGGTATTAAGATACATGGAGGTTTTATTGCAGAGTCCATAACTATAGAGTTTATTATAATATTTAACAAGACCAGCTTGTCTTCTAGTCTGGAGAGACTGCAGGTCAGCATCAAAAAGAACGATGTGAGAAGGACAGCTGTGCCTCAACCCAGTGATAATATGAGCAGCACTTAGTTGAAATTGTTCTAATTACTTCAGGTTAGTGGAAGAGGCACAGCAATATATTGGAAATCCATACTCAAGGATAGGCCGAGTGAATGCCATATACGTAGTTCTAAGGGTAGCTGCATCAGCTCCCCAATCCCTACCTGCGATGTATTTAAGAATGTTAAGACGTGTTGAAAAAACGATATGCTCAATATGTCTATTACCAGTACACTCCGGGTCTAAAATAAACCCCAGACATTTGGGGTGCTTTTCGTAAGTAAGTTCTTGGT
Source organism: Amaurobius ferox (assembly GCA_951213105.1). Classification (NCBI taxonomy): domain Eukaryota; kingdom Metazoa; phylum Arthropoda; class Arachnida; order Araneae; family Amaurobiidae; genus Amaurobius; species Amaurobius ferox. The sequence goes on along the minus strand of OX578133.1, from coordinate 122,612,961 downwards.
TGTCCTGCCTTAATTTTAGTTGGTAATTGTATATGTGCCTATTTGTGATGAAAAAGCTGGCAATTGATTTAGTTGGATTAAAACTCAGTTTTAGTTCTTTAGCAAAGTTCAAGACAGCAACAAGAGATGCATTCAGACTCAATTCAATCTCATTTATATTATTAGCTGAGCTCCAGAGAACAATATCGTCTGCAAACAATCCCACCCTAACCCCTGTAGAAGGTATTTTTTCAATACCAATTAGGTACATAGTGAAAAGAGACTGAACCCTGTGCAACACTTTGGCTGAGCTCATAAGGATTTCAGCAAGACTTGTTAACTTTTACTCTAATAGATCTATGATGTAAAAAATCTGAGATCCATGTTAAAGCATTACCATGGATTTTGAAAATATCATGGAGTTTAATATTCAGTTTATGCTTCCAAACACGATCGAAAGCCTTCGTAAGGTCCAACAAGGCGGTCACAGTGTGGGTTTAAGATTCTGGGCGTCTCTAATGGATAGGCAGAGATACAGAATTTGATCTATGGTACTATGGCCCCTTCTAAAGCTGTATTGTTCGCTGGGCATTAAATTGTTTTTGTCCAAGTAATATTGGATTCTTAACAAGATCATTTTCTCCATTATTTTGCATGCTGTACTAGTTAGAGCTACAGGTCTAAAATCCCCAGGGGAGCAAGTCTTCTTACCTGATTCTTTGATTGGGATTATAGTGGCCTTTTCCATTTGGTAGGTCGCCGACCACTTTTCCAAGATTGGTTGAAAATGTCTAGGATTCTTTATTTCCCTTGGTGGCCCAGATTTTCAAGCATTTGTCCATGAAGGCCGTCAGGGCCAGGGGATTTACTCAAGTCCAGGAGGGCCATCGCAAGGAGTAACTCCTGCTAAGAGAAAGGTTTGGACAAGTCCGAATCACCAATATCAGTAATATGACAACCATGAATGATATTTCTGGCTTTATTCAATACAGATCGATTTTCACTTGAAAAATTTAGCTTACTTGTTAATTGTTAATGGGCAGCTAAACCATCAGTTGCTGATTTGTCATCGGAGAAAGGCTGTCCATTTGTATCTCTCACAGAGTTACATTCTTTATACTGCTCTTGCTCTCTGTTAATGCTTTTAACAATTCTCCAGAGTTTTGAGTTAGATGTCCTTGCATCTAATCTACTGGACATCTTCTATCTTGATCTTTTCAGATGGACATAAGTCAACTTTACTTCTGCATTAATTTGTTTAATCTCAGTTCTTAGACTATTCTCCCTTTCACTTAAAGTATCAAAAATACATTTCATTTTCCAAAAGAGGTTTTAGGATAGGAGCATTTTGTCTGTAAAAAGGGACATAGCGTTTAACGTTGCCTCTAGTGATGTTTAACTTAGCTTTGTCGAGGATAATTCTCTTGAATTTCATCCAATTATCATTTAGATCATAAGTCAAGGGCTCCAAGCTCAGACTGGAGTCTATGGAATCTCTGAATAAGACCCAATTTGCCTTTTTAAAATTCCAAAATTTCTCTCTGTTAATGGTAACTCTCTGTTTTTTCCTGAATTAAATGAGAGTTGGCAAATGGTCACTTCCAATATGATCCAGCACGGACCAAGAGCATTGAGGAAAAACTTCAGCACTAGTTATCGCAATATCTAGAGCCTCAGAGGAATCATAACTAAAGGAATTGTGAGTATGGGTACCATCATTTAGGATCATAAAGTCATTGTCGTCCATCAAATGAAGAATATCCTCGCCTGTTGCGTTATTGCAAGAACATCCCCAGGCCGCATATTTAGCATTTAGGTCGCCCAGAATGACTGTGTTTTTATCCATAATGTTGGAAAAGTTAATTGGCAGTTGTTTATAATTGGGAGGATGATAAACATTAAAGATATGGAAGGGCTTACCTCTCCAATAAATTTTTATGCCCTGGATTTCAAGATCCGAAGATTGAGCTACTGAAGAGTCAATACTTTGATATTTTACATCCCTGATGAAGAAAGCTAAGCCTCCTCCACCCTTGGTTGTTCTATCAATTCTATATATATCAAAACCTTTAATTTTCAAAGCTGAATTTTTCTTTAAATTTGTTTCCTGAACAGCAACCACTTGGACATCTCTGTCTATCGCAATTTCTAGAAGTTTAACCAGTTTAGTTCTAGTTGCCATGGTAGACAAACCATTTATATTGCACTGCAATATTTTCAAGGTTTTGAAAACATGTGGAGACTGTAAATTATTTGATAAACGAGGTCCTCTGCCTAAACCCCGAGCACTTCCCTGATTAATCTGCGCGACGAACGATGCAGCATCAAGATCATTAGTCAACAAAGTCATAAGGAGGAAATATGCAGCTTCTGTTAGTCAAAAGACCGGAGCACCAGGCTCCTTCGCCTACTGATTTTAGCTGGGCATATGGAATAGCCTTCACGCCTAGGGTGGCCCTACCAGGAGTAAACTCCCGACGTACTTCACCTATTCTGCCCAGGGGCACCCTCCCACCACGATGAGGCAATCAGTCGGACTTGGGAGGGATATTTACTGTAAAAAATATTATATATTAAAAATCCTTATCCAAAAAGTCCAAAGTCCCAAGCATTCCGGATAATAGATCCCATACTGCATTATGAAAAAAAATGACAGTTTATCATGGATCAACTGTCATTGTATTCAGATAAATATCTGTAATAATATAAGATGCCAGTCTTTCTGTTCGTTTCTCTGTGTCATCTGTAGGGGGAAATCAAAGTGTTGCATAACCATGAAACCCTGGTACCTTGGCTCCCTAGAAAAAATGCCTCATTGATATTTATTTTTTAAATTGTAACCAGGTACATTTTCTAGTACTTTGTAAGACAAGGATGTTGCAAATATAGATCCTCAAAGTAGCTGTCACCTTTGATGATTTAACAAAAAGTAAAATTAAGTTATACTATTAAAGTACAATATATAAAAGATTAATCATGCATAAAGCATTGATTATGAAATGCTTTCCAACTGCAATGAAATTTTATTTAAACATCTCTAAAATGAGATACATTAAGTGGTGATATATTTTAAATTATCACAGTACAATAATTTCTTTTACTTAAAAACTTAAAACCATGGAGGTAAAAGTACTTTCTACCTCCATGCTTAAAACTTCATCGAAAAGGCAATGTTATAAAATCGTCTTCTCTATGTAAAATCAATGAATATTTCATTCATATCACCTATATTCCAGACTCCAGAGCTAAATAATTTTGCATTAAAAGTTCAGCAATTCTTATACAACTTCTTACAGCTTGATTTATTTACATTTTGCATATGTTAAAATTAGGCTTCATTGTAGAGATAATCAAAGTTTGATGATCATTTAAACTAAAAAATATTGTAATTGTGTTGGCTCAGAATATAGATGCACAGAAAATATGCAAAAATGAAGCAGTTTTAGGATGGATACAATACTAAATATAAATTTAAAAGAACTTAAAGATGGATGCCGTATTTTATTTTGAAGTGGGTTGCTTACGTGATCTCTTCATATATATGTGTGTAATTATTATTTTAAGTTTTATTTTAAAAAAACTACAAAACATATTTTGCTGAATTTTTTTTTTATATATATTTTATGGGATAATTTGAATATTTCCTAAAATTTTCAAAGCAATTTGTGAAATTTAACTTTGCTTAAAAAATGTTTGAAAAATTAGGTCCCATGGGGTTCAATGTATTCCACTTTTTCAACCCGGGTTCAATCCAAAACTAATTGGGTGATATTATTCATTTACATTCCCATACGCCACACAGACCATCTGAACCACATACTAAAATTTAATTTTCATAAATTCATTTTCACGGCAGTTATCGTGCAAACGGACAGACAGAATGACCAAAGTCATAAACACTTTTCAACTATGTTGGAAAGTGTTAAAAACAATATATGCATATATTGTTCCCTTGCAATAACTGTTATTATAATTTGATTCATTGAATAAAATATAGAGTAATTTCCAGTAAAAGGGCAGCAGTAGTGTCAATGTGGCAGGAATAATGCTTTAAGCAAAGAAAAAAATAGACATACTGCAGGAAAAATAAGCATTAACAGCAACTCCCATATGCTAAAATTGTATAACTAATGTAAGTTGAACCAAATTTCAAGCAAGTCTTGTGGAAATAATAAATAATCAATTTAATAAAAACTAATCAATACTCAGTTTTGATTATAAACTTTTGCATCATTAAGGGCTCTAAATAAGTCAAAGCAACTTATTACATGCATTCACATAAGTATGTGCAACTAATGATCATAAATCATGAAGTGATACAAATATAAAGTGATTATTTCATTGATTTAATGAATTAGAACTAACCACTAATTTTTACAGGGAGAGCAAAGTCCCAGAAGTTTAGCTGCGATCTTGATTTATTTTGTTTACTCTTCCAATCATATTTAGGATTTGAGAATGAGAGAAACACTGTTTATGGTTGATAAAAATGAAGACATTTTTTTTCATTAAATTACAAAGCATTTCAGATTACACTGAAAAAACCTTTTCTATGCATGCTGATTTTTTTGTTCTTTCTTTGACTCGTTTCTACAAATCATAAGCCTTGTGGTCTACCTGGCTATTGTTTAGTAGAAACACTATTACATTTTATGAAACACTTTAAAAACTAAATCCTCTTCACCTGACTTTGAATGCATATGTTTTTCACTAAATAAAGTCAATATTTTGTCAATACAACAGGATATTGTGGTCTAAAGGCATTCTGGCTTTCAATTCAGATTGCTTTGTTCAACATAAAGTAGCATTTCAACAGGCAGCAATGCAAATGCCCAATCTTCTAAAAAATAAAGTTTCAAATTCTTAAATATAGTGTTTTTTCGAATAAATACTAAGATACACTGGGTTTAAAACCCTCAAAATTAATGTAAAAGTTATCTGTTTTAAAGTATTCTAAGCTTAAATCGAATTTAAATTTGTAACAAATGAAATTGTATGGAAAATATGTCAAATAAGCAAAACTTTAATATATATAATAATTTTTAATATATAATTTTTGTGGATAAGGATTTTTATAATTTGGAAAACTTTTTTTAAAATCTACTGGAATGTTCTACAATATTGTAGAAAATTATAATTCAATATTTTAGCATAACTGTATTCTGGGCCTGATCAAGCTAAAGTGGGGCCCAGGGCCTGGTGTTAATTTGGGGCCCCATTACTATCACTGCATATCAAACATGTACTAAACATCAACATATAACAAATTTGGGAGGGCTCAGGATCATAATCCCAAAAGCTTTTTTGTACACAGCAAATTTCAACAACTAAAATTACCGGTTTTAAATTATTTAAAATATTATTTCTGCTTAAATTTTTTATCACATACATAATTTAGGGGATCCTTTAAATTTTAGGTCCCAGGACCATTGTCCTGGAGGTCCATGCATTAATTAGGCCCTGACTGTATTACATTAAGCTTTATTTTGCAATCTATGTGAGAAAGTATGCTTAACCCTTTGCTGACGGTTGACACGTTGGCTGCAAACTTGCATTCAAGGACAGTAGTCACGCATTCACATCGGAGAAAACTTTACCCTAAAGGACGGCAGTCACTAATGTGTTTTTTCATATGGAATGTTTTTATTTGAATTTATTTGTGTGCTAGATGGCATTGAATGTCCTTGCGAACAAGTTCAATGTATTTTGCAGATACTTGACCTTGGCATAGGGGGATCCAATGAATCATTTCTCCACTTTATGATTAGTGCAAACGTTTTTACACCCAAAATGCACACAATTTTTCTCATATATACTCTATGGCTAACAGTTTTACACCTGACCGTCCCTGTAACCCAAACAGTAAAATAATTACAGAGCAAAATCCAACTAAATCTATGGCCATTTATATGTAGAAACAAAAGAACTGTTTTTAATACAAGTTTAAGAATGAATTTGGAATTTACAGAAAATTATTATGCTTATCTCTATTTGTCTTTAAAAAGGTACTAGAGTTTTACCTGCTAGCAGTCACTATATATAGCAACAGGTTTTTATAGCAATAAATAGCTAGCCCGCTGCACAGCTGCAAAACTTGTAAAGCAACAAAAATGGATCAAAGTTTAGAGGGAGCAGATTGAGTGGGTCCATTGCAGAGTAGAAAATACAGTGTGAAAATTGCATCAAAATCAGAGCAAGAGTCACTAAGATAGATAAAAATGTAAATATGTAAAAGAGGGGGGGGGCTCCCCATTTCCACCATGGTTGTTTCATATTACATACTAACAGTCAATGTTTGTGTGCATGTAAGGTCTATAGCGGAAAATGTAAACATCATACGGCCTTGAAATGTGGTACACGGGTATTTCAAGAACCAAGATGATGCATTTTTTTGTAAAACCGAAATATGAAATTAAGGCTACTTAAAGTAAAAGTTATGCCCAGGGGATTGACACAATAAGGATGTATATGCAAGTGATTGCTACCAGTAAAATCTAGATTGCTCAATTAGGAGGCAAAATAAGAAATTTGGGGACTAACTGAAATGAAAGTTATGCCCAGGAAGCTGAGACAATAAATATATATATCCAGGTCACATGGACTAGGTGCTAGGACTATAACCACCAGCGGAGTCGAAATTGCTCAATTGGGAGCCGAGATGTGAAATTAGAGGGAGCTAAGTAAATGTTGCATCCCCGCCCCCTCTCTGAATAACCACTCCTGCTTAATGATTTCATTGGTGAGTCATAGGAATGAATGATGGACAAGAAATGGACAAGAAATTTGAAAGATCTAAATTCGAGTTTTTGAGCATACCTGGAATCAATCACAATATTATGCCACCTAATTTAGATAAGAGAATTGATTTTTTAGCATATATGTTTCAATGATGAACTAGTAGAATTCATAGTGAAAAGCAACTAACAAGTATTTTGTATTGAGATTTGTATGAAAAATATACATCAAATAGAAAGTAAGTACTTTTTTTATTCCTGAAAAAAGTAGATTGCTGTGTTGAACAGGTGGTTTTTAGTGAATTTTTTTCAAGAGTTAGGCTTAGTGCAAAAAATTAGCCATCCTTTGTGAACAGTTCGGAAGTGAAGCTCTCCTTCCTTTGGGTCACAGCAGTTCCGGAATGCTGCCATCCGCAAAGAGTTTATAGGGTGAATACATGAAAGAAGTTGATTATTGAGGTGTGATAAAATAGAAGTTTACACTAAATATAAAATTATAACATTAAATGTATAACCTCAAATTTTAATATATCCTGTCAAAACGATTATATTTGAAGAGCCTAAATCTTTGTTTTTATAGATCTTTTTAGAAAATATCCCTTCTTTCATTAATTAGATGTTTGAGAAGTAATTTTCCTGCATAAAATATGAAATTATTAATAAAATCTCAGTCGATGCAAACAGATTGCAAAATTTAAACATATCTTTACAGTAAAATGAAATACTACTAGAATTGTATATAAATGCTGATTTTTGTGATATTGCCAGAGAATCTATTCCAAATTGCCAACAAATAAATGAAACATAACACATTAAAATGACACACAACATACAAAATTAAAATTTTGGGCCAAATGTAAATCATGGTTTTTCAGCCGATAGACTTATTTTTATTAAAATAAAAATAAAATAGGGACTTTCTCCTTAAACTTTTCAAATGCAGACAGATATGCATATTTGCCCGAAAATTGGCAGAAAATGTAAAAATTGGGGTTCTGTAAGAAAATGCACTGCCTAAAAAAATCAAAAGGAAAACTGTTTTAAATTGTGTTTTACAGAAGCTAATTTTTTTTCTCGGCATTTTGACAAGGATAACTCAAATTAGTTTTTAAAATCGGGATTCTAGAACATCTTTTTTAATGTTCGATAAAAAGAGAAAAATATTGGATCAAAATTGCATTGCACAAACTCGAGAATAAAGCACTTAGAAATCTGCATAAATTATACACTATAATATGGATATGTGAAGCCTGCTATAAGAATTTTTCAGAAAATAATTTTTTGTGATTTTGTTTTAGTGAAGAATACATTGGACACAGCTCTTGGATCTAATCAGAATAGAGTAAGCCGTCCTTAATTTAGGAGGTGCTATAATAATCTTGATGATGCATTTAGCGATATATGCCAAACTTAGAAACTTTTTAAGAAATATTTAATATCAAAATGTATGAAAATATGCCAATTTAACAAAAGCTTTAAAACGAAATAATGAAGACAATCAAATTTGGTAAATTAAAATGTCATTAGTAATAACACCATTGATGGCATACTTAAAATTACAAATCCAGAGTGCTTTCAGACATCACTACATCCGTCATCAATGGCAATGTAAATTGTTTAAGATGTGACAAACATGAGCTCTTATACATAGCCCACAGCTGTGAGACAAGATTTGCATATTGTTCTTTTTAAATTCAATACATTTAAATTACAAAATATTTAAATAACAGTAGATCATGGAATACAGGACAACCAATACACATGTCATCAAAAGTAAAGAAAAAATGGGCTATAAATCCTTAAAATTATACAAGGGTTTAACACACAGTGAGTCAAGAATGAGATGCCATGCAAAACAGAAATAAAGTCATAGAAAATATAAATGAAAAGGGATTCATAAAGTAAAATATTATGAGAGTTATTACAGCTAATTAACAAAAAAGTTTTATTGAACATAGGGTTAAAATTATCATTCATAACAAAATGAGATATTCCCATTTTGTTATCAACAATAATTTTAAATGTATTGAATTTAAAAAGATCAATAAGCAAATCTTGTCTCACGGTTGTGGGTTGTGTATAAGAGCTCATGTTTGTCACATCTTAAACAATTTACATTGTGACTGATGAAGGATATAGTGACGTCAAGAAGCGCTCTGAATTTGTAATTTTAAGTACGTCATCAATGATGTTACTATTAAAACCTTTTAATTTACCAAATTTGGTTGTCTTTATTATTTCGTTTTAAACATATAATTTATTATGTCCAAGAAAAACGGGATATTAATAAATGAATATCACGAGTGTAAATTCCTGCTGCTGTGTAGATTAGCATGACATGTGAATGTAAATTTTTGGCAGCCAATGCCAATTTTAATAGGAAATTATGGAAATTTAGTAATTCGAATTATGATGACTTTTTCCATAGAAACTATGGAAAATCGGTAGTAATTGATACTTCTGAGCATTTGGCGGGATTAAAAATAAGAAACTGCTATTTGACCAATTTTTGGTGAAAAAAACGTCTATTGCTGCAAAATTTGGCATCATTCTGCCCAATTCTTGTTTTTAGAGCATTCTGGATATTGGGATGCTGGATAAACATTCCTGTACTGTATGTTAGGAATTGTTTGAAAAAGTACTGGCTTGAATTTATTTTGTCTTATCTTATGTTAACTTAGCTGTGTAGAGATCATTTATTTATTTATCAAAATCTGTTGAAAATTATAAAAGTCTATTCTTATAAAGTGTACATGCAAAGTAAACATTTTAAAAATTATTTTGATAAAATTACTGTGGATTAGGTGATATTTAGTTGCCCTAATTTTATTCATAAATCACTAATACCATGAAGTATGTTGTATATGATTAAAACTGTCTTTGAAATGGGATTACAAATTCAGTACAATAAAACTCATGAGTCATCTTCAAATTTAATAAAGTAAAATTGATTTTAGATAGATACTTTATAATAATCACAGTAATAATAACAAAATAAGAATGGATTTATTTAAGAGCTATTTCTTACTAAAACAAATTATGTATCTGCATACTTTTCATTACTGAATGCAAATTATATCAACTGTTAGGGATGTTTTCCTCCACAACTATTTAATATACTTATAACTTTAATTTATACTTTTTAGAAATGGCCATGAATTTAACTCTTTAACTTTTACATTAACATGTAAATTGGTATCACGATAAATAAACAACAATGGAAAACCATTAAATTAGAGAAATCATTAGCTGAACTACTTGTCAAGCAACTACTGACATTTACTGATAATTGAAATTAAATAGTTACCATAAATAAGTTGGTATCACGTCTAATTTTAAATAAATAAGATTAAGCACACAACTTTGATAGAAGGTCTTTTATTACACTTCTTATAAGACGTACAAAATGGAAAAAGACCAGAGCACTTTTGAGCGTTAATGCTCTCTTCATCAGTGGCTACATGGAAAGTAAAAAGGATCGTTCATATATAGACCAGTAAAGATGACAAATTAGCATAAATACAATTAGTAAATGAACATTCGATTATCTAAGGGGAAAAATACACAAAAAACATAAAATATTTTTTAACGGATTCAAAAACGAGTATATTTCAAGAAAAGTACAATTAAAATACTATTTTATTACAGGAATGCAAATTCAGAAAGGACAGTCAAGCCCAATCCCCATGAGGATGACGTCAAATATAACTATGAAGAGACTTGAATTGCATAGAGTCGAGAATAAGTCACCAAGCATAACTTAAAATTTGAATGGGGTCAAAATTACAAATTGACGCGCGGTAGATATAAATAAAAAGGTATTCAAAAAGGAGAATATTACTGGGGTTATTACAACACATTCAAAGGAAAGTTTTTTCAAACATAGGCAGAAAATTATCATTAACAACATAATGTGTAAGGGCCGTAGAAAATTTACTACCTTTGACATCCCAAGCATGTTCTGCTAAACAGATGCCAACATTGCGTTCGGTAATTCCAATATAAAATTTCTAGTCACCATTGGTAGACAATAGGGGAATCACATACACCCCAGCATAGCTTTTAAAATCATCCATATCCCCAAGTTTATCAGAACGAATGCGGTTAAATAAAGTTGTAATATTAGAGTGAGCAGGCCTAAAACCTAATTCATGACAGAACTGAATAAAGGGACAGAACAAAGGGAGATTTTCCATCTTGTTTCTGCCTATGGAGGAATAACAGCCAAGGATGGGTGTGATAGCTTCCCAAGGAGCACCCCTTACCAGCCTATATCATCGAGCATCACACTGACGGTATCATGTTCGATCAGTGGACAGCTCTGGTGCACATTGCAGGTAATCTGACGGTGGACCAGTACTTACACAAATTGTGATGCCTGTAGTTTAGCCACTGGTGCAGGCCCTCCCCGGCACTGTGTTCCAGCAAGACAATGCCACACCGTATGGCCAACAACAGCCTGAATGGAATTCACATCCTTTTCTGACTAACAGCCTCACTGGATCTCTCTCCCATTGAATATGTGTGTGCCCTCATCAGACGTCAGGTGCACTGGGAACCATCCGTACATACCATAGATGAACTGCATGCCGCAATGGATGCTGCTTAGCAAGGATTACCTCAGGCAACCATTAACCCTTTGCGGACGGTTGACGCACCCGCGCGTCGACTGCGAATTTGCATTCAAGGACAATCGTCACGCATTCGCATCAGAGAAAACTTTACCCTAAACTACAGCGGTCACGGCTGCACGTTTTCATATGGAACGTTTTTATTTATCTATTAGATGGCATTAAATGTCTGTGCGAACAACTCCAATGTATTTTGCAGATACTTGACCTTGGCGTAGGAAGGATCCAATTAATCATTTCTCCATTTGGAGGGGTGAAACATGGTTTTGTAATATAAACAAATAGAGCACTTCTCGTAGCATCAGCTATTTTATAATTGAGTTCCGGTTCTCGTTTTGATTTTAGCTTAATGATTTCGTTGGTGAATCATAGGAATATAAGAGAGTATTTTTTTTAAGTTTGGGTTTTAGAAGAATGTGCAGCAGTGAAATTATTCGTTTGTTTCGCATAAAAGAATGGAAGTAACTAACTAGTATTTTGTATTGAGATTTGTATGAAAAATATACATCAAATAGAAAATAAATATTTCTTTTATTCCTGAAAAATGTAGATTTCTGTGTTGAATAAGTGATTTTTAGTTAATTTTTTTCGAGAGTTAGGCTTAGCACAAAAAGTTAGCCATCCTTTGGGAACAGTTCTGAAACGAAGCGCTCTGTCCTTTGGGCCACGAGAGTTCCGGAATGCCGCCATCCGGAAAGGGTTAATAGCGTCATCGATAGTATGCCTCGTGGTTTAGTGGCCTGTAAAGCTGCCCATGGGGGCCACAGTCTTTACTGAATAAACAAGTTTCTTTTGCATATCTTTGTTTATTCTTTTAATCATTTGCGTATGATTCTCTCTTCTACCAGTACTGTAATTTGCATATGGCTATGTGCATTCCTTCATGGTGTTGCAATTTCACTCTTGACGAGTGTAGATGATGAAGTTTATTTCCTTATAAATAACATTTATATGGACTCTAATCCTCTACTACTATGTGAACTATTGTATAAAAAATATTTCTGCATAGGTTGTCATCTGCAATTTTCTCAGTAGAAAAAACTTATACAGTATTGTTTAAGTTGGTTAAAGAAACAGTAATAATATTACATAGCTCTTTTCTGTAGCTATATTTGATATGGATGAATAAATATCTCTATTGTATATAGTATGGATGAATTTGTAATATCATTCATGTATTTTCCTGTCTTAAAGTCAAACTTACTATTCTCATTCTTTTTCTTAGGTTCCTTGATTACAATAAAAATTGTATAAAGTTTTATGTTGGACTTCAAAATTCTATTAATTTAAGAGAATTGAATGTCACAAATAGTTTTAATGTTGTGATAATCATATATAACATTTCACTGCCAGATGAAGCTAAGGTGCATTTTTCGGTGAGTTTTTACAATATAAAAGTAAATTTGTTGTAAAATATTTATGTTTAACCTTGTAACATACTAATCTGAGTTAACTCCAAATAGTATGTTTTGTTTCAGAAATAATAGAGAATTTATTCAGAATTAATAGAACTTAATCTCGAGTTAACTCAGGTTAAGGGTATTCTCACTTTCTTTGCCTAGTATGATTTTCTCATGTTCCCTACTGAGTTAAGTTGTAATAATAATATAGACCTTCTTATAGTTCTTACCACAATTATCTGCTTCATTTAAAAACAAATATAATCATTATTAATCTGAATACCTTCTATCACAATGAATCTAAAAAAAGCTATACAATATTAGGTCATTTTTTAATATGTTTGAAATAAAAAAGAGGTATGTTAGAGGGCAGTAGTGGATCTTTCATTTGGGAGGGGGACTAAGTTTTTTTCAAATATCACACTCTCTTTATCTTAATATGGGCTTAGCTTTGGTAGGAATTAATAAAAGTTAAGCAATTTTGCACAGAAATATTCGACATTGTAGCCTTTACTTAGATAATCTCAGGAAGAAAAAAAAATAAAATGCTTAAATTAGTACAGTATAATGTCCCAAATCCGTATGTCCAAAATTTGGAAGTATCCAAAATCTGGACACTAGATCGAACTTTTTTTTTTAATTACTATTAAGGGACAGGCACTTGATTATCCAACAATTTGTCCATAAACTATGAAATATAGCAGAACCTGTTTAACACTGTAAGTAAGAACAAAAACATAAAAAAATCTCTTCTTTGAAAATGCGAAAGAACTAACTTCCCTCTCAAAAGAGATCCCAGCATCCACGTGCTAATCTATTTTTTAGATTGCCTGTATTGTTCCATGATGCACTGGAAGGAAAGGAGGCATATGTAAGAAACACAATGCTCTAGACATTGACATTATTAAGTAAGTGATAATAATTGGTGGAAGGGGAGTATCTCAAAGGAGAATGCAGGGAAGAAAGGGCTTAATCTATTGTCTGTCTGATTTGTGAACAGTAAAACATGCTTTGAAATCTTTATCTTGCAGCCTGGGTTGCCCATAGAAATTGCGACCCCCCCTTCAAACCTGTATCAAAGCCCCCCCCTCTCCTTTCACATTTAATTTTCTTATATTTTGTGAATTTTTCATGTTTTCTCCAGCCCTCAAAATAAAATTTAGCGGTCCGGCCCTTCCATTCTAGTGGTGTCCATTCCCCCTTATAGATGGCTCTATTGCAGCAATAGAGTGATAGTTATGTAGTTAGAAATTGTGATGATGTTAATGAAGAGAAGGTTTCTTTGGAAAATTTAGAAGAGTTACTGAACAACGTTTTTAAAGGACTGGAACAATGGAGCTTTGTAACAGAACAAGAACTTATGTCATTAAAATTACATAAAAAGTAACTTTGGAAAAACAGTATTATAAAACAATGCACCATTATAGAAATGTTTGCTAAAAAGTTTAAACTGTTTTAAAGGTGTATGTTAACTAAGAATTTTTTGTTTGAGTATTTTTTTGTTTGATTCATATTTTTACTTAATTGTTCAAATTTCCATTTTGTAGTGGAATTCAGAAAGTTCAAATTTCCATTTTGTAGTGAAATTTAGAAGGTTCAAATTACGGAAGGAAGGGGGGGGGGGGAGAGATTCCTACTTTTTCTTTCAAAAGTGACCTAAAATCCAGAAAAGTCTGAAATTTAGAATTCACTGAGGTCCGGAGGATTCTGGATTTCAGATGTTATATTGTATTATTAGTTTTCATACAGTAACTCCATTCACTGTGGGTTCCCCTTCTTTACATATTCATTTATCCTCTCATCTGAATTGATTAATACTGATCTATAAATGTACAAAAATATAACTATAATCAATATGTACAAGATTAAAATGTATGTGTGTACTATAATGGATGCTACAGTATATACAGGGTGTCCCAAAAAGATTGAAACATGCTTTATTCTTTACCTGTTGGAGATAAGTGGGCAATGTAAATTGCAAAAATGTTGAAAGTAAGGTAAGAAATAAGACTATGTTAATGAAATAGTACTCCCATTAATTTTTAAAAAGTTACATTTCTTAAATTTTTATACTACCCTCTTAGACAAATTTGGTCAATCAGAAAATTTTTATTTTTAATGCAACAAGATCACGTAGTTTAAAATTTGAAGAGCATTTTGAAGCAAAGGAAAGCATCCTTGACCCAGTTAAATCTAAAGTTAAAAATAAAAGTGATCCCAGTACTGTCACCATTAGAATAACGCTTAACAACCATTCTGTTAGTTCTGATGAGGAATGCCGGGGTAGGAAATCAGACCAAAATGCAAGAGAGAGTGAAGACAATGATGACGGCTTGTCCGAAGCCAGTGAGAAAATGAACTCCCCAGTGGATTCTAACCTGACTCCCTATTTGGATATCCCTTGGGAATGGGAAACAATCCCAAGAGCAGATGGTAGCAGAATAGATGTGTATTACTATGTTAATATTACTATGTTAAAGGTAATAGGAAAAGACTCAGATCCCATAATGATGTTATCAAGTATTGTGCCAAGCATAAATTTCAATATGACTAACACCTTTTTAACTTCAGGGAAAAATAGAGTAAAACAGGGATAAAAAGTTTTAACTGGCCAGAAGTATGTGATATTGAGATTGTTATACCCAAAAAACTACAAAATAGCTCTTAATTCCCCCAATCTAAAGATGGGAGTAGTGCAATGATTGGAAAAATTTAAACAATGAAAGAGAGGGATGTCTGGTCGTTAGTTCCTGCACCCACCTCTGATAAAATAATAGGCAGTCGATGGGTCTATACCTTTAAAAGAGATGAAATGGGGAAATTAAAAGATTTAAAGTTAGGTGTTAGTACAGTACAACCTCGAAAATCCGGACATCCAAAATTCGGAAACCTCCAAAATCTGGACGTTTTCCAAATTTTCGTTTTTTTCCCCCCCAAACTGACGAAGTTGCGGATTTAAAAAAAAACAGGGTAAGATTATTTATATGGAATTATATTTTATAAACAAATACCGTATTTTCCGGTCGACTTTCGAAATGAAAGGAAAGTTTAGATGGATGGCCTTAGATCGGCTCGTGGTTGGAGCGTGAATGACATTGTTACCGTTAATCCCTCCTCCCCCTTATTCAAGTCACAACTCTCGGTGAATTATTTTGCGTAAAATATACATCGTTATTTAAATACGGAAGTTTTATTATCAAAATTTCCTTTTCCCATTATTGAAAAAGACATTTTTCTGAAACAATGTAATTTTTTATATTAAACACTTTAAAACATTATCGTAACATTTTATCATAGATTGTTCAATTAAATCTAAATCCCAAGAATTTATATTAACGCTCGCGAAAATTTATTTTGTTCACTTCGTAGTACGAATTCTATTCTTCAATGTATTCTGTTTTGTCTTCAGAAACTCCTCCCCCTCCCGATATCTGACGATTTTTTCATTCTCGTCGAACATGTCAGCTTGAAATCAACTGTATATTTTGCCTTTTTTGTTTAGAAAGCCATATTTACATACCATTGATTAGATAGCAAATAAATAACTAAATAATATTGTATCACACTGAACCGAGCAACAAAGTTATTAACACACAGACCTCTCAAAAGGGTCGGCTGCATTTACGATTAGGAACTAAGCAAATTCCTTTCTTCGCTTTCCCTGCCCCACCACGTCCCGGTGCTGCTGCAGCCTAGTAATGACTCATCATAATTTAGAAAGATCATTGGGAGGAGAGATATTTTTCTTTTTTGGAAAAGATATTTATTTTATCTACTGCGATATTTTTTACATATTTGACTATTATTAATAAAGTTTTTACTTTTTTCAGAGTCATCGTCATCAACATTTTTAATCATAACTTTATATAGATGCTAGAAAATAAATAAAACTTTTTTCTTATTTTTTGTTTTTCGTTCGTTAATAGCGAAAACGGTTTAAATACATTTTCACCTTTAAATATATCGTCAAAAGTGCTAATCCTCAATCTTTATTAAATCTTCTGGGCTTTATTAAATCTTCCGGCACTTCATTAAATCTCAACAAAGCCGATATAGCGGAAGTTCTGCACTGTGATGCGTCGTAAATAAATTGAGTGATGGCAAAATTCGCCATATGATATTAAATAAAAAAATATCAAAATAGCGACTATAAATATAGAGAAGAAAAAATACCCATTGATAATCTTATGCAAACAATCGATCATGCAATTAAAGGTCTTGAACAATGAAGCTTTATAACCGAACAGAAATAATGTCCATCTACAGGATAAAGAAAACTGCTTTCCCATAAACCAAAATTAATGAAATAACGAATGTTAATTCAAATATTTAAACGAAATGATAAAATGTAATTTTATCATTTTGTTTCGTTCACACATTCTAAATTATTAATGTGTATATTTTTTCTCAGAAATTTCTTTTGCCCTATTTTTTAGATTAAATAATATGTTTTAATTGATTAACTTAACTTTTGCCATTATTTTTACTAAAAATAGTGCTTTAGAGTGTATTTAGTTAATATTAAATCTGAATTTTATTCAAATTCTATAATCTGGAAAAATCTAAAATCCGGAAATGGCAAAGTCCGGACGAGTCCGGATTTTCGAGGTTGTACTGTAGTAGAGGGTTACACCCAGGAAAAGGGGGAATCTTATGATGACTTGTTTAGCTCAGTTATCAATTTCAATGTAATAAGCCATTGCCATTAAGCTTTACCACTTTTGTTTCTATGCTTGGATGGATGCACTTTCAATTAGATATCAAATGTGCATATCTTTATGCAAAGTTAAAGTATAAGATATTTATGAAACAGCCACAGGGCTACATTGATAAAAATCAGTAAAATTATGTTTGTTTATTGAATAAGCTGTATATGGGTATTCACCAAAGTGGTCGAGGCTGGTATTTGGAGCTTGACTCCTATGTTAAGGAATTTAAAGTTCACTAAATTTAAGTGGTGTAATTGTATATATTCATTCAATAACAAAGTGCTTGTAATCAT
The DNA here is from genome assembly GCA_951213105.1 of Amaurobius ferox. Classification (NCBI taxonomy): domain Eukaryota; kingdom Metazoa; phylum Arthropoda; class Arachnida; order Araneae; family Amaurobiidae; genus Amaurobius; species Amaurobius ferox. The sequence goes on along the minus strand of OX578133.1, from coordinate 122,595,215 downwards.
TTATGTTGGTAATATTGTATTATTCTCAAACTGTCAAAATTATATAAACTGTTTTGTTTACATGTTAAGTGATAAATTTGACATCAAAGTATTAGGTAGAATTAAAAAACTGCTAGGTGTAAAGTTCAAACAAATAGATAGTACATTTTACATACATCAATTACAATATCTTGGTAAAGTATGTCAAATGTTTGAAACTTTTAAGTGCCCTATCCTTTTAAGTATACTTTCTGTTGCAAAAGGCAATATCTTAAGTAAAGATGACTGTCCATTAACAAGTGAAGAATTATATCAAATACAAGGGATTCCCTATCGTAGCTTAATTGTATATTTAACATTTATATCTAATAGGATTAGACCTGATTTGTGTTATGCTGTAAACATACTATCCCAGTTTCTGGAAAATCCAGGAATTAAACATTGATATGCTTTATTGAAACTGTTAGGCTACTTAAAACAAAAAATTACATAAACTTATGAAATGTTAGTGAGCTAAAGTTAAATTACTATTCAGATTCAGATTTTGCATCAAACAGACACAACAGAGTACAGTACAGAATCTATTATTTGGAATGCTTGGGACTTCAGGCATTCTGGATAAGGGTTTTTTTCGTAATTTGGAACATTTTTTCTAAAACTTACTGGAATGGTCTCAAATGTCGTTATAGAAAATTATAATTCATTTTAAAAACATAAATGTATTAAAAAAAGCTTTTTTACAATCTATATGGGTTAACTAAAATGCAAATTACATGTAATTATAGTATCAAATTTAGTGATTAAGAAAAATTTTGAAAGAAAAAAATGTCTGAAAAAAGTTGATTATTCAGGGTAGTTATTAGAAGTCTTTTTTTTTTTTTTTAATTTCAACTAAAGTGGGTCCTCACCATATTCATCTAATATTTTGGCAGAAGCACCTTTGTTCATATGTTTCAAAATATTTTAAAGTACTTTTAATAAAATTAAGATGAGAAGGATGTTCATTTTTAATTGAAATAAGATATTCAACTATGGGTGCAAATATATCAAATTCTAATTTATGCTCTTCAAATGTATTTCTAATAAGCCTTATTAATTTTAAATGCCTGAATAAATAAAAAAAAATTAATTTCATTATCCTAAACATATATCTATCTCATTTTCACCACCAATATGTTTAAAAGATAATATCCCAGCATAAAAAGCACAAAAAATATAAAAATATTAGTGGATGGAAGCAGATTAAAAAAATGGAAAATATTTAAAAATAAAACGAAATATACCGGCGATCGTGTTTAAATAAAAAAATTTCGCGATATTGCTAAACTGTCTTCTATAAATTACTAATTAATAAATGTAACACGTTAAAACCCCATAAATATACTGCAATGGAACTTTTTGCTAGGGTTAATTTTCGGTGCAAAATAGCCATTTTCATCCAAATAATAGGATTTAATTGAAAATGATTTTGATATTCCATCAACGTTTTTTAAAATATTGAAGATATGTATATTTCCACGGAGATGAAAAGAAAAATGGATTTTCCCGAGAAAATGACAAGTTTATTGCTTAGGTTAAGTATTTAAAGAGATCAATCAGAAGACCCTGAATGACATTTTATAGCTGCTATACTTTTCTCTGCATTTCGGCAAAAGTTAACTCTCATTAATTTCGGGAATTCCTTACTTAAACGTACTTTCTATCATCTCGTAAATTCGCTGATGACTCTCTTTTTTTTCATCTTTTCCAATAAATGTTTATTAAATTGTTCAAAATAGTGTGAATTCTGTGCGGCACATCGCGTTTGAAGAGCGTAGGATTCCTTTAGCGGTATCGGGATATTTCTAGCAAAAAAGTTGGAATACTTTTACCGAAAATCAAAGTCCCGGAACAAAGCGCAGAAAAGAAAATGTAATGAATTCGGAAAAATCGAAACCTTTGTGCTTAGTGTGCTCTGCCCTATACACCCAGAAAAAAATGAAACGCCATTAAAAAAGCACCTTGCCGTGACTTGTCCGTAACTAACTCCTGTATTATACTATACAGGAGTTCGTTACTACCTCCTGTATTATACTATACAGGAGTTCGTTACTATCTCCTGTATTATACTATACAGGAGTTAGTTACGGACAAGTCGCGGCTCCTATCAAAACTAGTGAAGAATGGAATGACGCGTCTCGCCGTCAATGTGACGGTCTCGCCTGTGCCGGAGCGTCACCTCCGAGAGCTACTATCGGGGGTGACGGCCAGATGCAGCCGCTTAGGAAATTTTTGGGAAAAACGGTGCTACTTCTGATGTTTTCCGGAAAAGAGGAATTGTAGGACTTCTCTGTAAAACATGATCCACGGAATATTTTCATTCACTATCGCGAGAATTCCTCGCATTCGTTTCCGAAATTTAAGAAGAATCAGCGGCGGCGAGTGCGTGCGGCATTTTTTTCTGCACGGGAATTTTGAATTTCATGCGCGGTTTGCCCGTCCTATTTCAAACCCTCTAAAATAGTAGGTTTCAATGCATTTTTTTAAATTGACATTGCTAATTAAAGCAAAAAAGCATTTGGCGGGATTTTAAACAAAAAATTGCTATTTGGCGCAATATTTAGCAAATAATCGCTTGTTGGCGCAGAATTTGGCATTATTTTGCCATATTCCGCTTTTGGGAGAGTCCGGATATTGGAATGCCGGATAAGAGGTCGCGTACTGTATTACTAGACTGAATGTTTTTCTTTGTTAATAAAGTGTCTTGTGTCTTGGCATAACTTCAGGCACAAATATGTAAATATGTGAGTCTGTCCACAATGAAGGCCAAGTATGTTTCACTTGCTGAAGCTATCAAGGAAATGATTTGGATTCAAAGCATAATTGAGGAATATGATCAGCTGAAAATTTAACAAAATAATAATATTATTTTTTTGTGATAACCAGGCTGCAATTAATTTTTCAAATTCCTCTATAAAAAATCATTGAACTAAGTACATGAATGTAAAATATTTTCTAAGAAACTTAGTAACTAAAGAATCATTTAAAGTAAATTTGAAAAATAACAAAGATAACTTAGCAGATAATTTCACTAAACCTATGACTAAGGATAGAATTTCTAAATTTTGTAAAGAAGTAATTAAAAACTTTAACTTCTAAATCTCATAAACTTTATACACTCTAAACTTCAATTTTTGATATATCTTTAATATGATTAAACAATACATTATAATTTACTTCCCATACAAAACAGTTTAGATGCTATTGTGTTTACACTGCGTGGTGATGTAACTTTGTACCTTTTAATATTTCTTGTTATAAAATCAGTGGCGGCTCGTGAGTGACATGTAGAGGGAGGCGCTCATCTATGTATTTATGCCTTTGTATATATATATACATATATATGTATTAGTAATATATATTATACATTTGTATATATATATATATATTACTAATACATATATATTACTAATACATATATATGTATTAGTAATATATATATATATATACAAATGTATATATATATATATATATATATATATACGTATTTTGGGCATAGCAATGGGTGTATTAAAAATATAAACGACGGATGTATCAAGTAAAATAACATACCTCCCACCTTCTCGCTCATTCATAAAAATCCTGGCCACATGGAACGTATCCTTCCTAGTGGAAAAACATTACATAGTCCTAATTTACATTAAAGTAAAATTGTAGGGACTAGTTAAACTAAAAGTTATGCCCAGGGAGTTGCCTAAAAAATATGCATATTCTGATAATACGTTCTGATGGTTCAGAGACTATAGCCACGAGTAAAATCAAAATCAGTGGATTAGGAGGCGAGATGGAAAATTGGGGGGGGGGGGGCGGTGACCAATGTAAGAGTTACTCTCAGGGATTTGCCACTTTAAAATTGCATATCCAGGTGACATGTTCAAATGGTGGATAGACTATAGCCACAAGCCAAACAAAAATCGCTCAATTTGGAGCAGATATATAAAATTGTGAGGACTAGTTAAACTAAAAGCTGCATCCAGGGGTTGACACAAAAATATGTGTATCCAAGTGAAATGTACAAATGTTGCTCAGACTATATCGTCACCAGCAGAGTCAAAATCACTCAATTAGGAACTGAGATGTAAAATTGTGGGGGCTAGTTTAACTAAAAATTACGCCCAGGGAGTTGACACAAAAAACGCATGTATATGTATATATCCATCAAATACGCATGTACGCATAATGCATGTACGCATGTATATATCCATCAAATATGTGTATCAAACTGAGACATACGGATGGTGCAGATACAACCATCAGCATAAGCAAAATCCTTCAATTAGGAGGTGAGATGGAAAATTTGGGGAGGGGGGCTAATTGAAGTAAAAGTTATCCTCAGAGAGCTGTCACAACAAAGATGCATAACTAGATGACATGTACAAATGGTGCAGAAACTATAGCCACTAGTAAAACTGAATTCGCTCAATTAGGAAAAATGCTATCTGAAAATGTATAATTATGGGGCAAGTTAAACTAGAAGATACTCAGGGGGCTGACTCAAAATATGTATATTCAGATGACACGTACAGAGTGTGCAGAGGCTATAACCATCGTTAAAATCAAAATCGCTAAATTAGAAGCCAAGATAAGAAATTTGGAGGTTACTGCAAGCAAAATTTACGCCCAGGGGGTATCTGAGCAATATAGTTGCCAGCCCGGGATCAAAATTTTGAGGGAAACGATGCAGATAAAAGAAACACAATGAAAATTTAATATTAAAGTTTTGTACTAAATATTTCAAATTTCTTTAATTTTTAGGTATTTTTTAATGTTAAATAGCTGAAAAAGTAAGACAGCTGGGTAGATCAAGTGACCCCTTAAACTAAATATCCGAAACAACATATTTCTGAAGAATCACTAAAAATAGCCTATCGATCATGGGTATGCTAAAAATAGGAAACTCCAGACGTTTAAAGAATTAATTTGGAGTCAAACATATTGGAATTCGTCACCAGCAGATCAACCAGAGCATAGAACTGCCCCAAATCAGAAATAACCCCCTTCCCATAGGACAGAACCACACTACATCAGAAATGACGAAATGCGAAACCACTTCAATAAGTAAGATAGCTGGGTGGGTCAAGTGATCCCTCAAAGTGAGTGTCTTAAACAACATATTTTATTCACGATGGCCAGAAATCCATCATACCCTCCTCCCCCACACACACACACACTCTTCCCATCACCACACACGTACACTTAATCCACTCATTTGTTAAAATGTTTATTTAAACTTCCAAATTTATAACAAAGACATGAATGAGAACAAACACATTCTTAAATGTAGAAAATTGAAGCCAAATTAGCGAAACTGAGCCAATTTGAGAGGTCCCTCTTCATGTTTTTCTACTCTTTTATTTCGTTTTGGTTGGAGGCGCTCTTAAACCCGCGGCACAATCCACTAGTAAATCTGCAATGTCTAGTTTTTTTTCACGCCAAATTTCTAATATTGTTCCTATACCATTTGTTCACTCTCGAGATGCCGATGTTAGGGATGCGGCTTTATCAAATATCCCTGAATTTTCCCCTTATGTGTTGAAAATTCTACACATTACAGCTTTCGCCAATCTCCTTTTTTGAAGAAAGCTGTAGTGCTGCCATCTAGTGACATATTTCATAACTTATTTTTAATAATTCTCTGTTTAATTGAACAAAAATTCAGATTTTTTCAATAGAAATTGTAATTTGAGGTGTTTACTCAATTGTGTCACGCATACCCATGACACCCCTTAATGGCCGCGGCTGTATAAAATGTATCTAGTTATAAATTTCTCAAATTTCACAATGGTAATCTTGTGTAAGAAAAATTGTGTAAATATTTTATTTGTTAAATTACAGGCAGATTTGTTGCAAACCTCATATGAGGCTTCCATGAGTTTATGGTAGCTTACACATGTGCATTCATAGAGACCTTATATGAACTTCTTAACATTATGATGCCACATTATAAAGTACAAGTTTCTAAAAATAATACAGGGTAGCTTCTTTTATTTTTAAGTATTAAGTATATATTTTATTTTTATATAGTAAGTATTACGTGTATCAACTGCTAAATCCAAATCTTTGGATAATAAACCTTTTAGGGTATTTACAATTTTTAGTTGCCTTTGTTATTTCATAAAGAATCTTTTTTTAGTTCCGTATATACTTGCATATAGGTCAACTTCGCATATAAATTGACCCCCCTATTTTCAGAGAAAAAAAATCGGAAAAATCTAAGACTCAAGTATAAGTTGATCTCAGAGAAAAAGAAATTCAATAAATGTATTTAAAAACACTTAAAAATGAAACAAAATTATATATATAATAATAAAATTTAATTTGCATAACAAGAACTGGATCGGAACCCTTTAAAGTCCAATTCCAAGCAAGTTTAATGCATGTATAATCAGCCCGGCCATCCAAATAGATGCTCTATGTTATCGCATGAGTCGAACGGTTTGGGTCTTCAATATATATAGTCATATTCAAACTCTCTAAACAAATAAAAAATTAATGTCTTTCTCTGCCATTGGTGCATCATTTAAATATCAGCAATCCCATCTATGCCCATGTCATAACAATCACTGTCATCATCATTTATAAAAAAAGCCTTTATCATCTATGCCATCAAATTCATTGCAAAAGCAACATTTCTTGAGCAATTTTGTGACCATTTCCCACCGGTATCGCATCCCTGTCCCAAGCGTCCTTGAGCCATCATGCAATCAAAATATTATCTAGCTCATTATGGTTTCTGCCATTATTTGAGTCGATTTTTTCGTAAACTCCTGAATTGCAGTAAGTTATTTCATTTCAATTTTTAATGGTCTTATTTTCAATAAAAATCTCACAATTGCCAACTGTTACACTTTAAAATCTAATAAATACAGTTTTTTTTAGTTATTATATAAATATTAGAAGAAAAGAATAGTATGCAAAGTAAGGAAAGTGGGGTGAATAAAATATATTCAATCTATAAAGCAATAATTAACTGAGATTAAAATTTGCAAATGACACACCAAAATATTTTTGTGCAACTGAGAGTCTACTATGTTTTGTGATATCCTATGTTCTGGAAGGCATATTATAATATCTTGAATATTTACGACAGATGGACCAACTTAAAAAAAAAAACCAACGACATCTTAATTAGACTTTTGTTGCATTAATCGCACAAGATCATGATTTATATCAATTCTTTCAATGACTAAACAAATGTAATATTTTTTATAAGAAATTTACAAGAATATACTCGCCATAACCTTTACTTCCGTGTTTAAATATTAGAGTCATGCTGTAAAATATTTTCAATTTGAGTATATTCTGTTTCACTATAAATGGACTTATTGCTATCAGAATCATTAGAATTGTCAGATATATTTACAATGTATTTTTTTCTTTTCTTTTTTTTTTTTTGCACCAGATTAGGGAGCTTCACTTTTGCTTTTGTTTCCCTTTAAGACAGTAATTAACTCTGTTTTAATCTTCTTTTTGGCTTTAATTGAAGCTGCTCTTTTTTATTTATATTTTTGCCATCCTCCATGCAGCCTGTATCAAGGTATATTATTGGAAGATGATTTGCAGAAGGTAGGATTAGATGTCGACAACCATTAAGGCCCATACCACTGACCACTCAACATAGATAGAGCTGTCTGGATTGGTGGTGAGCTTGGTCAGCCTGGACAGCATCTGATTGGAGACATGTCTTTAGTGACAAATCCTGCTTCTCTCTCAGTGTTGATGACTGTTGCATATGTGTATGGAGGAGAACTGGCCAGCATTCCAATCCTGTATTTGTTGTTGAACAGCACACGGCCATCACACATGGTGTGACAGTGTGGAGAACCATCTCATGGGGCAGCCAATCTCCTTTAGTTGTGCTGCAGGCCAATTTGATAGCTCTCTTGAATATCGACAGTATTCTGCAACCAATTGTTCTACCTATATTGATAAGACACCCAGGTTTCTTTTACCAACAAGACAACGTTCGTCCACATACTGCATGGCTTTCTCAACAATCTCTTCAAGGATTTAATACCCTTCCATTGCTATCCAGGTCACTAGACCTATTGCCAATAGAACACATCTAGGACATGCTGGGACAGCAATTGCAGCCTTCTCAGAATACCTTTGAATTAATTGAACAATTGATCAGTTGTAACATTTGTGGTAGAATATTCCACAAAGGGGCATAAGCAACTGAATTGACTGTATGTCACACCAAATATTTGCTTGTATAGCTGCCAGTGGAGGTTTTACCACTTACCAAAACTTCATCTTGTTGTCACTATTTCTTAATAAAATGAGCATTTGCTCCCAAATTCTAATCATTTGCATATATCTTCAAGCGATACACACATATATCGAGTTTCATGGCTATAGCTCAATTTCTTATGGGTGCATATATTTTTTGCAGCAGAGTGTATTTAGTTTTAAAAGTTTAAGCAGTATATGTATGCATTCAAAATTATATAAAACATTTAGGGAAATTTTTTAGTGTTTTCTACCTTCTTGTACCTCATCCTCATGATTGTTGGAAAAATGTAAACAAACAATCAAGATTCACTATTCTCCTGGATGAAGTTCAAATCATAAATTCATTTGAATGACTCACTTTGATTTTTGTGGTGAATCACAGCGTTCTTCCAACATGTTCATCATACAAATTAGATGCTCGATGCGTATACAGGAAATTTGCATATCTGAGGATGTTTCCGGTAATTTGCATGTTTTGGGAAGGTCCCATCCTAGGATTTAAAAGAACTTGACTTGATACAGGAAAATATTCAGTACAGGATGATACTTCAGCACAAGAAGGTACTATGGTACAGGAAAGAGATCTTTCTTAGACAGTTTGTTATCATAGTCTGAAGGATCGGTATAGCATATTATGCTTCAGTATGTCATCATATTAGTTTGGTGATAAGAAGTATATTCATAATGTTTTGCAGTAAATAATATTGTAGTAAATGTCTTAGCATTAGCTTAACAATGTACTTCAGTACAAGACCAGTTTTTGTTCACACTATTGTCAAGGTTTAAATTTATCCATGATGTGTCACCAAAGGATAGTGGAAGTGCTCTAGAGAATATATCAACTACCAGGTATTCTAAATTAGACATAAGTTCTTCCTGCTACACAATACAAAACTGTATGTTTATCACCAAATGGTGATAAGCGCAAGACTCTTGCTACTTACACTTTTTCACTTTTCACAACTTCTTCAAATAATTTAACAACCCTCATCACATCAACCTTTTGGCTGTAAAATTGGAGAAAGAAATGTTTCAATGGGTTTGTTATCTGAAAAGTTGTGGAATGTGATAAAAGCTTAATGTTTTAAAAATTATGGAAAACTTGAGCAACATATTTAAGCACAAATAAGACAAAATGCAGCATACAGCTGTTTCGGGGATATGCTGGATCTCCTTCATCAGTGTAAGATAACCAACAAACCTGAAGTCAAATAGAAGAAACAGGGGTTTATATACCCAAGACCTGGATTGAGAGCTCGCTTAAGAGAGCCAATTAGAAAGAAGAATGGAGAACAGTCCAGCCAATCTGAAATAAGAAGTAACACACAAGATTGGTGTGCGCCAAAACACAAGAAGAATATCCCGATAAGATGAATCAATTCCAAACAAGAATGAGACCCAATAAAATGAAAAATAAGTTAAAATGACACATAAGAGCCCCAAAGGTTAAGAAATGAAAAAATCTACAGAGTACTCTGCAGACAAAAGATGAAATCTACAGAGACTGCAGACAAAAATGAAGTACTAGACAAGCCATTACCTAAATTAATAGAATTTTTCTGAATATGGAAGGCTTCAAAGAAGTCAAGTTTGGCATGTAGTTTTGTATGATTCTTACTAATGAAAACTCAAAATTGTGGTCAAAATGATAGCAATGTTGAGTAATTGAAGATTTATTACATTCCTGTTTTTCACATAATTTTCATGCTCCTTAATACGGAATTTTAAAGCATATTTAGTTTGATCAATATAAAAAAGATCGCACTGGCAAGAAATACTGTAAATGCCTCCACAATTAGAAAATTCTAAAGGATCTTTAAGATTAGAATATCTGAGTTTATTAGAAGGTTTAAATGCAATATTGAATTTGAATTTTTTAAGTATTTCAGCAATCTGATGACTGATTTTTGGAAAAAATGGTGAAATGATAGTATTGTTGAAATCTTTTTCAGAAGCAAGTTTAGAGGAAGGTTTAAAAATTTTTTGAATTGCTATCAACATCACTATCAACAATGCTGGGAGAGAGACCACGATTGACATCAACAGCTTTTAATTCATTGATCTCAGAATTGAGCAAATCTGTATTAGAACAAACATACAAAGCACAATGGACTGTATTGAAAGCAGCAATTTCTGGTTAGGTGGATGGCAGAAATTTTTATGTGGAGGTAGAGAGACTGGATCAGGTTTACGAAAGACTGTAGTAAGAAATTCATCATCATTGCAGATGACCAAGACATCCAAAAATACAAGACAATTGTTTTCCATTTCATAGGTAAACTGAATGCAAGGATCAGTGAAATTCAAAATATCCAAAATACTATCATTATCATTCGCAGTGTGATTTGGAAGAACAAAGATTTGATTTGGAAGAACAAAGATTTGATTAGGAAGAACAAAGCTGTCATCAACATAGCGAGTATAAAAAACAAACTGAATAATTTCAAAATAATGCATGTAGATATCACTGAGAATAGGACTGAGTGGATTACCCATAGCCAAGCTATCCGATATACTGTAGAATTTATTATGAAAGACAAAATCATTTTGTGATAAACAAGTGCTGGTAAGAGAAACAAATCATCAATTACAAATTCAAAGAAATGGAATTCATATAATCTTTCCCTGAGACAAAGCAATGCACCCTCAACAGGGGCAGTGGTAAATAGAAACTTGACATCAAAGAAGGCCATAGTCAAACCACGAGAGTTAAAATTAGGAATTTTCTTCACAAATTGGACAGAATTTTAGTAGGTTTGAATATTATTACTAAGTAGAGAAGATAACCTAGAAACTAAATGTTTGGCTAATTTATAAGAAGCAGTACCATTAGATGCAAGTTTCAAGAATTACACATGAAGATTTAATGGCTTGTGTAATGTTATTTAAATCAGAATTACTAGGATCCATGTGAATTGCACAATGCAGACCTTCGACTAAATTTTTCACATTTTCAATATACATATTTTTATCCAAAACAACAATCTGACCACCCTTGTCAGCCTTAGTGATTACTAAATCAGGATAGTTATGCAATGCATTCAAGTCCTTTTTAGATTTGTTAATATTTAATTTTGAAATCTTATCATTGAATTTGACAGTGTTGACAATTAGATGTTTAATAGCATCTTTTTGGGTGGTAGATTAAGTGCTGAATATAAAAGCTGAATATAAATAGGGTTGATAAGACTATGGAGACAGACAATACCAGCACTTGTTTATTGCAAAATTCTGTTGTCTTTCATAATAAATTCTGCAGTATACCTGATGGCTTGGCTATGTTTAATCCACTCAGTCCTATTTTCAGTGACATCTATATACATTATTTTAAAATTAAGATTTTTAAATTATCCAGTTTGTTTTTTGTACTTGTTATGATGTTTTGCTCTTCTGGATCACACTTTGAATGATATTGATAGTATTTTGGATATTTTTAATTCCATTGATCCTTGCATTCAGTTTACCTATGAAATGGAAAACAACAATTATCTTGCATTTTTGGATGTCTTAGTCATCCACAATGAGGATGAATTTCTTACTACGGTTTTTCGTAAACTTTAATTGGTCTCTCTACCTCTACATAAATATTCTCCCCATCTGCCAAACCAGAAAATTGCTTCTTTCAATACTCATGTCCACTGTGCTTTGAATGTTTGTTCTTCTATGCATTTGCTCAATTCTGAGATCAATTATTTAAAAGCTGTTGCTGTCGATCATGGTTTTCTCTCCTGGCATTGTTGATTGTGCAATTCAAAAACTTTATAAACCTCCCTTTAAACTAGCTTCTGAAAAAGATTTCAACAACACTATCCTTTTATCATTTTTTTTTTCAAAAATCAGTCTGCAGATTGCTAAAATCCTTAAGAAATTCAAATTCAATATTGTATTTAAACCTAAACTCAGATTTCTAAATCTTAAAGATCCTTTGGAAATTTCTAATAGTTGGGACATTTACAATATTTCTAACCAGTATGGTATTTCTTATATTGGTCTTAACTAAATGTGCTTTAAAACTTCGTATTAAGGAACATGAAAATTATGTCAAAAAACAGGAATTTAATAATTCTTCAATTGTTCAACTTTGCTATCATTTTGACCACCATTTTGAGTTTTCTTCATCAAGGATCACATAAAAATGAATGTCAGTCTATGATCTTGACTGCTTTGAAGCCTTTCATATCCAGAAAAATTCTAGTAATTTAGTTAATGACTTGTCCAGTACTCCATTTTTTCCATGCTCTTTTGGAGTGCCCTGTAAATTTTTCCACTTTCTTTTTTCCATTTCTTAACCTTTCGGGCTCTTTATGTGTCGTTTAAACTTCTTTTTCATTTTGTTGAGTCTCATTCTTGTTTGGAATTAATTAGCCTTGTCAGAATGTTCTTGTTGTCTTTTGACTCATGCTAATCTTGTGTGTTACTTCTTATTTCGAATTGGTTAGACTGTTTTTCATTCTGCTTTCTGATTGGCTCTCTCAGGTGAGCTCTTTATCCTGGTCTTGGATATATAAACCTCCCTGTTTTTTCTATTTGCACGCATTTTGTCTTTTTGACTTCATGTTTGTTGGTTCTTGTAATGCCAGAAATAAAAATATATTAATATTTAATCAAGCATGGGGGATAGTCGAAGCACGCAGACAAGAAGTCTGAATTCCTGGCCAAAAGCCGGATTAAGAAGAGAATTATGGATCGAGTGGAGACGAGAAGTCTGCATACCAGAGAGGTGTGACATGTGGAATGGTGGGAGAAAAAGTATATATATAGAACCATGGTAAAGGGCGAGACATTCATTCATTCACATTATTGGAGAACCAGTTATACAAATAGATATTGCTAGTGATGGTGATGCGAGAGGTTTAAGAGCAAGCAGTAGTTTCTTCTCAGTTAGATTTTGTATGAGTATCTTATACAATGAACTGCTTATAGGAGAACTTTAAATTTACATCTTGTGATTCAGATATGGAATTATATGTGGAGATTCTTTTATGTGTTGGAATTGACATGTGTGAAAAGACCTTATCAGGTACTATACTCTTATTGACTGTATGAGGATAGTATAATTTTCCAAAGTTAACAAAATTTAGATTGTTAAGTTGTCCCACCAAGTTTTCTAACCAATTATTACTAAGTCTGGCATTACATCTTGCTAATTACTTTTAATATGTGGCTGAAGAAGAGTAATAGTCTTTGTATTGATGGATATAATGATGTAAATTGATAATGTGTATTGAATAAATTGAAGACCTTTCTATTTACCTTTAGATCTTACTTCGGATTTTTATAAGATTATTATAATAGATAATTATCGATATTCTGAAATTAGATGGATAGTGTGGTCACCAAAGCAATGTACTAAACCACTACTAATGGCTGTAGTTAATAACTTAAATGCACTTAGAGCATTTTAAGATTAAGAGTTCATTAATCATAAGCATGTATTAAGGAAGGATAGTATTAACACTAAGATTTTTTTTATCGGCACAGTTCTCTTAGACCGACGAAGGGGATCCAGCATATCCTCAAAACAGTTGTCTTCTTCAATTTGTCTTAATTATGCTTAAATACGTTGCTAGAGTTTTTCTTATGCTTTGCACAAAGTGTTTTTACTTGCTTACTATGGATAAAAAGATTGCTTACTATGATTATTACTATGTTTTAATGATTGCTTCTAAATTTAATTAAATCAAATTTTGGTACAAAGAGTGTTAAATATCTTTAAAAATAACTAGCTAGAAATTTTTTATTTGGTAATTTTATGCATTATTTAAAGCTGAATTTTGTTTTAAATTAATTTGAAAAACATAATAAATAAAAAAAAATCATTTTGCTATCTTGTTTGACTAATTAATTTTCATTCTTGTGAATTTTATTTATTATCATTCATGCATGTACTAATATGAGATTTTAATTTTTTTAGGTAAAAATGACTGATCCTGTTGTGTTAAAACCTGGTCAGTCATCAACTATAGCTTTTATTACATTTAAGTCAACAGTTTCAGACTTGCAACTTACATCATATTTAAGGCTACATACCAATATTTCTCATTTTGACATTCCACTTTTGTGCTTTACTGGACACCTAAAAGTGGTAAAATATATGTTATATATTTACTAAAATATATTTATATATAATTTTTGTGCTATGTAATGCTTGTTAATTATTATAATAATTTTATATATTTTGGAGTCAAATATCACAATTGTCATAACTTAGGATAGAGCTGCGAACACTTAGCAACTCTACCTTCTTGTGCCTTTACTTGTGCAGAACGGACGTTTCCAGAAAGTGGTCAAATTAGGTGATGTCACCTAATAATTGATATAGAATTTAAATCTGTAATGACAAATTACAAAAAATTTACACCCATTTGCACCCATGGTTTTCAATTAAAATATTAAAAAGCTCTATTAGGTTGTATGAAGAATGTATGAAACAACATTGGGGCCTTAAGGTGAAAACCAAATTTCTATCTAAAGGTTGCATAATAGATATATTTCTTTGTTAATAAAAGCTTTAAATTAGGTTGAAGAATTGCCTCCTCTCCCCCCCCCCTCTCCAAAAAAAGAGATAATGTTTATGACCTGTATGAAACTGATGGCACTCCTGCACTTAATATAGATGCTGTTCTGCCACAAAAATCCCCAAAAAATTTGCCAGTTGTTCAGCCACTAAAATCTTTGCCTCATGAGGCCACAAGTATTGCTGCCTGATATTAGGTGACTCCCTGGCAGTCACTAATGTGGACTGGAGTGGCTGTAAGGCAAGCATGTCAAACTCGCGGGCCGTATGCGGCCCATAATGAATATCTTTGTGACCCCGTCTATATAACAGTATTTGAAAAAAGTTTTGATAAAATTTTCGTAGCTTAATTTTTAAAATTTCTAAATATACATATTTATTAACAAAAAGAAAATGTCTTGGCCCCGCCATTCTTCTATCCTAAATAACCTAATAATTTCACTGCCGCACATTCCTCTAAAACCCAAATAAAAAAAAAAAATACTCTCTTATATTCCTGTGATTCACCAACGAAATCGTTAAGCTAAAATCAAAACAAGAACCGAAACTCAATTATAGAATAGCAGAGGCTACGAGAAGTGCTCTGTTTATATTACAAAGTCATGTTTCACAGCTCCAGATGGAGAAATGATTCATTGGATCCACCCTATGCCATGGCCAAGTATCTGCAAAATGCATTGGAGTTGTTCGCATGAGCATTTACCGCCATCTAGTAGTATAAAAATAAATTCAAATAAAAATGTTACATATGAAAACGTTCCATTTGAATGCAAGTTCGCAGTTGAGATGGATGGAGGATGTTTTGAATCATTGTAATGAGGTAAATAATGAATATTGGAAAATCCATCCCCCTATTAAATTTATTTAAAATATTTTATTATTTTGTTTTAACGATTACTCACATGTTTTTATATTTTAGCCCTTTGTATTCAGTATGTCTTTATCGAAACCAGGTGGTAGTAAAACTGAACGAAAAATTTCTGACGAACATTGGGTATTTCCAAGAAAAGTGGGAATTGAAGTATTTTTGCTGTGAAATAAAAGATAAAATAATATGTTTTATATGTAATAATGCTATAAGTATAAAAAAGTTATATAACATTAAACGTCACTATGAACAACATAAATTAAAATATGATAATTACGAAGGATTAATGCGATAAGAGAAGTTGAAAGAGTTCAAATTGGAACTGAAAAAACAACAGACCATGTTTACTAAAGTAATACAAGAAAGTGACGCCTTGTCGGAGATGTTAGCTAAACACTCGAAACCTTTTACTGAAGGGGATTTTATCAAGGAATGTCTAAAGCTGCAGAAATTGTTTGTCTGGGAAGTGTGAAGGCTTTTCAAGTAATCTGTTTGTCTTAAAATGCTGTTGCAGAAAGAGTCACCGATTTGGTCGGCAATTTAAGTGATCAGATCAAAGCAAAATCATCCAGTTTCGAAGCTTTTACCATTGCCTGTGACGAGAGTACAGACATTGGGGGTGTAGCTCAGTTAACTCTGTCTTTTTGTGCTTGCGACATGGATTTCAACATTTTTGAGGAATTATTGGAACTAGTACCGATGCATGGCACTACAACAGGACAAGATATTTTTAATTGTGTCTATGAACTATTGCAAAAATACAATCTACCTCTGTCTAAATTGACTTCAGTAGCAACAGATGGAGCGCCTTCAGTGACCGGAAAAACCTATGGTTTCGTGGCACTACTGAGAAAAAATCTGAGTGAAAAATAGAATGGTTCCAGGATTCATCATACGCATTGCATTATACATCAAGAAATATTATGTACGAAGGTAATAAAGATGGAAAATGTGTTGACACCTATAAAAAAAAATATCAATTTTATAAGATCTTGAGGCTTAAATCAGCGACAGTTCTCTGCTTTATTAAGTGAATTAGAAAATGAATATTCTGGGTTGACTTACTATACCGAGGTACGTTGGCTATTCCAAGGTTCTTAAACAATTCTGGGACTTGAAAGAAGAAATATGTCAGTTTTTAGTAACGAAAAATCAAGACACGAGCTTGTTTTTTGATCCAGTATGATTGCAAGATTTATCCTTCTTGGTTGATATAACAAAAGACTTATCCTATTTAAATTTAAAACTGCAGGGGAAAGATCAGATCTGTACGAAAATGTGTGACCAAGTTAAAGCATTTAAATGTAAGCTAACTCTTTGGGAAATGAAGATTTGACACACTTTTCGACATGCAACATATCAAGTTTAGTGAAACTGCATCGTATCAAAAATACTCAGGAAAAATTTGAAGCCTTAGAACTGAATTTGAAGCAAGATTTGCCGATTTTAAATTTTTGAAAGACAAGTTTTTTTTTGTTTTCTTCGATTTTCTCGATAAATATAGAATTAGCACCTAATCATATGCAAATGGAAGTAATCGAGATCCAGTGCTATTTAGATTTGAAGGCAAAATTCAGTGAAGTTGGTGTGCCTGAATTTTGCAAATATTTGCCAGCCAGGTTTGAAAACACTTGAAAATTCGCATCTAAAATTATTTCCATGTTTAGAAGTACTTATCGGTGCAAGCAATTATTTACACTCATGAAAGGAAATAGGTCACCTGTCAGATCAAGAATTACTGACATTCCTCTTGGTTCAGTTTTGAAAGCAGTCACTGGAAACAAGATTTCTTTGAAGTAGAAAAGATAATAGCAGAGAAGAGATGCTAAGTGTCAGGAAAAAAACATTGATTTTACCACTGTCCCAGATTTATATATATATATACTGTGGTTTTCGAAATAAGCCTATTTCTCTATAAAAATCAAAATGTTTTTTTGACGGCCCACATAAGCTTAGCCCTTCTGCATATGGCCCGTGTTAGATTTTGAGTTTGACATGCTTGCTGTAAGGTGTGTTCAATGGTCCCAGTTAGGGGTTGTGAGCAGTGATGTTACACTCCCTGATGTCATCTTTGGTGGTGGTTTTCAGAGTGATGTTCAGGGCTGTAGTGGAGGGTATACGGTGGTATATGCCATATACCCTCTGGTTTTTCCATCAAATTCCATATACCCTCTGCTTTTTCTTAAAAACGATGGGCATGCTTTGTAAAACACTTTGCTTAATGAACAACTTAGTAACAGATTTGATATCATCTTTATTGATTTCAAACGTCTCCAATCTAATGTTTATTAATGCAAATGGACCACCTATAGAACACTTTCAACTGGAAAAATTTGTAAATTCTTGGTTGGCCAGTCATTGCTCTTCCATTGATAATAGATCAAGAGTATGCGCTACAAAGAAAGACACAGAGACAATTTCTCTCATCAAGCAGTTTGGAAAATATTTTAATTAAAATGATAGAGGTAGGCCTTAAAATTTGTTAAAATAAAACAAAATTACATCCTACTTTATATGTGCTTAAATATTTTTCTCTTAATATTTCCTGTAATTATTTTATATCATAGTTAAATATTAATATAGTGAGATTTTCAAATTTGAATATCACTCAATGCTAGTCTGCATATTTTCCTTTGCATAAATATAGTAAACTCCTAATAACTCGAACCTCGTGAACACAAATTTCTGCTTAAGCCGAAGTTTCTTCAAAGTTCCACAATTCATTTCCTGTAATATAAAATTCATAGGCTTTTTTTTCTCGATAACTTGAACTTCAATTAATTCGAACATTTCCCCCTGTCCTTTGAGTATACCCCATAGGCGCCCAGAGGGAGGGCAAGGGGACTATCGCCCCCTGGCTTATGGATTTCCTATATATATACATGTATGTGCATGTGTGTGTATACTTTTTTTTGCCCCCCCCCCTCCTGGAAAGTGTAAGTAGTAAGTACATGTTTTGCCTTCCCCTGGAAAAAAATTTGCGGACGCCCATGGTATATCCTCTGGGTTTTTTTATGACTACAGCACTGGTGATGTTACAGTAGGGATGATGAGGGTGTCATACCAGATAGTCCAGGTGTGACAGATCTCTGGTAGTGGTGGCTCAATTCAGAAATATGTGTTATAGTTGGGATGATGAGGGCATCATAGCAGGACAACCAGCTGTGGGACAGGTGTAGCAGATGTTTCTGATGGTGCTCAGAAAATTTAGGAAGGCCAGTCAGTTATGCTAAAAAGGTTGCAAGTTCGGTCATTGCAGTGACAGATGCTGCTGTTGGAGGCAGGGGTCCTCCTCCTTGAAAAAGAAAACTTTATAGATTTTGTTGTAGATAGAAGATAAATTATGTCTTTAACACATGAAAAGTATATATATTTTTAAAATTTTGAAAATCCAACTATTATTTGTATTGATTCCGTTCAAAGTTTGTTGAAAGAGAAATTTTTTTTATATTTCCAATGATTTATTTCAAAAGGGAAGCTCGGAGATTATATTTTCAGTTGCTAAGGACTTTATTTGTATGAAAATTATGCTGAAACATAAAATAACTGGAAAACTAATTCAAATTAAAAAAAGTAATGCCCGAGTGCACTTTCCCAATTCCTGTTGTGTCTGTCTTGAAGGTTCGTATTCAAGGAATTAAGACTTATTCAAATGTCAAACTCCAAGTGGCCCTTTATGAAGGCATACAGATGATAAATAGCCAGTCAGCTTCAAGCAGAACAAATTCAAGAATTTTCCTCAATATTGTTCAGTAACAGGGACTCAGTCATTGACTTTTTAAAACCAATAGTCAATAAACATAACATCAATCTTAAAAGTTTATGAACACAGGATGAAATATTTTTTACATGTCAAAATTCCTTCACACAGAGTGGAAGAATAAATGGAAAGATTGGAACTTTGGTTATCTGAATTCTGCTGGGCCCCAAAAGTACTTCTTACAGCCTTGAAGTTTTAATTCCCACTGATGAAATATTCTAAAATTTAGATGTACGAAAGATGAAAATGATAAAAACATTTTTAAATCGATCAATCAGCGGCCAGTGATCCACCTGGGCCTGCTATGCAAACAAGCAATCAAAATTTCCGTTTTTAAATGATACATCATCTAGCATCATTACCAATATCAAGCAGTAAAAAAGTTTGAATAAAAATTATTTCAATTTCGCTTTGCCTTCGAATTATTTAAGGAATGGAAAATAAAAATATTAATACTCTTTTTTATAAATTGAAGTTCACTTTAATTAAATGAATTAGGACATTACTAATGACAAATACACTTTTTACACATAAAATATTTATAGACATTTTCATTGAATACCAGATAAATATAAGATTGTATTTTATGTTGAGTTTCAGAAAAATATGAGTAATGTATGGATGGGAAAACCCATGACACTCCTTTGGAGACTGCTAAAAAATGTCCTATATAGTGGGAATTTTTTTTTACAAAGAGTCGGAAGCATGTATGCTCCAAGAATCATTGAGGGAGTGGGGAGCGCGCTTCCTTCAAACAGAAAATAATTTTGTGGTGCAGCTGTGAAAACTATACCAGAGATCCTTGGCATGAACACCATCCCACATGGATACATGTCATAGGACAAGAAAAATCAAATCAGACCTAAATTCATAAACAGTGTTGAAAGACACATACATACCCAACTCAGAAACATCAGGCTTGGTAAACTGTACAAAATTATGCCCCGAGGAAACCCAGCATGAGAAATTTAGAAGAATGCTAAAAACCAATAATAATCAAATAAATATCCGATTATTAATTCCGGATTTTAGATATCCAGATTTTAAATGTCCGGATTTTCAAGGTTGTACTGTATTTTGAGAAGCAAAAGAGGTACCAAAACAATTAAGTAATATATACATGTATCATTCTTTCAAATCTTAGTATACTTTAAGAAAATCCAGATCTTAATATTGTAAGATTTTCAGACTAAAAACAGGCTCATTTCTGTAAAAATCCAAATAACAAAACTTTTCTTCTATATATTTAAATTTTCAGACCAAGTAAACAAAATTTTAAGCTGTGTCAAACTTTTTTTTAAATTTTTTAACGTGTCAAACCAGAGGTGCAAAATAAATTTTTAATTAAACTAAATGTCAAAACAACTCACATTTTTCAAGGTAATTTAGAAAACAAATAAATTTAGATAACAATAAAACAATAAGTATCCAAATCAAAATGTCACTTTTGTGTGACATGGGAAAAAGGAGTGGTCATTTATTCAATTGGCTCACACAAATACCAAGAAAACTTAATTTTGCTAAAATTTTTTATATTTATTCATTTCAGAAAATAGGGAAAACCAGGGAAACTTTGGCAAAACAAAATTTGAGGCTTGAACTACTTTCGGTCAACAAGCAAATTTTTAACTAATTTCATACTTATTCAATATTCTCCTTACTTGTCAAACAAATACACAAATAGACAAAAACACAGCCTCAAACAATTTTCATTTTTTTTTCAGGGGATTTTTAGCCTAATTCGTGAAGTTTTAAGCAAGAAAATTCTAACTGATTTTTGAATTTATAGATCTGCTGAAGCATTCTTTTCTCAGGGAAATTTGCACCAAGTCACAAGTATATCTATTCAGAGATCCCCCCCCCCCCCCCAGGGAAATAAATATATGAGCGAGCACGCAACCGCAATTTGGTCATGAATAAAATTGAGAGAAAGCATCACTACACCTAATTCCAGAGTTCAACGACAATTTAATCTTTCAGTTTTAAAATTTCCGATGCTAAACTTTCCAACAGGCAAGCTTAAAATTTCAAGACCATAAGCAAAGCAGAATTTACTTCCCAAAAGAGGACAATACTTCTTTATTACTAGCATGCTTTGCCTACTACTGGTCACTAAGTATATAGTAATTGGTATTTGTAACAATTAGCTTTTTTAGTAAGTTCTGTGCATGCTGTGCGGGTGCTTTATTTTTCCGTGGACACAAAAGTCACAAAGCAGCAAAATTGGGTTCAAATTTTTCCTGAGACGGTTGAATGGGTCCATTGCAGAGTAAAATATACAACATGAAAATATACAACATGAAGCAAGCGAAAAGTGCTACTCCATACATTAAAAGATCTTTAGGCAAGTGAAACTGCCTCTTCTTGTTTTTCTCTCACCCCCTATGCCATAAATGGTGACTCGTGACTTGACCAGCCCTTCCTTGAGGAGCGTGCAGAAAACACAGTGACTTTTCATATGAAAGAAGTTATCAAATGATGAATTTAATTGTAAAAAATTAACAAATAAAGTTACAACAAAAGGAATTGATGTTTTGTAGAGCTAAGACATGACACTTTAGGATGACAAAATTTGAAGACCTTATCTGAAGGAGTTAATTTTTGACATAATTTTGATTCTCAGCATGAAGTCACTTTGAAATCAAAGTTATGAAATTGTTATTTTAATTTTAAACAAAGTTACGATGAAAAGAATTGGAAGTTCTCTAGAGGCAAGACTTGACACATCACAATGACAACTGTTGAAGACCATACCTAAAACAATGCATCTGTTATTTTTAATTTTAATTTTGAGCAATACACCGAAAAAGTGTAAAACATGATAAAATTTTCAGATTTTCAAAAGTCCCTCTTCGATTCGATACCTACGTTTACAAAAAGAAAACTTCTAGGCTGAGTGGGGGCTTTGCTTTTGTGTTTACATGCATACGTATATGATCAGGTTTTAATATTATTAATTCTGAACTCCAAGTAAATATAAGGTTGTATTTTAAGTTACAGAAAAATACAAGTGACATACGGACATGTGAAAACTTGTACAACATCACCCACACCACACCTTTCACTGGTAACGAATGTGTTTCAATGAGTTGTGCAACCGTGCTAATGAGTTAAGCTTAGGTGTGAAAATGTTTTCCATTTTGTGTTTTTTCATGCAGTGGCAAATTTTACGATCGGCCTAGAAAAAGTTGCGAATATTCTAAAAGAAAAAAAATCTTCTAAATAATAAAATAAAATCGGAAATATATAAACATTTTGTAATATTTTAACAACCTTTAGCAAACAAAATTAATGCCAATATCTTTAGGTGTGTTCCGGTTGTTCAGCCAAATGTTTATGTAAAATATTGTTAGCAGCTTTTTCTTCTTTATTTTACAATTTCTAGGTCTGTTATAGTTGGTGATAGAAATAATTTGCGAAATCAAACAGATTATACAATGTGTTGACTAATTAGTTCATGTGCGAGGCTGAAGTTTCAGTTTGAAAGGGTTTCTTTTGCACTTATGGTTTCTTGCTTGAATTAGCATAACACGCCATACAAACTTTACCATAATAAAATGGAGAGAGTGCAGAAAAATACATTTTAAGATTGTTAGCAAGATGTTTATAAGGATGTGTACTATTAGCAAGATATATGTAAGCTAATGTGTGTATAGAATTTTTGTTGTGTTCATTTGTATCTTGTTATGGCTGTAATCATAAACAACAGAGTGATGACAACACAAGAAAACAAAAGTGAATTTTTGTCTTTTTAGCTCCATTAGAGGCCTGAATGGGTCATGCTGCATTTTTTTTTAGAAATTTTCAGTATGAACTCGGATTGAGTTTGAAAATTTTGATGTGACATTAAAAATATTCAATTTCTTAAATGAAGTACCATTAAATTAAATACTTCAAATACGTATCATCGGGGGATTTGGTTTACCATGGGGGAAAACAAACAAGGTTTGCTGTACATTGCTGTTCCTATGACACCCCTTGCATTTTCACATCTATATGGATGAAAATTATAGTTTTAAATGATAAGTTTAAGCATGACGTATTTGTGTTACACAAATCTAACTCTTATTGTATAGTTCATATGAAATTATCTTAGTACCGGGTGGTCAGAATTAAAACACCCCTACTCTGAGCTCTCTATACATCGAATTACTCAGTGTAAAGGCTCCAAAATTGTTGAACCTACTATTCAAGACATGGGGAAAGGGATTACGTGAAAAAAAAAGTAGTTCCAGAAACACCGATAGGTGGTGCTGTACAACAGAAAATATGCTGAAAAGACACAAAATAATCACAAAAAAACAAACACATGCAATATGGAATTTTTCCTTTTTAATTTCTTTTGCTGATATGAAAAAAAAGAAGATAAAAAGTGAAGAAACTTAAACTGTCATTGTAACTGCAATTTCGTACTGTAAGCACAAAAATTTGCATAAACCCTTGGTTTGCAGCTACTATGTTCTGGGCATAAAAGGGGATAAAACGGAAATTTTCATTCTTATCAGCGATGGCTGTCACACTGCCAGAATGCACTTTGCTTGTGAAGCTGTTTTATGAAAACAAAGGACATGCTGCAGCTGCACTTCGAGAGTTTCGTCGGCTTAAGAACTTGCGCAAAGGACCATTAATTCCACAAACTCTCAGGAGAATGATCGCTCGATTCGAGAAAACTGGATATCTTGGAGTTCAGCCGGGTCAAGGATGCAAATCGACTCATTCAGATGTCGTTGACGATGTTGCCACCACTATTGTTGAACAACCAATGGATAACGTTATACGCAGTATTCCCTGCATCGATAAGGTTCTAGTGATATGAATGTTAGGTACGTTCGAATAAAATGTGTTACAAATGTGTATTTTGTGTTTTTTCAGCATATTTTCTGTTGTACAGCGCCACCTATCGGTGTTTCTAGAACTAATTTTTTTTCACGTAATCCTTTTCCCCATGTCTTGAATAGTAATTTCAACAATTTTGGAGCCTTTATACTGAGTAGTTCGATCTATAGAAAGCTCAGAGTAGGGGTGTTTTAATTCTGACCACCCGGTATATGCTTAATTTCTTGTTAATTGGAAAAAAATCAGAAGGTAAAAAAAGTACACAATCTTATTTAAAGTATATCATATTGAAAATAAACTGTCTTTCTTTCCAGAAATTTTTGAATTTTTATTGTATACGTTTACAGGGTGTCTGGGAAAGTCCATATCAGGGGAAATTTCTTGAGAACAAAGAGAGTTATCCTTATTTTTTTAATGTAGCTGAATAGAAAACCCCTGTGGCGCTGCATGGCAAGACAACTTTCAGGGGGGCCGACCTCCCTTTTTACGGATAGGTGGGGGATATCTCGCTCCCTGTTAGAAATAGAGAAAAAGTCAATTACAAAGTTGTAGAGCATTGCCAAATAAGTATAAAAATGTGTTTGCCTGATAGAAAAAACTGCAGCTAATTGTCCAAAAACAATTTTTGAAATCATAGGTTTCTTTAAATTGCAAAATTGTCTAGCGAAAATTGTATAACAAATGATTTAATAAATTTAGTTTGATTGCTAACTTTTTTATTTGACAGATGATTTGTTGGTAAACATCATCGTAATTGAAGCCAGAAAAATAAATAAACTAATCTGAGGTTGAAAGAACATTCCAATTGCAGTATTGTATCCTTATGCTATGTATTTGTCACTTTTTCTTATTTTTATTTTTATTTTAAGAACAATGTCTACTATGTTTACTAATGAAGAATATTGTGAAATGATCCTTATTTTTGGAGAATGTAAACAGAATGTCAGTGCAACCAAGCGATTATTCGCATAGCGTTTCCCAAATGCAAGGTATCCTAATCATCTGAGTACGTTAATATTGTTTTATTTGGAATTTGGATTTAGAGTCTGTTCCATAGTTTTCAGAGAATTTTTTTTTTTCAGCTTTTTTTGTCAGACAAATACATTTTTATACTAATTTGGAATGCGCTACAATTTTGTAATTGACATTTTTTCTGTATCTCTATTTCCTAAATGGAGTGAATTAGCCCCCCCCCCCCCCCCCTTCCATGAAAAGGAGATCAACCTCTCGAAAGTTGTCTTGTCAGGTAGCCATAGGACTTTCCTATGCAGCTGCATTAAAAAAAATAAAATAACTCTCTTCGTTATCAAGAAATTTCCCTTAATACAGACTTTTTTAGATATCCTGTACGTCTGACATAGTCATCAAAATTATCCAGTTAAAATAGCACTTAAACAAAACAAAGTAAAACATTTTCATTTGATACCTGGAGATGTAGTACTCAAATTCCATGTCATATGTTTCTACCTTTGCCTTTCCTTTGGAAAGTGCCCCACCACTTTTTATCTTAATTTGAAATTCTGCCAATTATTGTGAAACAGCCCCACCCCTCTAAACATCAGGAAAAAATATTGTCATCGAATAAAATAAATTTATAGACTGCGATTAAAACTGAGTTGATGGTTTTCCAATGCAGATTGTACCTAATTAATAGGAAAGTAAAGACTACCCTGTCTTAAATTTCTGAGGCATTTAAAAAAATGATATTAGAAAATAATTAAAGATATAAAAAAAACTAAAATAAAAGAAAAAAAGCTGGAAATCAACCTTTGCTCTTTAAGGTAACTTTTTTGGAAACTTTGTTTCTTTTAGTAGGAATTTCTGAATAAACTTCCAACATCCTCTGTGATTTTTCGGTGCATTTACAGAGACAGATCGATAGAACTCTACTTCTTTCTCTTAGCAGAAAATTCTTAGTGCTCTCTACGTTTTCTGTGATTTTCGTCACATTTTAGGTTGCGGACTGACAAAACCTGGTAGTTAGAGAGCATGAGGAAAATCTTGCCTTATACCTCTCAGTTACCAGGCTGGCCAATTATAAATATAACCAGAAAATAAACATATAATAGAAAATATAGTTAAGAAACATGAATTCAGAAATCTAGAAAATATTATAAAATGTATAGATTTATTTAATAAGTGAATAAAGTTAATTAAATAATAAATTTTGATTCAAATCAACTCATACAAGTACAATATAATTTAAGTGATCAATGAAGAATTGAGTAATAAAATTTATATGATCAAAAAAACCTAAAAGTTAAATAAATGACTAATTAATGTTCAGTACTGTAAATTCAAAATTGAAAAAGATAAATAAATGTAACAATGGATTACAAAATTATAAAAAAAAAAATAAGAATTACTGTGTAATACTAACCACATGAATCAACTTTCAAGTACATAAGGCACACAGAAATAAATAAATTAAATAATATAGAAAGAGATGGAATAAAATAGTATATCCATTAACTTGAAATGTCATTAATATCATTTCAAGCATGGATATGCTTTAAACCTATGTTTCTGTTAGTGACTGAAACCACAAGATATAAACCAGAATTAGAAAAAGATTGATGCAATAAGTTTGACCATTTTTAAAATTATAAATATTTGAGTAATAAAATGGAACTTGAATTACCATATATACTCACATATAAGTCAAGAAATTTGTGACAAAAAAATGCTTCAAAGTGGGGGTCGACTTATACATGGAGTGTAAAATAATAAATAAATCGTAAGTCTAAAAGTTCCCTTTTCTTTTCCCCGTGAGACAATCCATCTGAAAACAATGCAATAGTAATTATGTAATCACACACTCCAAATTTCTCTACACTTCAAAACTCTCCTGTGAGTCACTGCCCTCCTGATGCTCCCGACTACTAGTGTATCGCATCATCAAAAAATATACATACATTTTCGTTCGATGTTTATCACTCATTTCTCAGAATATGTCCTGGGCAAATCTAGTTTATGTTAAACTTTCCATCCGTGTATCAGAGTATAAACAGAGTAAAATAAATACAGAGTCTATTTAGTTGAAAACAAAATCAGTGTTTTATTAAAAAAAATGACAGAGTTTTGCCTAGTTGAACAGGCTGGCTGCTATATTAAGCATGCAGCTAATAACATATATACAGGCTTTGAAATTGAGAAAGTAGGGCTAGGAAGTTCAGTTTGAAAAACACCAGTAAACATTGCTTTCCTCTGTATGTCGTTTGACTTCCACCCATTTGAAGGTCACATACTGGAACCTGAGTAAACTTGACACATTAGTAGATGATTAGAATCATACATAAATGATTAAAACCATAAAGCAACGGGTAAAAAGTTCAATCGTGATTAGAACCAACCATCACTAATGTCGAGGAAATACTTGTTACCATTGTAAATGCCTTTTAACTAAGACATACATCTTTACACATCGTAATTTAGCAAGTTATCTCAAACTATAGCTGCCTCTAGTACATCGGCAAAAAAGATAGACTATATCATCATGACCAACATAATCAACAGCTCATTCGTAATAACAATTCTAATGCATTACATGCATAGAAAACTGGAAT
Organism: Amaurobius ferox; assembly: GCA_951213105.1. Lineage (NCBI taxonomy): Eukaryota > Metazoa > Arthropoda > Arachnida > Araneae > Amaurobiidae > Amaurobius > Amaurobius ferox. The sequence goes on along the minus strand of OX578133.1, from coordinate 122,567,415 downwards.
ACTAGAAGTATCCTACTCCTCCTACTCCTCTATTCCACCTACTCCTCTACTGATGTTTCTAAACCAAAGTGCCTATATATGCCAGGATCGGAACCTTCCGGAATGATTTCCGAGGTCCCTCTCTAAATATGCAAATGAGTTTGTGTATGCCTCGGATATTCAAATTTGCATGAAGACTTCTGCTGAAAGAATGCCGTGAGTCACTCCCAAGAATGAGGTAAGTAAGTCAAAAATAAATTTGTGTTTCTGAACATCGTTCAGGAGAATAGTGAATCACGATCGTTTGTTTATTCCCATTTGAAGGTCACATATTGGAACCTGAGTAAACTTGACACATTTGTAGATGACTAGAATGATACGTAAATAATTAAAATTGTAAAGCACCGTGTAAAAAGTTCAATTGTGATTAGCACCATCACTAACGTCAAGGAAATACTTATTACCATTGTAAATGCCTTATTTACTAAGACATCCGTCTTTACACATTGTAATTTAATAAGTTATCTCAAACTATAACTGCCTCTAGTACATCGGCAAAAAGATAAGCTATATCGTCGTGATCAACATGATCATCAACAGCTCAATAACGAGCTCATTCGTAATAATGATACTAATGCATTACATGCATAGAAAAACAAGAAAATGGAATACTAGAAGTATCCTACTCCTCTATTCCTCCTACTCCTCTACTGATATTTCCAAATCGAACTTCCTATATATGCCAGGATCGGTACCTTCCGGAATGATTTCCGAGGATTTTCCGAATGATTTGAATATGCAAATGAGTTTGTGTATTCGTCGGATATTCAAATTTGCATGAAGACTTCTGCTGAAAGAATGTCGTGAGTTACTCCCATGAACAAGGTAAATAAGTCAAAAATAAATTGGTGTTTTTGAACATCGCTCAGGAGAATAGAGAATCACGATCTTTTTTTTTTACATTTTTCCAGCAATCGACCCCCTCATGCAATCTATTAAATTCGACGCATACACAATAGTGCTAAAAAAATTTAAGAATCTTGACATGTTAGCAAATGTCAAGTTCTCAGTATTTACTTCAAATCATAATGATTGATAAAATTAAAAAAACATTCTTAGGTCGCTATATCACATTTTTCAAATACAACAATATAATGAGATATATTAACCCCTTTAAGAGTGTCATTTATTTCCCTTCGCGAGCACTGCAGTGGGGAGTTTTTTTCTCCCATACCCTTTTCCTCATTGATTGTGCATTGAATGAGAAGGTGTTTTGCTGAAATAAGTATTAAGTAAATAAACATGTATAATAAAAGATAAGTAAATAAACATGTATAATAATAAATAAGTAAATAAAAAGACATACAATTCCAATTTTTAATAGTTTCTCTTGGTGTGATAAATTTTAAAACATGGAATATAACAAAGAGCAACTTCACAGTCTGGACACCATGTCCTGGTTTCTTTCCTAAGCTTCTTGCCAGTTTTATTGGATGCATAACATACAACACATTGCCTAGTTGGCCCTTTTTTGCAGGGTGTGTGCTTTGCTGAAATAAGATTGAAAGCATTTGAGGCCGCCATTGCTTCGAATGTGAAATCCAACAAAACTATTTTACGCACGTTTACGAAATATTGCCTCTGATAGAATTTAGTTTGTAGGACTACTACTGCCATCTAGTGTAAAAGATTGTAAACATAGTTAATATCTCATAAAAAACATATCATATGTTATTTCTGTCAAACACACAGAGTCTCGGCTTTAATAGTGCATGATGAGTCTACCTCATCAAACCCGCTTAGCGGTAGTGCAATGCATTACGAGTTGAACTCGTAAACAATGGTTAAAGGGTTAATAGGTACAAAAATATTCGAATTTGATGTATGAGCATTGTATTTTTAGCAATGAAATATAAGTCAATGAACTCTAAGAAAGTTTGTATGGTGGAAAAATTTAGATATAAACAGTTGACTTTTAACCCTTTCGCGACGGCGGCATTCCGGAGTTGCCACGGCCCTAAGGACGGAGCGCTTCGCTTCCGAACTGTTCCCAGGAAATGGTAATTTTTTTGTGCTAAGCCTAACGCTCGAAAAAAATTCATTAAAAATTACCTATTCAACGCAAAAATCTGCTTTTTTCAGGAATAAAAGAAATATTTATTTTCTATTTGATGTATATTTTTCATACAAATCTGAATACAGAATACTCGTTAGTTGCTCCCATTCTTTTATCCGAAATACACGAATAATTTCACTGCCTCTAAAACCCAAACAAAAAATACTCTCTTATATTCCTATGATTCACCAACGAAATCATAAAGCTGAAGTCAAAACAAAACCCGAAACTCAATTATAAAATGTTGATGCTGCGAGAATTGCTCTGTCTGTTTATGTTACAAAATCATGTTTCACCGCTCCAAATGGAGAAATAATTCATTGGATCCTCCTTATGCCAAGGTCATGTATCTGCAAAATACATTGAAGTTGTTTCCACGGGCATCTAACGCCATCTAGTAGACAAATTAAAACGTTCCATGTGAAAACACTTGCCGTTTACGGTAAAGTTTCCTCCGTCACGAGTGCGTGCCGTCTGTCCTTGAATGCAAGTTCACAGCTGACACGCAGGCGTGCCAATTGTCGCGAAAGGATTAAAAGAATTTAAATATAAACATGTCGTAAATTGCATTAGAAATTTGAGTATAGACATGTTAAAAAGTTAGTTTAAAACTAAGTATAAACATATTGATCAGTTAACAATTAATTTTTAAGTATAAATATGTTATGTTACAGGGATCACACTCATGCGCCAGTTGCGCCAATCGGAAAAAGCTGATGCATTGTGATGTTGGAAAAACGAAAGTAAAATATTGCTATTCATGTTGTTGGCATGCAAAAATTTTAAAATTAAAATTTAATTTTAGAACATCTCTTATTGCACATTGCCATTTGTAGATTCAGCAGAGATAGCCGTGGTTTCTTATCCAGTAATATCTTTTTGAAGTGAAGAGACCATACGTGAAATAACATAGTTTATTTTCACGAAAGCAACATAAAAGATAACATAAATAATACGTGTATCATTTACTTTGATACAGTATTTGCAAAAGTTGAAGTCACATTGTCTTGAAAATTTTTTATCAGACAGAAATTAGGCCTTAACAAAATGGCCGCATATTTTGCCAATTTACCTGCAATCATACTTTACAAGATTTACATTACGATATACATAGCGTGAATACTATCAGGACAACTTCCCAGCAACACGAATTTACCAGTAAAACACAGTACATCACCTTATGCAAGTATATATTTACTAACACATCCACAAGTTTAAATAGTGCTGTGTCGTAGAAGTAGAAGTTAATGTTTCAGGAGTATGCCAATTTCTAATTGCATAAAGTAGAAATTAGCATATTCCGGATGTTGACGTCTCAATTTGCAGGAATACGGAACATGGGGTTAAAACTTATTGACAAGTGATCCTAAAGTGATTAGCCAATCAGAGCAAAGTAACTTTTGGGATTTTGACCGTACGTCGACCGATGTACATATTGCTTGTTTATATTAAGTTTTCTAACAATCGGCCCCCTTCTACAGATTGAGTGTCTTTACCACAAAATACAAGTTTATATTGAAATTTAAATTCAAACTCATGTTGAACATACACTGCTTTATAGAGTTTCAAATATCATGTATAAATTTTAGTGTATAATTTCAAGACAATGTTTTAAAAAGTATAAACACATCATGATACGTTTTACATGGAAACATAAAGTTAAAATATCTCTGTTAAAAACAGGAGATATCATTTTTAAATTCAAAACTCTTAAACCATCGCCACGCAATATAAACTCAACAGTACTTAACTACATGTTCAGAGGAATGTCAAAAAGTTTGTATATCACATTGAAAAATTTTAAACTTTTAAACCTTCACCACACAGTTAAAATTCATTAGTATCTAAACTTCTAAATGAGGGATTGAAAAAAAATGGTATAAGTTAATTTAGTGTATAGCAAAAACCTTAAAAATCTTCGCCACACAGTATAAACACATAGGTAACTAATCTACACAATGTGGGCAAGAGCACGGTTTTGTAAAGTCCTGAAGCACCTGACGCCGAAGGCGTCTTTATCTTCAATTTCCTCTTTAAGATATATGAACCTTTGACATCATCTGTATGTTCTTGATAAGTTGATGAGAGCGCCCAAGAGTGGGCGGGGCATCAGTTGGGTCCAGAAAAGAGCCGGTGGTGGCACAAGGTGGAGCAATGGCACATGCTGGAAAGTGCTGAAGAGCACGAGGTGAAGAAGGCAGTATACAGAAGCTCGCTGCTGCAGTCCCTGACCAAAAGTTTAATTCTGGGGGAGCTGAGGTTTTTTCAAATCGGAAATCATTTTAATGATGCTGAAGGTTTTAGCCATTGGATCAACATCTGAGGTTATAACGTTGAGAATGGTATTTAAGAATTCCTGTAAGTTACTCAGGTTGAAGCATTTCTCGACCTCCTTAAAAAATTTCAAGAAGTCGAGAAATGCATTAGAGATCTGAGGGGGGTCTAAAACTGTGTCAGGTTGTGCCTGGGCAGAGTGCTCTCCGGTTTTTCCTGAAACCGTCTCGGCATTCACCTGCACTTCCTGAACAGAGGGGATGCTTTTAGAAGGAAGGGGGGGGGGAGGGATCAAGTTTGAATTTGGATGGGTGTTTTTGGTGGCCTGGAACTTTTTACGGTTCCAGGGGTTTTGAGGGCAATGCCTAAAGTTTGCGGGGTGACTTCCACCGCAGTTACAAACACTTAGCTGGGGTTTTTCTTGCTTTAATGCATTCCCTACTCGGGTGGCCTTCGCCGCACTTTAAACAATGAGGGGGGAGGGTACACTGGTCACTATGATGGTTGTAAAGCTGGCAGTTGTAGCATATCTTGAAACTTTTACTTTTGAACATTTCTATTTTAACTTGCATACATAGGATGGTTTTAATTTCATGAATCCTCGCCCAGTCCTCTGTAGGCTCTAGGCCTGCCAGGAAAATGGGGAGGGGGACCTATCCTTCCTGTTCCTGAGCTGGGAAATTCTAATAACTTTGAATCCCTCGTTTACGAGGGCGAGTTTAATTCTATCACTATCCGTATTTGAGGGCAGTCCTTTAATAACTATCTTTTTGGGTCGCTCGTTTTTTAGTCTGATTAAATTGAAGGGTATCTTCTTAGTGGTCAGATGAGTCTGAACATTCCTGTAATCCTCAATGGACCCAGGAGTGATCCGAATCACCCTTCCCATAAGAAGGCCCTGAACTTTAGTAGCTAACATGCTGTTTAGTTCTTCTATGAGGGCTCCCCAATTACTTGAGGAGTCCACATGGAAGGAGGAGACTCTATCGTTGGAGGGGGGAGGGGGGCGCGTCAGCCATAGTGGCTTCCTCAACCGCAAGATCTGAGAATTTATTTTCAATTTGAATATTTTGTACATCTTCCTCAACCTGTACTGAAAGTTTAGGTTTTTTCCATGAGCTGGGGGCAATAAAGCCCTCTATTTTCTTATACATCTCATCCTTGTATATAATATACAGTTTGTCGTCCAATTTTTGATTATGTCATAGATAAAGTTATAAGTATCACAATTTACTAACACATTGGGGTCAGGGGATTGCAGCAACAAAGAAGCATCTGAAATACTACCTGTTATTATCTTTTGCAGTATCCTGGTCTGGCTGTACTCTATGTCATCATCTTCAAGCTCCTCTTCTAGCCTTGCAATGACGTAGTCGTAGGTAATGAAGTGGGTCACCAGCTTCCAATTGAAGGAGTCCTTTGGTATTTCATCTTTTGGAATATCCAGAGTTTTTAGATATTGAGCTTCAAAAGTCACAGCAGTTTCATAGTGGATTTCCTTTTCCATGATTCTTGAGGTCCCGGCAGTACATAGGTCTATCTCTGTGGGTCCAATGCTGGCTTTGAAGTATGGCCCTGGGACATAAGGTTTTTTCTTGGGAACCGACTTTATCTTTTTGCTTTTTACACTCGATTTGGTTTTAAATGAAGCTTTCCTCATAACACCCTTGCACTCCATATGAACGGAAATTGCATCCTCAGTCATGTTGCACGTGCAAGGCAAGTACAAACATGTGCTGACAAACACAAGTACGAAAAAGGGTTGAAGTTTTTAAAAAAATACAACTATATAATTTAGACAAGTTAAATTTTGATTTCAAATCACATTTTTAAAATTTTTAAGAAGTTTTAAAGATTTCACAGGATTTAAAAATTGCTTCCTTAGTAATTGAATTTGTAAAATCATCAGCTTTGTTATTTTTGCTGTTTACAAATTTAATCTCAAAAAGTTTCTTTTCAACTAGATTTCTCAAAAAATGATATTTAACATCAATGTGTTTTGTTCTATGATTCTCAATGAGTGAATTGGAAAAGTTAATTGCTGCTTGGTTGTCACAGAATATTATACTGTTTCCTAACTGAGTGCCAAGCTTATTACATCATAGTAATATGTTTTGTACCCACACCATTTCCTTTGCAGATTCAGTCAATGAGATATATTCTGCTTCCATTGTAGGTAAATTCACACATTTATGCTTAAATGTCCTCCGTGAAATAGGTACTCTATCTACAAAAAATATCGTGCCTCCCATTGATACTCTATCATCCCTATTTGCTGCAAAGTCAGAATCAGTTAAACAATTTAAATTTACAGATTGAATCTTAGATAAGTTTAATTTAAAATCCCTTGTTTTACCTACATTCCCTAGAAGTTTAAGTAGAACATCCCAGTGTTTAATGCCTGGGTTTTTCTGAAATTGGGATAAGATATTTATGGCATAGTTCATACCGGGTCTAGGTCTGCTGGCAAGAAATGATAAACAACCTAATAAGTTTCTGTAAGGTATATTTTTCATCTGTTCAATTTTAGAATGATTTGCCGGGCAATCTGCTTTGCTTAAAACTACACCCTTTGCTATGGGTAAACTTGAAACAGGATATTTAAATTTTGAGAATCTATCACAAATTTTAGTAATGTATTGATTTTGATGTATGAAATGTTTATCATGTTTTTCCTAAAATTCAATACCTAGTAACATTTTTGTTTCACCTAACATTTTTATATCAAATTTAGACTTTAGAAGAGAAGTTATAGAATTTAGAGATCATTTTGATTTTTGGCAAATAATATTATGTCATCCACATAAACAATTAATAAAACTTTATTGTTAAAATTATATGCACAATTACACCACCTAAATTTTATGAAATTTAGTTTTCTGAGAACCCGGTCTAACTCAAGATACCATTCTCTGCCACTTTGGTGCTGGCCATAGACTGCTTTATTTAAATGACATACATATTTACTTTTGTTTTTGTCAAAAAATTCTGGGGGGTTGACTCATGAATATTTTCTCACTTAGATTGGCATATAAATAAGCACATTTGATATCAAGTTGTATATGGAACCATCCTAATAAACATAGAAAAATAGTGTAAAAAAAAATTGTAAAGTTAATCACCGGGCTAAACACCTCTTCGTAAGTTTGCCCCTTTTCCTGGTTAAACTCCTGTGCTATAAGTCTGACCTTATACCTGCTAATTTCACCCCTTTCATCTCTTTTGACTGTATATACCCAACAGCAACCGATTACTTTGTCGGAAACAGGTGCAGGCACTAAGTCCCAGACACCTCTTTCCTTCATGACACTAAACTCGTCTGTCATGGCTATATTCCATTCTTTGGATGTAGGTGAATTAGCCGCTTCCTTATAGTTCCTAGAGATTTGGATCTCTACAATGTTTGCTTCTGGCTGATTCCCTGACTTCCCTTGAAATTGAAAAAACTTTTCATTAAATTTTATTTTATTTTTCTCACAAAACCTTTTTATTTCTTTTAATGACTTTAACCTTGGTCCCTTTCCTTTGTAATAGTAATAAACATCCTTTCTAGAACCTGTCATCCTTGGAATGACTTTTCTGATCCAAGTAGTATCTGGATCGAGAATTGGACGACTATCACCAGAGGACCTCGTTTCCTAATTGCTTTCTGCAATGTCTTGATCTTCCTCTGATGAATAGTCTTTTTCTCTTTCCACACACTCCTCATCAAACACGTCTAGATATATAAGCTTGCGAGATGAAAAAGTGAATTTTTCTACTAGTTTGGGTTTCTCATTAACATTGGGTCCCAGACCGCCTTCCTCTGCATTGCATTCTTCATTAAATTTTTCATTGTTAGTTTCAATTATCTTCCCCTCATTCAAGAGCCTATATCCTCGAGTTTTTAAAGCATATCCTACCATAATGCCCTCAAGTTAAATTTCCCCCTAAGCTGTTTAGGCTTGCCTACAAAAGCTTGGCATCCAAATGCTCTGAGGTGGGCAACTGATGGTTTTCTGCCACTGTATAACTCGATCGGTGTCAGATTCTTGAATTTGTGACAGATCTGATTTTTAACGTATGCGAAACAGAGTAAAGCTTCTGCCTAAAAGTCGTCTTTTAAATTACTGTTATTTAACATTGCTTTAACACAATCCAAAGCTGTTAAATTTAACCTCTCTGAAACCCTGTTTTGTTGGGTGTGTATGTGTTTGTCCCTTCTGCTTTAATGCCTTGTGTTTCTATAAACTTTTCAAATTCAGTGTGGCAAAATTCCATCCCATTGTCAGTCCTGATGCTTAAAATTTTGGAATTCAAAAATCTTTCCGCTCTATGCTGAAATTATTTAAATCTATCAAAAACTTCTGACTTTCTTTACATCGGATAAACTATTACTTTATGTGAAAAATCATATGTTATGCTAAGGAAGTACCTAGCTCCTCCACTCGATGGTTTTGGCATAGGTGCACAAACATCCATATGGATTAGTTCCAATGGTTTATCAGATCTAATTTTTCCTATGGGTTTCAAAGAAATTCTTTTCGTTTTTGCTAATTTACAGCATTTGCAATTGATTTTTCTAACACTGAAGTTTGGCAATCCTTTAACAGCAGATACTTTACATGTATGGTGTAAATAGTCAAAGTTAATATGACAGTACCTTTTATAACATAGCCTTGTATTTCCCCCTGCTTCAGTGGGTAATTTTACATGATTAGAACTCTTAAATACATCATATTTACAAGGCTTGTTAGGTTTAAAAATACTAACACTAGAATTTACAACTTTGCTTTTAAAAACTTTACTGGTATTTCTATTTACACTTTGACTTTTAACATTACTGCAATTGTCATTACTTTTTACAGGTTTACAAGTCTTAAAATTACTATTCATATTTGGATTTTTAAAAGAAGTGGAAGAATTTTTAAAATTATGATTAACATTTTTAGTTTTACAAGCATATGAATCATTAACTTTCAAATTACTTCTACTTTTACTTTTAAAATCACTAGAAATTTTAAACTTTACATTTTTAACTTTAGGCTTAACAATTTTACTGCATGTTGACTTTTCAACATTGAAATTATTGGCTTTTCTCTCATATTGAGGCCTGAGGAAATACAAGCCATTCTGCCTTTTGGCATAAAACCATTTGCTACTATCTGGTTTGTAAAAAGTAATTGTACCATTTGTACCTGTGAAATTGCAATTTTGCTCTTCTAAAATCGAAGCAGCAATTATGTTTCTCCTCAATTTAGGTGAATACATAACCTCAGTTAAGTTAATTAAATTTTTGACTTTATTCATTTTGACATACATACTGATCGATCTGACACCTTCGATTGGGCTTTCTTGATCACCGGCAGCTGAGGACATTGTTGTCCCTTCAAGCTCTTTAAATTTGTCAGACAATTCCAAATTGTTGCAAAAATGCCTAGTTGCTGCCGTATCAACAACCCAACCGAATTTGTTGGTCGATTCAGTATTACAATTTTCAATACATGATTAAATTTCACTTAGTTTTGCCTTAAACAATTTACATTCGGCTTTCAGGTGACCATATGCCTTGCATATACAGTACAACCTCGAAAATCCGGACTCGTCCGGACTTTGGCGATTCCGGATTTTCGATTTTTCCGGATTATAGAATTTGAATAAAATTCAGATTTGATATTAACTAAATACACTATAAAGCACTATTTTTAGTAAAAATAATGGCAAAAGTTAAGTTAATCAATTAAAACATATTATTTAATCTAAAAAATAGGGCAAAAGAAATTTCTATGAAAAAATATACACATTAATAATTTAGAATGTGTGAATGAAACGAAATGATAAAATTCCATTTTATCATTTCATTTAAATATTTGAATTAGCATTTGTTATTTAATTAATTTTGGTTTATGGGAAAGCAGTTTTCTTTATCCTGTAGATGGACATTACTTCTGCTCGGTTATAATGCTTCTTTGTTCAAGACCTTTAATTGCATGATCGATTTTTTGCATAAGATTATCAATGGGTATTTTTTCTTCTCCACATTTATCGTCACTACTTCGATCTTTTTTATTTAATATCATATCGCGAATTTCGCCATCATTCAATTTATTTACGATTGGCGCATCATCATCAAAGTGCAGAACTTCCATTATATCGGCTTTGTCGAGATTTAATGAAGCGCCGGAAGATTTAATGCAGTGCTGAGATTTAATAAAGATCGAGGATTAGCACTTTTAACGATATATTTAAAGGTGTAAATGTGTTTAAACCGTTTTCGCTATTAACGAATGAAAAACAAAAAATAATAAGTTAAAAGTTTTATTTATTATCTAGCATCTATATAATGTTATGTTTAAAAAGACTGATGACTCTGAAAAAAGTAAAAACTTTATTAGTAATAGTCAAATGTGTAAAAAATATCGCAGTAGATAAAATAAATATCTTTTCCAAAAAAGGAAAATATCTCTCCTCTTAATAATTATTCTAAATTACGATGAGTCATCACTAGGTTACAGCAGCACCCGGACGTGGTGGGGCAGGGAAAGCGAAGAAAGGAATTTGCTTAGTTCCTAATCGTAAACACAGCCGACTGTCACCGGTGGCAAGCCGACCCCTTTGAGAGGTCTGTGTGTTAATGACCTTGTTGCTCGGTTCTGTGCAATACGATATGATTTAGTTATTTATTTGCTATTTATAGTATGTAAATATGGCTTTCTAAACAAAAAAGGCAAAATATACAGTCGATTTCAAGCTGACACGTTCGACGAGAACAAAAAAATCGTCAGATATCGGGAGGGGGAGGAGATTCTAAAGACAAAACAGAATACATTGAAGAATGGAAATCGTACTACGAAGTGAATAAAATAAATTTCCGTGAGCGTTAATATGAATTCCCTGGATTTTTAGATTTAATTGAACATCTGTGATAAAATGTTACGATAACGTTTTAAAGTGTTTAATATTAAAAATTACATTGTTTCAGAAAAATGTCTTTTTCAATAATAAGAAAAGGAAATTTTGATAATAAAAATTCCGTATTTAAATAACGATGTATATTTTATGCGAAATAATTCATCAGGAGTTGTGACTTGAATAAGGGGGAGGAGGGATTAATGCTAACAACTCAATTCATGCTCCAACCACGAGCCTATCTATCTACTGCCGTCCATCTAGACTTTCGTTTCATTTCCGGGTTCAGAAAGTCGACCGGAAAATATGGTAAAATAAATAATCTTACATTATTATATCTTTTTTAAATCCACGACTTCGTCAGTCCGGGGGGGAAAAAAACGAAAATTTGAAAAACGTCCAGATTTTAGAGGTTTCCGGATTTTGGATGTCCGGATTTTTGAGGTTGTACTGTATAGCAAGGGCCTACTCGTTTATTTAAATTTACATTTCTATAATTTACATTTTTAGAATTATATATTTTAACATTTTTTGAAACATTTTTAGAGTATTTAGGTTTAGGCATCAGTGGCGCACCCAGAATATTCCTAAGGGGGGGGCCATTGGTGCACAAAATTTTTATGAAGGAGGATGACTCCTCGATAAATTTTCCGAGAAAAAATGATCAGAGGCCATATCAATTAACAAGGCGGTTGTCTTTTTTTGTACATTTATTTTTATCAAATTACTAACAATTCTTTAGTGCAGTGCAAGAGAATTGAATGATTAGAAGAAGTAGTAGTAGATATTTATACAAAACAACACAAATTAAGAAATAGATGAAGATAAAATTATTTGTTCTGGTCTGCTTATACTGTATACTTGTTTTCAACCACTCTCTCATGATTACATATTGTTATATTATTCAATTATGATCTATACATATTCATAAAACGAAGTCCAGCCTCCTGTTTTTCTTTGTAGCCAGAGCATTAATTATCTGGTCTGGATCAATTTCCACTTCACGGTGAATGTTCATTGACGCCAGTCCATTCAGTCTGGTTTCACTCATACTGTTTCTCAAGTAAGTTTTCAACCTCTTCATTGTGGAGAATGACCTCTCAGCACTGCTTGTTGATACTGGGAGGGTGGCATACACTTTTAAAAGTTCAAACACAGTTGGAAAAGTCCTTTGGTCACAAAAGTTAAGCAGTTCGATTGGGCTTTTAGTTTTCTTGTTCAATGCAAAGACCTTCATGTACCACAGATGTAGTTCAGCTTTTAGAGTATTATCTGATCTGGGTCCTAAATCATCTGCAAATTTCCTTGATAAGGCAACAAATCTCTCGTTTTCTTCCAGTGTCGGCTGCCTTCCATTCGGAATGACAGATGCAAAACTTTGTAGAAATTCCTTATGTTTGAGAAATTTTTCATGGAGGTGAGTGATGAAATTATCAATCCATGGAATGAAAATAGAAAGTCTGTAGTATTCTTCAGGAGTCTGTACGTTGAAATTTGATCTATAAATTTGTCTGGTGGCACGGCGTGGTAGAGTAATGTTTTCTCCATGCTGTTCCAGCTTCTTAACAGCTTGTTCAAACAGATGGTGAAACTCGTTCTCTGCGTTCTCTCGAATTATAGATATAGCTTTCAAAACGTCTTCTACGTCACTCACAGCAGTTGCCAGATCAAGGTTAACTTCCTGCAGCTTTTCACTCAGACGAACACTGTAGCTGAGTAATCTGTCAGCTGAAACAAGTGCTATGACAAACTGTGATGTTAACATTGAACATAACAAGGTATGAGCCTCTGTTGATGTCTCCTTGTCATTCCAGGTAGTAATCTCCTCCAGAGCGTCGATTACTTGATCAAACAATGAAACCATAACTGTGACGGCATCATGTCTCTCCACCCAACGAGTAGGGCATAATTTCTTCAGTTTTTTGGCACTGATTTCTGTCTCTTCCTGATTAGCTGCATTAATTTTGCTGGTGAGAACAAGGTTTCGTTTTGGTGTGTTGAAAAAACTAGAGATTTTCCCTATTATTCCAAAGCTGTTTCGGATATCCGGAACTCTAGATGAATAAGTTATGGCTAAGTTCAAACAGTGTGATGCACAATGAACGTAGGGGGCTTTGGGGTGTTGCTCATATATAATTGCTTGGGCGCCATTGTACTCTCCACTCATTGCAGAAGCTCCATCGAACCCTTGTCCACGGAGGAAAGACGTATCAATGTTGCAGTCTGCAAGGCCTTTAAGAATAGCATCTGCAATTGCTCGACCTGTAGTTTCAGTCAGGGGCACAAACTTAAGGAAGTTCTCCACTATCTTAAATTCAATTTTATACTTATCATTTGTTTCAAACCGTTTCAAATAACGAACGCAAAGTGTCATTTGCTCTACCGTTGCAATATCTGTGGTTTCGTCACATAAAACCGCAAAACATTTGGCCTCATTCACCTCAGTTGCTATGTGCTTCACAATGGAATCATTGCATGCTGAAATAATCTCATTTTGTATATTCCAACTTATGTAAGTTGCATTTTTTGCACAACCTTGTAGATGAGTTTTCAGTATTTCTTCTCCTGCATCAACTCGGAGTCGCAAAAGGGCTCTAAAATTTCCTTCGCCTTGGCATGGTTCTGACAATACGTCCAAATCCCCACAGTCTCTATGCCCTCTCATGGCCAGCCCTTGCCTTCCACAAAAAATCACTGTTTTGATAATAGGTTTAAGAATAGCCCTATTCTGCAAAACTTGTTTTTGCTTTCCTCTGTCCATTACTTGATCCACAGGAACCGTTTTTCCTTCCGTGACCCTTAAGAACTCATCGGCTTTGAGAACTGAATCCTTATGATAGAAAAATTTTTCATGTTGACTGAACTTCTCCAAGGCCTTCTTCCAATTATTAAATCCTTTTGAAACAAGTTGACCTGTAGCTTGTGTGGATCTTAAACCGACTTCATGGGGTGCAAAGAGAACACAAAATTTGCAATAGGCACTGTCCTCTGCCTTTGAGTAAGCTAGCCAGTTATGCTTACTCAGCCAAGATGAGCAGAACTTCCGAGTGTGGTGAGGTTTTCCTTGACTTGATACAGCACTAGTGACAGTAGCAGGAAAACTGTAATTTGCATATGGTTCCCAAAGATTTTTTAGCGCTGTTATCCTATCTTCATCTGTGAGGTTAGATTTCTTGACATAATTAGAAATATCTGCAGCCAGAATTTCTATTTCAACTGTGTTTGGTATTGTGTTTTGTCCTACCTTTACCTCCTCACAAGCGTTTGAAGACAGCCCGGGGTCACGGCTGTTGCTTGCTTCGACTGCAGCCTCATCAATGTAACAAGAGCTCAGGGAAACGTCGTTGGGAACGTCACTATTTTCAATCTTACTTTTTTTTTTAAAATAATTTCCCAGTGTCTGTTGGCCTAGCCCTTTTCGTTTTTCACTCATTGTCTTTTTTTTTACCTTGCTCCTCAGTTATTCAAGAACAAAATTTGCTATATAGCCGAAATACGCACATAAACACACACACTGATCGTTAAAGATGCATTTCACTGTAAGATCAGTTGAAAGTTCAGGACCATTATTAAATTCAGCTATTCACCACGCAGGCTCTCGTTCCGAAACTACCAATTCACTGTTATCACCTTGTGTCGTAACGTCGCACTTTATTTCAACTCACAGCAACACTTAATTCGCGAAGCGTTGGCACGATCTATTTATTCACTTCCACAATTTTCTCACTGGGTAAACGAAATCCTCGAGTTTTCGAGCGAACAGCCGCTTCCCCGCCGTTCACTCTTTATATAGGGCCACGGAGGCGCCTGTGACGTCACTCTACACAGCACTGGTATAGTACGACTATAGCGAGAAGGCATTTGGGTCACGTGATTTTGGACGAGTCCATTAGTTAAATTCAATCACAGGTAGAAACGTCTTAAGAAGAACGGGTTTCCAGAATTGGCGCCTTTAGTGCGAATTAATTTATAATTTGTACAGTACGATAAAGAGCTTTATATGTATAATTACATTCAGTGTAAGTGTTGGGATATGCTGGAATTGTTTTCTTCACAATGATTAAAATTATTTATTACAATAATGGTTGTAAATGTTTTTTTTTTATACTTTCTCGAAGGCAGACCTAGTTCTCCCTTGTGCTGACAGCGCCCTTCGCGTTTTGCTTTGTCAGCCCAAGGGGGGGGCCAGGGCCCCCTCGGCCCCCCCCCCCCCGTGGGTGCGCCACTGTTAGGCATACAGTAAGCTAAAGTCTTTCTTCCATTTTGTTGCTCGTCATGTCTTTGCTGGGCAATTCGGTCCTCTTCTGCTATTAACTCTGTCTCTATATACCTTAGAGTGAACTGGTCATCAGATAGTCTTTAGAGGGTCTGCACTATCCCTTTGTATTCCTCACTCAGATGACATATGGTCTGGAATGAAACTAAGACTTCAGCCATTAGGTGGCCGGCATCCTTCAACTTGGACACTAACTTTTTTATTCTGGAAATAAAGAGTCCAATGGGTTCACCCGATATTGGTTTTTCGTTGCTATCCCTTTGTATTCCTCACTCAGATGACATACGGTCTGGAACGAAACTATGACCTCGGCCATTAGGTGGCCGGCATCCTTCAACTTGGAGACTAACTTTTTTATTCTGGAAATAAAGAGTCTAATGGGTTTACCTGATATTGGTTTTTCATTGAAAAAATTGTCAAATAATCTCATCAGTCCAGCCCTGGACTTTGGCTCGAACTGTTCTTTCAAAATTTCCCATGCCATTAGCGGTTCATCCACTGAAGAAATCAGGTCATGGTACTCAATTTCTAGGCTATAGTAAAGTGTTGACAAAGTTTTTTGTTGACAAAGTTCCTTACGTCTCTGATATTCCAGTTTTTCCTTCCTCGTCACGTCCTCGCATGGTTTTTCCTCCGTTCCCTTAATGAATCCATACAGGCCATAATTCATTAGTGCAAATTTTATGTCAACAATCCACATTGATAAATTGTCTCTGCTCAGCTTCTCCATTTCAGGTGTCACCATGTTTCTACGCAGTTACTTTTTCTTTGCTGCGGCCCCCGTCTCAGAGCTCGGTCACACTTCAAAAATCGCTAAATAATGACAGTGTTTTCTGGCCCCATAACCACTTGTCGGCATGCAAAAATTTTAAAATTAAAATTTAATTTAAAAACATCTCTTATTGCACATCGCCATTTGTAGAATCAGCAGAGATAGCCATGATTTCTTATCCAGTAATATCTTTTTGAAGTGAAGAGACCATACGTGAAATGACGTAGTTTATTTTCACGAAAGCAACATAAAAGATAACATAAATAATACTCGTATCATTTACTTTGATACAGTATTTGCAAAAGTTGAAGTCACATTGTTTTGAAAATTTTTCATCAGACAGAAATTAGGCCTTAACAAAATGGCCATATATTTTGCCAATTTACCGGCAATCATACTTAAAAGATTTACATTACAATATACATAGCGTCAATACTATTGGGACAACTTCCCAGCAACACACAAATATACCAGTAAAACACAGTATATCACCTTAT
This sequence comes from Amaurobius ferox, assembly GCA_951213105.1. NCBI lineage: Eukaryota > Metazoa > Arthropoda > Arachnida > Araneae > Amaurobiidae > Amaurobius > Amaurobius ferox. The sequence continues at coordinate 122,550,613 of OX578133.1, read as the reverse complement.
ACAAGTATATATCTACTGACACATCCACAACTTTAAATAGTGATGTGTCATAGAAGTAGAAGTTAATGTTTTCAGAGTATGCCAATACCTAATTGGATAAAGTAGAAAGTAGCATATTCCGGATGTTGACTTCTCAATTTGTAGGAATATGAAACATGGGGTTAAAACTTATTGATAAGCGATCCTAAAGTGATTAGCCAATCAGAACAAAGTAACTTTTGTGATTTTGACTGTATGTCGACCAATGTACGTATTGCTTGTTTATATTGAGTTTTCTAACATACGTTTGCTTGTGAATGTGCATTCATAAAATTCTTAGTGAACGACTCACTACATTCTCGGGCATGAACTGTGACATTTTTCTCACATACATTTTCATGCAAATCCAGTTCTCAGCGCATGCGCAGCTCATTTGCATATCTGGGGGTGTTTCCAGTTATGATGGTGTTCTGGAACAATCCCATCTTTGGATATATATAGCAGAACCTTTTTGAAGCAAATTGGACTCAATTTCTCAATCTGTCAAAGTACTGACCTAGGGGAAGTAGAATCAGTAATATGTACAGTACGAACGTTAAGCCAGAAGTGTTGGATGAATAACACCAACTTGTTTATGCAGTATGACGGCTGTTAGTAATTAATTCTAAGTTGTTTAATGTAAATTGACCATATCAAGTATGATTAAATTAATAGTCATTCATTTAAGTTTTCCTTAAATTATGTTAAGTGAAGTCGCGAGAATGTTTACTGGTGTATCTATTTCAATGGAACTTTTTTGCCAAGTGTGACACCGGCAATGGTGGCATCAAGTGCATGCAAGGAACTTAGGTAATATAAGCATTTTATTACTGTACTAATAAGTGCTTCAAGAATGTTCTGCTTATATTAAGAAACACAGATATGGAGCTCATTAGCTCAAATTGTGCATAAAGTATTGTTTTTTTTTCTGCGTAAGATTACCAAGTGTGTAACTTGCCTAAAGTGCCTAATTTATTTACAAAATAAAAGTGAAATGGATTTTCTAACCTGCTTCGTATTTTCATTTCGCACCAATGCACATTAACATTAATTGAGCCGCCATCTCTCTCTGCTATTAAAATACAGTGCTAATGACTATAATTCAGATTGTTGATGTAGAGTTTTTGTTGCGTCATCTATTTTCCAAAAATATAGAGAACAGGTTATAGACCAATTAAATGCTCAAAAACCTTAATGAATGTTTTGCAGTAAATGAGAATGTTGCAGCAAAATAAAAACTGTGCTTTTTGTGAACTATAGAGGTATGCAGATGTGGGCCGCACAGGCACCATTTTGAGTAAAACGTAATCAACAATACTACGGTTTTTCGTTTGCTTCTTCATTACTCTACTAGCCATGGAGGCAGGAAGAATAGAGTTACTATCACAGAACAATTACGTCACCTGGAGCATGGAGATTTCATTCGCTCTTAAAGCAGAAGGGTGCTTCGGTCATGCAGACAGAACCGTAAGACCTGTTGATGAAAACGCGTCTCACCGGGACTATGAGGATTTTTATCGGAGGAAAGACAAGGTGCTGGCTATTATTTATCAATATCTCTCATCAGAGTATAACAAACTAATTAGTATCTCAGATGAACCAATCAAAGCTTGGGAGACACTAAAACAGCATTTTGAAGCTCCTACCCGAGCAAATCTGGTGCTGTTACTGGATGAGTTTTTCTCCATTAGACCGGAACATGATGAGCCCGTCGACATTTTTTGTTCCCGGTTAAAGAAGGCAGTCACCAAATTAAAGGACGTCAGTCACCCAATAGAAGATTTGTATGTGGCTTTTAGGCCATATGGTATTTATCTGAGGAGTACAGGGGGATAGTACAGATAATATACCGGTTGAGTGATGCAGACTTTAAGTTGAGCAAAATATAGACTGAACTGTCAGCCAAAGAAGGCAGGCTGCAACAACAGAACATCAGCATGACAAATGTATGTATTAATACTTTTGCATTTTTTATATCTAATTCAAAATTTTCTAGAAATAATGTCAAAATGAATAATGTAAAATTGTCAAAAATGTCTAATGTAAATTTACCCAAAAGTAATGTTAATTCCAAGAGTAATTCTAAGAGTAATGTAAAGTGTTTTTACTATAAACAGTCAGGTCATATTAAAGCAAATTGTCCCAAATTAAAGTCTAGTGGGACAAATATTGTAGAAGTATGAACATCCTCTAGTATAGAAGCTAATACTATGATCGAATCTAACGAAAGGCTCAACTGAGAAGTAGATACTGCTGCTACGTGACATTTATGTAATAACATTAAGTTATTTTCAAAATTTAATGAGTACAAAAGCACTTCAATGTCGCTAGCAGTAGGAAATATCGAAAGTCCAGTTCAGGTTATCGGGATGGTGGAAATGTATGTCCAATTCAAGGACGTGAAAAATGTTATTTATTAGAAAACGTCATGTATTCATCTAAACAAAGGCGAAACCTGCTGTTAGCTGCCTCTGTCCTTGAGGAACAAAATTATAGTTTTACAGGAGCTAATGGGGTACTGTGGTTTTTTTCACCCAAAGGAGACAATTTTTTTTACGCTAAAAGAAAAAATGGGTTATATTTCTTAAAACCACAATATAGTACTAGTGAACAAAATAACATTGTAAACAGTGAGCATAAAAATGAGGATCAAAAGGAGGATAAGAAACCCAAAAGGGATAGAAATACCAGTTATTCTAATAATGTAAATGATATAAAGAGTGTACCTAAATCAATTGAAACTAAATTTAACTCTGATTCGGTAAAGTCAAAATCTAAGCAGAAAAGAGATGTAAGCAATAAGAAAATTAAGCCTAGCAGTTCAGCAACTGAACTAAATGATGAGAATTGTCTATGGCATAAAAGGTATTGTCACATAAACTCTGACTATCTATATCAAACCAGCAAAGTTTCTGCTGTGAATGGGCTTCCTAGGTTTAAATACAGGAAGATAAATTGTAAACACTGTAAGTTAGCTAAGTCTAGGAGGGTATCATATCAGCCTATTGGTAGGATAAGGTCCACTAGATCATTGCAATTCCTACATATGAATGTTTGTGGTCCCGTACCTACAGCCTCATTTGGTGGGAATAAATACTTTTTATCCATAACTAATGACTATAGCCAAAAAGTTTCTATTTGTTTAATGAAATTAAATCAGAAATTTTCAAATTTTTTAAGGAGTTTCAAGCCAGGGAAAAGAGACAATTAGGTACAAAGATTCCAAGTATCTGAACAGATAATGGGATGGAGTTTTGTCACAACCAGGTCAAAACCTACTTAAAGAATCTTGGCATTAAAGCAGAACGAACTAACACTTATACTCCACAACAGAATGGAGTGTCAGAACGCTTTAATCTAACTGCTCTTGATTGTGTTAAGGCTATGTTGAATGAGAGTAAAGTTGATGACAGAATGTAAGCTGAAGCCATCTTATGTTTTACATACACTAAAAACAGAATATGTCATAAGTTCAAAAACAAAATTCCACAAGAACTCTACAATGGTAGAAAACCATCGGTAAATCACCTTAGGACTTTTGGTTGCAAAGCTTATGTGGGCAAACCTAGTTAGCTCAGAAAAAAATTAGACCTGAGAGCTCAAGAAGGAATCATAGTAGGCTATGCCACAGGCACCAAAGGTTATAGAATTTTTTTGTCAAGGGAAAAACGAGTAGTTGAAACTTGTAATATAAGATTTGATGAGTGTGATATAGTGGAGAGCATCCTGGACCCTATTTATCCCAGAACTATCACCTTGAAAGTACCAAAGAATAACTGTTCAGAATATTCTGAGGGGGGAATATCCGAGGGGGAAGTCAGATGGTAAAGCAGGAGAGAGTGAAGACACTGGTGAGGATCCAACTGAATCCAGTGAGGAAACGGACTCTCCTGTTGATTCCAATATGACTCTTTACTGGGATATTACTTGGGAACGTAAGGTCGTACCAAGACCCGATGGGAGTAGAGCAGATGTATACTACTATGCCAAGGGAGAAAAGAAAAGACTGAAGTCACATAATGACATAAAGAAATATTGTACGAAAAGAAACTTACAATATGATCAACAACTATTTAATTTTAGGGAAAGGAAAAATTTAACAGGGGCCAGAAGTAGACCAGAAGCAAACAATGTTGAGATACAAATACTAAAGAGTTATAATGCTGCTATTAAATCTACCCAGTCTAAAAAATGGTGTAATGCCATGGACAAAGAAATAGCTATAATGCTAGAGAGGGGTGTCAGGGAACTAGTTCCTGCATTCACCTCACACAAGCATATATCCGGTCGTCCAAATAGTTGCTCAAGTCCTCTGGATGAGTCGGACGGCCTGGGGTTTCCACACAAGCATATAGGTAATAGATGGGTTTATACTGTCAAAAGAGATGAGAAAGAGGAAATTAAGAGATTTAAAGTACGTTTGGTAGCTCAAGGTTATAGTCAAGAAAAATGAGATTCATACGATGAAGTATTTAGTCCTGTGGTCAACTTCAGTATAATCAGAGCATTTTTCTCTATTTTTGTTTCTATGCTTGGCTAGATACATTTCCAACTTGATATCAAATCAGCCTTATCTATATGCAAAGCTAAATCAGAAAATTTATACGAAACAACCCCAAGGCTATGTCAGTCAGGAACAACCTGATTATATTTGTTTACTGAAAAGAGCCATATACAGTCTTCATCAAAGTGGAAGGGAGTGGTATATTGAACTTGACACCAAATTAAAAAAAATAAAGTTTTTAAAGTTTAAATGGTGTAATTGTGCTTACACATACAATAGCAAAATTCTTATGCTGATTTATGTAGATGATATAATTCTTTTTTCCAAGTATCAGGAAGATATTGACCATATTGTTTCACTACTTAGCAATGAATTTGTTACCAAAATATTAGGGAAAATTAAGAAACTATTAGATGTGGAATTTAAAGAATTTAATGACAGGTTTTTTTATACATCAGAGTCAGTACATAGATAAATCATGTCAAATGTTTCAACAGTTTAAATATCCTATAGCTTCACTTCCTATTGCTAAAACATTCTTAGTAAAATTGATTGTCCAATGACAAGTGAAGAAGTGAATCAAATGCAAAAAATTCCCTATAGGAGCTTAATTGGATGTTTAGCTTTTATATCTAGGACTAGACCAGATCTATGTTATGCAATTAACATATTATCTCAGTTTCAAGAGAATCCAGGAATTAAGCAACTAAGCAGCAATAAATTTTTCTAACTGTCTAATTGAAAACAATAGAACTAAGCATATAGATGTAAAATATCATTTCCTAAGAAATTTAATTGTCAATGAATCATTTAATGTTAAATTTGTGAATAGTAAAGATAACTTAGCAGATTATTTTACTAAACCAATGACTAAAAGAATATTTAAACTTTGTAATGAAATATTTAAAAATGTAAATCAAAATCATTAACCTTTGAAATCTAATTTGAGTATACAACTTTAGAATTTCAAATGATGTTATATATATTATTGTTTATCTCTCCCTCATTGATATAAGCTAATATATCTTGAGTTTAAATTTTTGTGGCGTTGAATCTTTTAAACATTACACTATTGTATATACATCCATTTTTAATTACCTGCATAATGCCAGTTAGTAGCTTAAGTTTTGTATTGATAATAAATCACTTTAGTAGGAAATGAATGTTAAAGTTTTTATGAAGGACATTTATTATCTGATTGCTTATGCCATGTATCTTAAATTTTTAGTATTTCTGTACAATTAGTTAGTATTAATTATGTATACTTCCCTTGTACTAATATACTAAATGATAAAAAGATTAAGCTTTTAAATTGTAAATTTAATATTTATACTCAAATTTCATGTAAACTTAAATATTGTGCTTATACTAAAATTTTAATCTTTTAAAGTTAATGTGTTGAATAAAATTTGTTTATACTTAAAATTTAAACTTGAATTCCATGATTATACCAAAATTTAAGAATCATATGATAACTTGATAATAGTTATACTCAGTCTTAAAATTTTAAACATTACTGTCTTTATTATTTTCCATTAAATGATTATCCAATTTTTATGGAAATTTAAATTTAAACTTTTGAATGCCTATACTTAATATTGAAATAATGTTGTATGTGTGTTTCTATGTAAAGTAGCTGTTGATCTTGCAATGTAGTTTACTATACACAATTGTTTTTCAATGTTATAAGTATTTATGCCTTTAACTTAAAATTTTGTAATGATGTGAATTTTTAAATTTTTCTTCCTTCATTATATTTTGGCAGGATACTGGGGCCCTTGGTATTTATTAACATACCTTGGTTTCTCAGATTAAGTTTTTGTTGCATATGTGTTGAAACTTAGGGATTGGCATGAGTGGGCTGATTGTTGGAAAAACGCAAGTAAAATACAGTACAACCTCGAAAATCTGGACTCGTCCGGACTTTGCCGATTCCGGATTATCGATTTTTCCGGATTATAGAATTTGAATAAAATTCCGATTTAATATTAACTAAATATGCTATAAAGCACTATTTTTAGTAAAAATAATGGCAAAAGTTAAGTTAATCAATTAAAACATATTATTTAATTTAAAAAATAGGGCAAAAGAAATTTTTAGGAAAAAACATACACATTAATAATTTAGAATGTGTGAACGAAATGAAATGATAAAATTACATTTTATCATTTCGTTTAAATATTTGAATTAACATTTGTTATTTCATTAATTTTGGTTTATGGGAAAGCAGTTTTCTTTATCCTGTAGATGGACATTATTTCTGCTCGGTTATAAAGCTTCTTTGTTCAAGACCTTTGATCGATTGTTTGCATAAGATTGTCAATGGGTATTTTTTCTTCTCCGCATTTATTGTTGCTACTTTGATCTTGTTTTATTTAATATCATATTGCGGATTATGCCATCACTCAATTTATTTACGATTGGCGCATCATCATCACAGTGCAGAACTTCCATTATATCGGCTTTGTCGAGATTTAATGAAGCGCCTGAAGATTTAATGAAGTGCCGAGATTTATGATATCTTTAAAGGTGTAAATGTGTTTAAACTGTTTTTGCTATTAATGAATGAAAAACAAAAAATAAGAACTTAAAAGTTTTATTTATTTTCCAGCATCTATATAACATCATGTTTAAAAAGGCTGATGACTCTGAAAAAAGTAAAAACTTTATTAGTAATTGTCAAATATGTAAAAAATATCGCAGTAGATAAGAAATATATTTTCCAAAACAGAAAAATATTTCTCCTCTCAATGATTTTTCTAAATTACGATGAGTCATTACTAGGCTGCAGCACCGGGACGTGGTGGGGCAGAGAAAGCGAAGAAAGGAATTTGCTTAGCTCCTAATCGTAAACGCAGCCGAGCCCTTTGAGAAGTCTGTGTGTGACCTTGTTGCTCGGTTCTGTGCGATACGATATTATTTAGTTATTTATTTGCTATTTATAGTATGTAAATATGGCTTTCTAAACAAAAAAGGCAAAATATACAGTTGATTTCAAGCTGACACGTTCGACGAGAACGAAAAAATTGTCAGATATCGAGAGGGGGAGGAGATTCTGAAACAGAATACATTGAAGAATGGAATTCGTACTACTAAGTAAACAAAATAAATTTCCGTGAACGTTAATATGAATTCTCGGGATTTTTAGATTTAATTGAACAATCTGTGATCAAATGTTACGATAACGTTTTAAAGTGTTTAATATTAAAAATTACATTGTTTCAGAAAAATGTCTTTTTCAGTAATGAGAAAAGGAAATTTTGATAATAAAAATTTTGTATTTAAATAACGATGTATATTTTACGTGAAATAGTTCATTGGGAGTTGTGACTTGAATAAGGGGGAGGAGGGATTAATGCTAACAACGTAATTCATGCTCCAACCACGAGCCAATCTACGGCCGTCCATCTAAACTTTCGTTTCATTTCCGGGTTCAGAAAGTCGACCGGAAAAAATACGGTATTTGCTTATAAAATATAATTCCAGATAAATAATTTTACCCTGTTGTTTAAATCCCCGACTTCGTCAGTCTGGGGAAAAAAAAATAATAAAAACCCGAAAATTTGGAAAACGTCCGGATTTTGGATGTCCGGATTTTCGAGGTTGTACTGTATCACAAGTCACATTTCCCATGAACGTGCATTCATAAAATTCTTGGTGAACGACTCGCTACGTTCTCAGGCGTGAACCATGACATTTTTCCCACATGCATTTTTATGCAAATCCAGTTCTTAATGTGTACGCAGCTCATTTGCATATCCGGGAGTGTTTCTGGTTACTATGGCGTTCCTGAACAATCCCATCTTCGTATATATATATAGCAGAACTTTCATGAAGCAAATTGGACTCAATTTCTCAATCTGTCAAAGTACTGACCGAGGCAAAGTAGAATCGGTTATATGTACGGTACGAATGTTAAGTCGGAGGTGTTGGATAAATAACACCAACTTGTTTATGCAGTATAACTGTTAGTAATTAGCTCTAAGTTCGTGTAAATTGACCGTATCCAGTATGACTAAATTAATAGTCATTAAGTTTTTCTTAAATAAGGTTAAGTGAAGTTGCAAGAATGTTTACCGGTTTATCTATTTCAATGGAACTTTTTTGCCAAGTGTGACACCGGCAATGGCGGTTTCAAGTGCACGCAAGGAACTTAGGTAATATAAGCATTTTATTACTGTACTGATAAGTGCTTCAAGAATGTTCTGCTTATGTTAAGAAAAGCCAATATGGAGCTCATTAGCTAAAATTGTGTATAAAGTATTGTTTTTATTCTGCATAAGATTGCCAAGTGTGTAACTTGTGTAAAGTGCCTAATTTATTCACAAAATAAAGGTGAAATGGATTTTCTAACCTGCCTTGTATTTCCATTTCGCACCAATGCACATTAGCATTCATTGAGCTGCCATCTCTCTCTGCTATTAAAATACAGTGCTAGTCACTATATTGTTGATGTAGAGTTTTTGTCGCATCATCTATTTTCCAAAAATATAGAGAACATGTGATACAAATGCATAAAATTTCGATTTTCTGCACCAAACTGCTGATCCACCACTTATATCATGTGCGCCATTTTCACTCTGACACAATCGTGGCAATTTTTATTTAAACCTAAATTTTAAATATTTTATCGCCCATTTCCATGCACCTTTTATTATTAGTTTTTGTATAAATCATGTATGTGTATTGCGGCAACTATGAGATTAACGGCAAGTGATCACATGTAATACAAGCAGCAAATAATCATCGCTTCAGAAGTCTCGAAATACCTTGACTTTCTCCTGGGCAGGGAAATGAGATTGAAAAAGTTATCGCCATTTGATATCCAAAAAATATAATACTTTGTCGGCCACAGAGAATCTGAAGAATATTGCGACTAACTAAAAGTAAGTATTTTATTTATTTTATAAATATGTTTTAAATTTATCCATAAGATGAATTACATTTATAATATTTCTGAAATATATTTAACATGTTTCACAAATAATAACTTCAGATAAGTAGAAATATAAAGACTAATTTTGTTAAAATTAATTTTATAAGGCTGCCAAAGTATAAACATTATTACGATCGAAAATTTCTGGAGAACGGAAATCGATTGGAATGCATTCTTAAACGGGTGCGATCGCTTTTTATTCAGTTTCGTTTTTCTTTGTTTGTGGGGAAGAATAAACTTTAAAGAAAAGAATTTGTATCACAAAAATTTCATGTGGACAACTCATGTATATGTGCTCATACGTGGGTTGTTGTTGAGACCTAGACCGTCCAACCTACCAGAAAGGTGTAGGATAACTGTTTGGACGGCCTGGCAGTACCACTCAATTTAGACCAGAACCCAGTGGGGGAAGCATCCACTGGGACCTTACCCTCCTTCCATACCACCAACCTCTCGGATAGACTTACGGACCCACATGTTTAACGTGATCGTACTCCGTGTGAACGCAGCGGCAGTTTTGGCAGTGGTGGGAATCGAACCCGGGCCTACCTAGTGCAATTCCTGCGTGATAACCACTGGGCTACCACGCCCTGCCCATACAGGGGTGGCGGACTGCCAATATTTTCTTTTTGAAGCATGAAAAATTCGCAAAAATGAGAAAATCAAATTGGAAGGGACCCATGATAAATGCCTGTATTGTACACAACTGCTGTTGGCGACCCTGACCTATTACTACGGAATGACTGTAGTAGTTCAAAACTACAATAAAAATATTACAGATTGCAATGTTTTTCCCCTTTGTTTCTTGTTCCCCCCCCCCCCCCCCCCCAATTCATTAGCCGAATCAAAAGTAGAAAGATAGAGCAAAACATCCTCTTCTAAACCTGAAAATAACATACACGAAAGAGACTGAAAGTTTTTTAAAATAGTGCGGGTATTACCCCACTCGATAAATTTACTACAGTTTTGTTTTCTTTAAAGTTAAAATTTTGCTGGATTATTCTTTGTTTGGTATCGATTTGTGGTTAAAAGTTCTGAAAAATTGAACTCTTTAAGAATTTTTGCTTTAAAACCAATATTTACAAATGTAGTCGTTCAGACTTGGATTCTTTTGATTCTCATTTGAATGAACCTTGTTTTCGCCTTTAAGTGTTTACGTCGTCGAGTTAGTCAAAACAAGGAGGGGAGCGAGAGTTCTGTCTGCCATTGATGGTCTTGACCTTTGAGGCATTAAAGAGATTAAAAGGTCAAGCTAGGTTAATTATTTTTTACACCTCAACATTAACTATTTCCAAATATTATTTATTTATAAAACCTTTAATCTGGATTTTTATTTTTTTCGTTTTTTCTTTTTCTTTTGGTGCTCTTTCTTGTTTTAATAAGATACATTTTATACATATGATGTATTTTGTTTTTTCCTTCGAACAGTATTGAACATATTTTAAGAAGTGAAGCGTATTAACCTGTTACAGACAATATTAACTGATACAAATTACAATTGTTGCATTTTAGTCCGTCTACCCAATTCTAAAGATTTTGCTGTTTATATTTTATCCATACATCAAACATAATAAAAGATTTCTGTGTCATCTGAAGTGGAAAATCGAAACTTCGGATCGCGGTGAAATTCAGTGCACAAGTATACTTCAGGTCCTTGGACGATACACGTCGTCGGGAATATATTTTTTTTTTTTGGGGGGGGGGGGGGGGGGGGAGCGAATAAGTTTAAAAGTTATGAACATTTAAAGCTGAAAATCTGTCATCAAAATCAGATTCAGATTTATTTCTAGCTAACAATAGTGATATTGCAGACATTTTTTGAAACAGAAAAACAGGTGTTCAACAAACAAAATTAATTTCATTTATCGATCTTTTTACTTCGTGAATTTTAAAGATACCATTCTGATGTTTTAAACTTTGTATTATATATCATTACTAGAACGAATTACCCGGGTTCTAAATAGGCGTTTACTATGTTGTTGAGACCCAGACCGTCCGACCTACCAGAAAGGTGTAAGGTAACTGTATGGACGGCCGGGAAGTGCCACCCAATTTAGACCGGAACCCAGTGGGGATGGCATCCACAGGGACCGTACCCTCCTTCCCCTACCACCAACCTCTTGGAAGGACTTACGGACCCACATGTTTAACGTGATCGTACTCCGCATGAGGCGTTTACTATGTATAAATAATTAAATAATTGCACGCAATTTAACCCAAAACAAAAAAAAATATAATCACAATTGATTCAACCACTCATAAAACAGGCGATTCTGTGAAAATCTACATGCACCCTAATAAATATGAAACACCATCCATTCAGGAGTTTCCAGCTTCGTGACCAAGATGCTTGTCTATGATCTTGCTACCGTGCCTCGAATGGAATTTGAGCCACATTTTTCTCCATTCTTTTTATTGAGTTGTTAGCGGTTGCAAAGAAATTTGAACCTACAAAATAAACTTTCGAAATTAAAAAAAAAGAAACAATTTTTTTTTTCAACTGCGACTATTGCACTAAGCACTCGCTCTTCCTGTTTTATTTTATTCTTTCAGAATCTCCAAAAGTATTTAGGGTGTATTACGTCCTTGTATGCTGTTTGATTTAGGGTTAGGCACTTAGTGGCCTATGCACCAGCTAAGCGAGCACGTACACTCATCCGTGGCCATTTAACAAAGGCCCCATAGTGCCCGTGCATTGGGTCAAAGGTTCTTATTATGGGCATATCATGCCCGCTACACAAGTGCACCTAGATTTCACGAGGCAACTGAGCGGCCCATGTTCTCGCTATGCAGGTGCTTATTAACAAATTCTGCTTATTAATTAACCCTTAGTGACCAAAGTATCGAGTGCCCGTGCAGCTGTTCAAAAGCAGTTCTTATTCATTTGCTTAAAATAAGGAATTGTTGAAAAGCGGGAGGGACATGACTACGCTTTTTGAAACATTGAAATAAATTAACTGAATTAATCCTTGTTTTAAATCCTAGCAATCTTACCTTTTCTAGTTATGTACATAATTTACCATATATTTTATTCATATTAGTTATAAAATAGTGCTTTTCTTATTTCTAGGAATATGCAGTCATTTTAATACTGATTTGTTAAATTATATTGATGGAAATGATGATAAAATTATCACATGGTGCAAAGCTGGTGCTAAAGAGGAAGAAGCAGTTCTTTACATATGCAATATCAGTATTAATTGCAGCCAGCATGGAATCGCTTGTCAAGATACATTCAAAAAACAAAAGCATATAAAGAATAGTGTAAAGAATTGTGGACAAAATTACATACTTAAAAAGCTGTCACAATTGCAAATTACTACTTGGTTTAAGTTCCAAGGAATTACACATGCAGATTTTATTAGATCTGCAGAAACAATGCTGTGTTTGGCCATTGCAGTTCATCATATACCATACTCATTTAGTAAAACTGCAACTAATATAATATATTCCTGAAGATATTTACTAACACTAAAACAGCCAGTGATTTTAACTGCAAAAGTTCTAAGTTGTCCTACATAATATCTCATGTGTCAGGACAATATTGGTTCAACTTTTAAAGACTATCATGGGCAGGTTTCTGAATGATGAATGTTTCAGAAGCAAGAGAGGACAAAATCTAAAGTTAATGAATGTGGAAAAGGGTGATAATTGGAAAAACAAATTGAAAATAGGTACCAATACAGAAAAGGCAATGGAACATCTAACAAGTTCAAGAAAAAAGTCTATTATTATATCGAGCCAAATATTTTTACATAATTGCATGCAAATGCCTAATAAAAGTTTTACCTTTATGTAACTGAATTCTCAAGAATTTAAAATGTCTACACCCCCTTACAGCGAATTCAAGCTGAATTTCTCATCTCAATAAAATTGATTGCTTCAGAGCTTCCTGAAATAATTTCATCAGAAGATATATCCACTCCAGGTGATGAGTGGATCAGGCTTCTAGTAGACTGTTCTGCTGATCTTGAAGAATGGAGACAATTTAAAACATATTTCTAGTCTGGCTGAGTCTCTTGATGTGTATTGGTCACATATTTTTGAAATGAAAGATATTACTGGATTGATTAAATATCAACTAATTTCAAAACTTATCAAAGCTCTTATCTCTCTTTCACATGCAAATTGTGACATTGAAAGAGGCTTCAGTGTTAATAATCACATTAGGAAAAGTAGGAGTAAATTAAGTTTGGAAAGCATAAATGCTTTAAGAGGCATTAAATCCTATGTTAAAACCTGTTAGAAAAGACAGGTAGTATGACAAAACCTGTAGAAAAGATCTCTCAAAATTTAACACTACAAATTCTGGTGTATAGAAATTAAAAGTTATCTAGTTAGTCCTAAAGTTTTAGCTTTTATTTTAATGAAATGATTCAGTTTTTCTTATTTTTATAATGTATAGCAAATTTTGGTTTTAAGTATGTGATCCTTCTGGTAAATGCTCTAATTCTGTAATTTTAACTTTTATTGTTTATTCAATTTCAATATATAAAAGTAATTTATAATTTAGATAAAATGAATTAAGGACAAAAAAAAAAATACTTTTCATTGCTACAAATCAGGGACGGCATTTCAGCATTTCATTTGGGGACGCGAGATTTGTATGTATGAAAATCCAAAATATGGAATAAATAAAATGATTGTTAACGGGAGGGAGGGGGGATCACAAAATTGAATTGATGTTGAGAAAATAATTGTTGTTAACATAATTTTTTTGTACATAATTGTGTTATCATAATTGTTGTTAACATAATTTTTTTAAATATAAATATCTATATTTATTTATCTTTTATTGAAGTTTTAAACGCCGGTTCTTAGAGTTTGGAAGAAGAGAAAACTTTGTTACAATATCATCATAATCCAGTGGTATATCTTGTTCTATAGCTAAAACAACTAAAGATGAAAGTCTTTCTTGTCCCATTGTACTGCGAAAATAATTTTTCAGTCTCCTAAGACACTAAAAAGACCTTTCACAACTGGCTGAGCTGATTGGCACAGTCAAAAACAATTTAACTAATAATGTTGTGACAGGAAACACATTTTTTAAATTCCGCTTTTTAAAATAATCCAGGCTACTTTTAAAATTGGGATGGTCTATGTTTTCCTTTTTCACCATTGAATAAAACAGTCGCAATTCACACAGCAATTCCTCTTTCTGGAAGTCATATACTTTGCACATGGTTGAAACATTTTCTTTTTCAACATCTGATCTGGATAATACTGAACTAAGGGCAAACAAAACAGATATATTGTTGTCATTAAATCTTGTCTCAATTTCATTAGATACTGAATCTATAATTTCATATTGAATATTGATTCCGTGATATGATTTAATATCATCATGGGGATTTTTTCACCGCCTCCGAATTCGCTTGGTATTTTTTTACGCCTTTCCAATTTTGGTCCAGAATAAGAATTTTTTTCGCAAAGTCCTATTATAAAACGCCACACTTGATTGAAATATGCATCAGTACGAAAATAACTAACAGCTTTAGCCAAAGCTTGCACAGCCTGAAAATTAAGATCAGATGACTGAAGATGCTTTGAGAGAGTATTGCATTGATCAAAAACACTGCACAATACAAACAAAGTGAACGAAAATTCGAACGATGTCATGTGTGTTAAAAGGGCTTCGGCTCTTCCACCATTGAGAGAATTGTTTTCAGATAATTCTTCCAGTGTTGAAATCAGTGATTCAAAATTATCAAGTAGTGCTTTTATGGCTTTAACTCTGGAAGACCACCTCGTATTACTTAGTGGTTGTAGAGTTGAAGAGCCTCTAGAAAAAGTATTTGTTGATGAGCGAATCTTTTCGAAAATAGTATGTCTTTTATAGGATGTTTCTATGAAAGAATATAGTGCATTGAGCTGCTGAAATGCATTTATAGCAGAAGGAATGGATGAACATGCACTAACCACACAAATTTAATCGGACATTTGAAATTTTCAAGTGAAAAGGATAACATCACCCCAATCTTTTGTAAAGAGAAGGATTCGTTCCAGACGAAAGTGGGAACTTTACTGTGAAGGTTGGCTCTTTTGAAGCTCCATAGCATGAGAAAACTGACCAGTGGACAGTCGATAAAAAAGGGAGAAGACGATGAGGAAAAATTTGGGGGCCGGCCGTGCCTCCTCACGCCCTCTATTTGCCACCCCTGCTACAAATGATACAATTTGGACATTGGTCTGCTACAAAATTGATACAGTACAGGATCTATTATCCGGAATGCTTGGGACTTCAGACATTCTGGATAAGGGGTTTTTCCGTAATTCGGAACACTTTTTCTAAAACTTACTGGAAGGGTCTGAAATGTTGTTATAGAAAATTATAATTCATTTTAAAAACATAAATGTATTAAATAAAGCTTTTTTACAATCTATATGAAAATATACTTGGTTAACTAAAATGCAAATTACATGTATTAGTGTTTAAGAAAAATTTTGAAAGAAATAAAAAAATGTCTGAAAAAAGTTGATCATTCGGATTTTAAACCCCTGTTCTCCTAGGTAAACAATTAAGCAATATGTTGTAAATCAGAAACACTTGTTTAACACCTGTGTCACCCCTTCGGCATTATCATAGCAGACCACCATGAAAAAAATCAAACCAAGCTGTTTTAACGTGATTGCAGTTTATTCATAATCAGTGTGTACAGTTAACAAAACGGTTAACTGGAAATGATAAAAGTTAATTTTTATGTTAAGAATTTCAAAAATATGTGAAAATGAAATCCATAAATTGAAAATTATAAACTTACTAGTACATGAGAAAAAAAATTAAAAATCTCTGCAAATTTCTTTAGATTCTGTAGCTTTTTCCAAAAGCCCCAGTCACTTTGCAGTGAAAAACGTTACGACGTCATTACCACTACGAAGTCATCGAGGCATCAAACGAACGCGCACCCATTCTGAAAAAGAAAATATGTTTTTTTTTCTAAAAATATAAGTTTTTTAAACAAACTATTTTGTCATTCATCAAAAGTATGTTTATCTGAGAAGGAACAAATATATCCACCATGGAGGTAGAGTTCATTTTTACCTCCATGATATTCTTCTGGAAATATTTTTAGCAACATTTCCGGTGTGGTAAGTTGTGGATTCAGCCAGACCTTTGTTTATGTCAGGATCGCAAACAGTTGAAGTGTGAAAAATGTAGATTTCAACGCATTATATTATAATATTAATATTGCTAATTAAGGTAAAACATCATTTGGCGGGATTTTAAACAAAAAACCGCTATTTGGTGCAATATTTGGCAAATAATTGAGTGTTGTCCCAGAATTTGGCATTATTTTGCCATATTTCGGTTTTGGGAGAGTCTGGATATTGAAACGCCGGATAAGAGGTCGCGTACTGTACTAAACTTAACTTTAGCTGCTACGAAACTGATACCAAATTTAACTTTACCTGCTACGAAACTGATACAAATCTCTGTTTTTCCTAATATGAAAGGTGATACAAAGCAGACTAGTGTGAGTGTGATCCCTGTATATTAGTCAAAGTTTAAATTTAAGTATAAACATGTTATATAAGTCAAAGTTTAAATTTAAATATTATCATTTAATATTTCAAAGTTTAAAAATTTAAGTATCATATGTTTTGGTGTCAGATTTCAATCACAGTATACAATTTAAAATTACAATAAGTTTGAATCAAAACATCAAAAAGTTCCTTCCTTCATACACAATGAAACACATTAGCAAAAAAAAATTGTTTTTGTGGGATTGGAAAAGTTAAGTATGTTATAGTTAGAAATATTAAAAATTGACTAAATGTTTTGGTTTAAATACACATTTGAAATTAAAGTGCTAAGTGCAAGAGTTCAAAAATTGTGGATATAAATACAAAAATTTATGTGGCATTCGTCAACACCAAATTTCAAACTCAAATGACAATTTCATTTTGGACATTGAGGTAGTAGTAAATAATAATCTATTATACCTTAATATCAAACTCAAAGATTTAAAGCAAAAACTTTTGAAAGTTTAAAGTTTACATTTTAAATAGTCCATCACAAAATTTAAGAATCCTATCCTTAATCATTGGTTTGGTGAAATAATCTGCATCATTATCCTTACTATTTACAAAGTTAACTTTGAATGACTCCCTAAGAACTAACTTCCTAAGAAAATGATATTTAACATCAATATGCTTAGTTCGGTGATTTTCATTTGGAGAATTTGAATAGCTGCCTGGTTGTCACAAAAAATTATACTTTTATTTTTGTTAAATTTTAAACCTATTTGGTAGCATTCCTCAATTACATTTTGCATCCACATCATTTCTTTGATGGCTTCCATTAACGATACGTATTCGGCTTCTCATCCGGCCCTGCCCATCCTTGTACTCAGAAAGGAGAAGTCCTCTACCCCAAAAAAATGTTTTAAAAATATTCCAGAGACCGTAGATATAAAGTTCAGGAAGTGGGGGGGGGGGGGGGGACCAATTCTCAGTGGTCTATGGGCCGCAGTTTGGGAGTCGCTGCCTTGGTGAGTATGAATTGTTTGTTGTACTTGTTACAAGATGTAGATAGGGGTGTAAGAGTGATGTTTTTGTTCAGTTTTTTTATTTTATCGCATTATTTCAATAGATTTAGTGCAAAAAAGAAATGGTGGGACTTTACAGCAAAAAGAGTCCATTCAAGTTTTGAAAAAAAAAAGGAATTCTTTAAGGAAAAGTAATGTCTGTATAATTATAACATTTCATTATAAATTACTAAATCTGCACTCGTTATTTTTAACTTTCTTGTTAGTCTGCTAAATACTTTTAAATGATAATTTATTTGCCTCCAGCAGTTTATTTAAATACTTCTGTAAAATGCACATATTTTTTTCTAAAGTAGGGTATATAACAGAGAAAAGAAATGGAATAAATTTAACATTTTTTAATTACCTTTATTTAAGTTGATGTCATTTTTAACTTGCTTAGCCTCGATCCTAGTTAAGAGGGGTTCTTGTAATTTTGATATTCATGACAATGTTTAACTGTCTTGAAAAATGGTAAACTTAATATTTAAAATAAAAATATGATTTTCAGCAAATTATAACTTTTAAACCACCATCTTAATTTAAAATTTTTTGGGTTTTTTTAATGGGGAGGAGAAGGGCTGAATTGAATTGCTTGCCCCGGGCATAACAATATCTTGTACTGCCCCTGATTATTCAGCCCAATCTTGTTATGTCTCTGTTTCATAATATGTCAATATTCTTTTATTACATAGTTTTAAATAAGCAATTAGAAGCCATGTTTATTTATAAATGGTACTTTTAAATAGAGTACAACCTTGAAAATCCGGACTCATCGGGACTTTGCTGATTCTGGATTTTTGATTTTTCCGGATTATAGAGTTTGAATAAAATTCAAACTATTAACTACATACATTATAAAACACTATTTTTAGTAAAAATAATGGCAAAAGTTAAGTTAATCTATCAAAATATATTATTTAATCTAAAAAATAGGGCAAAAGAAATTTCTAAGAAAAAATATACACATTAATAATTTGGAATGCGTGAACGAAACGAAATGATAAAATTACATTTTATCATTTCGTTTAAGTATTTGAATTAATGTTTGTTATTTCATTAATTTTGGTTTATGGGAAAGCAGTTTTCTTTATCCTGTAAATGGACAATATTTCTGCTCGGTTATAAAGCTTTGTTCAAGACCTTTAATTGCATGATCGATTGTTTGCACAAGATTATCAATGGGTATTTTTTCTTCTTCCCATTTATTGTCACTAATTTGCTCTTTTTTTATTTAATATCATATCGCGAATTTTGCCATCATTCTATTTATTTACGATTGGCCATCATCATCACAGTGCAGAATTTCCGTTATATCGGCTTTGTCGAGATTTAATGAAGCTCCGGAAGATTTAATGCAGTGCAGAGATTTAATAAAGATCGAGGATTAGCACTTTTGCTGATATATTTAAAGGTGTAAATGTGTTTAAACCATTTTCACTATTAACGAAATGAAGAAGAAAAAATAAGAATTTAAAAGTTTTATTTATTTTCTAGCATCTATATAATGTTATGTTTAAAAAGGCTGATCACTCTGAAAAAAGAAAATTTTTTATTAATAATAGTCAGATATGTAAAAAATATCGCAGTAGATAAAATAAATATGTTTTATAAAAAACAAATATATCTCTTCTCTCAATGATTTTTCTGAAATACGATGAGTCATTACTAAGCTGCAGCAGCATCGGGATGTGGTGGAGCAGGGAAAGCGAAGAAAGAAATTTTCTTAATTTGTAATTGTAAAAGCAGTCTACCTCTTTGAGAGGTTAGTGTGTTTATGACCTTGTTGCTCTGTTCTGTGTGATACAATATTATTTAGTTATTTATTTGCTATTTATAGTATGTAAATATGGCTTTCTAAATAAAAGGGCAAAATATACAACAAAATATAGTCAAAAAAGCTGACTGGAGGTTCAACGAGAACAAAAAACTCATCAGATATTGGTTGGTGGGGGGATTCTAGAGACAAAACAGAATACATTGAAGAATGGGATTCGTACTATGAAGTGAACAAAATAAATTTCCGTGAGCATTAATATGAATTTTCAGGATTTTTAGATTTAATTGAACAATCTGTAATAAAATGTTATGATAATATTTTAAAGTATTTATTATTAAAAATTACATTGTTTCAGAAAAATGTATTTTTCAATAATGAGAAAAGGAAATTTGGATAATAAAAAATCAGTATTTAAATAACAATGTATATTTTGCTCGAAATAATTCATTGGGAATCGTGACTTGCATAAGGGGGAGGGGGTTAACGCTAACAACGTAATTCATGCTCCAACCACAAGCTGATCTATGACCATCCATATTTATATCCGATCTAAACTTCATTTTGGGCATCCAATTAAACTTCATTGATAATTTTATTTCGGGCTCAGCCGAAGTCAACCGGAAAATCAACCAGAAAATACGGTATTTGTTTATAAAATATAATTCCATATATATAATCTTACCCTGTTGTTTTAAATCCGCGTCTTTGTCAGTTCGAAAAAAAAAAACCCAAAATTTGGAAAATATCTGGATTTTCGAGGTTGTACTCTATGTTATAAGTATGCAATCTACAAAGTAGTTTTGTTTGTGCTTGTTGTAGCCAGTCTCCTGATCATGTAAAGGCCAAAAATGTGGAAAATGCAAGCTGTAACTCTCTTGAGGTCAATACGGATAATGAAGTCTTTAAACATTCTTCTACAAGAGAAGGTGTTGATGGCAGCAGTCATAAAACATGCTGCAAGTTCTCTGAAATCAATGCAAATGTTAAAGTTTCATAACATTCCTCTGCAAGTATAGTGCAAATGGATGAATATTTTACTGCTTCCAAGGATCAGCTTGAAAGAAACTTTGACAGTTTCGAAGTAAGAAACAAACTATCGAGTGAAAAAATTGCTGACTTAAATATAAATAATATGATTCTAGATGAAGCAATTAAAAAACAAATTCCAGTTACTACTGAAAAATATTGTGAATCACAATACATCGGTTGTAAAAGTAGTGAAAACTCTAAACACAATGTAAAGTTTCAAAGTGAGTGGACAGTGAAATATCCTTGGTTAAAATGTGCTGTAATTGAAGAAAAAGAGATTATCTTCTGTCAGTTGTGTTCAAAGCACCTTTCAAGTATACATCTATATAGGAATTCATCGTAGATAAAGAAGGGCTTTTCAACTGTGAGACTGGATAAAAAAATTTAAATTAATTTTATATATTTACAATTTCCAACAAAACAAGAAAATATATTTACATTTTTATTTAATAGATTTAAAGGTATAAGTGTCCAAAGTGTTTACAATTTTTGCAACTCTGAATTTTTGCCACCGAAACCCTAAGCTCAAATTTTATTCACATAAAAAATGTGCTCCCTTTTATTTTAAGAAATGTCCTTTTTCTGGTAACAGCAATCTGTCCTTTTCTAATCCTAGGGGAAACTCTGATATTGATGAAATTCATTTTTTGAAGGAACTTTTATCGAAATTCATATAAAATAAGTGATAGATC
This sequence comes from Amaurobius ferox, assembly GCA_951213105.1. Taxonomy (NCBI): domain Eukaryota; kingdom Metazoa; phylum Arthropoda; class Arachnida; order Araneae; family Amaurobiidae; genus Amaurobius; species Amaurobius ferox. Next base: position 122,529,126 of record OX578133.1, on the reverse strand, counting down.
ATAAAATTGTAAAATTACTTGTAAATTCGCACATTTTATGGGAAAAACATAAATTTGGTATGTATGCCTGCCAACATTTCAAAACCAGTAGATAGTATGTTGAGCATTTTTTATGGCACTTTACATGCCAGCACATAACCTGTTCAATATCACTTAGGGGAAAATAGGTTGTTTTTTTTTACACACAAAAAAATGTATGTTTTTCCTAAAAAATAACTCATTAAATATTGAAAATGCCTACAGCAGGAGAAAAATATTTTTAAGAATTAAAACGTATTTCAATCTTTTTGGGACACTCTGTATAATGATGCATTAAACAACAATAAAAGAAAATAATTATCTTAGTATAAAATAATTCTATGTACTTTAGTTGAAACTACTTTAGTAGGTTCTGAACAAACCTGTAATGTTGAACTATGAGGATTGTGCATATAAATCATTGGCGAATAACTACTGTTTAATGACATTCTGACACCAACGTATGGCCTTAACCTGTAGGGATTAGAAATTCCAACAGCAGATACCTAAAACAAAATACCATAATTAGGAATAAAATGTATATTAGTTAGTAACAAATTCTGAAATATGCATATGGTGAATGATATTGGGTATTAAATAAGAGTTAGTTTTAATAAAATTAGCATATTTGCAAAATATGAATTGTTTTATTGCTCATGGTGGAAATGCATTTTGAATTCCATGTGAAATTATATATAATTTTCCATGCAAAAAATTATTTAAAAAATTCTCAAGATAGCTATAATTAATCATCATTTAAACCATGATATAAAAATTGTTTAAGTTTCAGATAGTTTTAATTAAAAAAATAAACTGAAAAACAACTTTTTTTCAGAGATCCAAAATTACGGGGTACAGTACGCGACCTCTTATCCGGCATTCCAATATCCAGACTCTCCCAAAACCGGAATACGGCAAAGTAATGCCAAATTCTGCGCCAACAAGCGATTATTTGCTAAATATTGCGCCAAATAGCGATCTTTTGTTTAAAATCTCGCCAAATGCTTTTTTGCTTTAATTAGTAATATCACTAAAAAAATATGCATGGAAACCTACTATTTTAGAGGGTTTGAAATAGGACGCGCAAACCGCGCACGAAATTCAAAATTCCCGTGCAGAAAAAAATGCCGCGCGCACTCGCCGACGCTTTTTAAATTTCGAAAACGAACGCGAGGAATTCTCGCGATAGCGAATGAAAATATTCCGTGGATCATATTTTTTCCGAGAAGTTCCACAATTCCTCTTTTCCGGAAAACGTCCGAAGTAGCACCGTTTTTCCCGAAAATTTCCTAAGCGGCTGCATCCGGCCGCCACCCCCGAAAGTACCTCTCGGAGGTGACGATCCGGCACGGGCGAGACCGTCACATTGATGGCGAGACGCGCCATTCCATTCTTCACTAGTTTCAGATAAGTTTCCTGTATAGTATATAGGAGCCGTGACTTGTCCGTAACTAACTCCTGTATAGTATAATACAGGAGTTAGTTACGGACAAGTCGCGGCAAGGTGCTTTTTTAATGGCGTTTCATTTTTTTTCTGGGTGTATAGGGCAGAGCACACTAGGCACTTCGATTTTTCCGAATGCGATACATTTTCTTTTCTGCGCTTTGTACCGGGACTTTGATTTTCGGTAAAAGTATTCCAACTTTTTCGCTAGAAATATCCCAATATCGCTAAAGAAATCTTACACTCTTCAAACGCGATGTGCCGCGCGGAATTCACACTATTTTGCACAATTTAATAAACATTTATTGGAAAATATGAAAAAAAAGAGAGAGTCATCAGCGCATTTACGGGATGATAGAAAGTACATTTAAGTAAGGAAGTCCCGAAATTAATGAGAGTTAACTTTTGCCGAAATGCAGAGAAAAGTATAGCAGCTATAAAATGTCATTCAGGGCCTTCTGATTGATCTCTTTAAGTACTTAACCTAAGCAATAAACTTGTCATTTTCTCGGGAAAATCCATTTTTTTTTCATCTCCGTGGAAATATACACATCTTCAATATTTTAAAAAACGTTGATGGAATATCAAAATCATTTTCAATTAAATCCTATTATTTGGATGAAAATGGCTATTTTGGACCGAAAATTGACCCTAGCAAAAAGTTCCATTGCAGTGTATTTATGGGGTTTTAACGTGTTACATTTATTAATTAGTAATTTATAGAAGACAGTTTAGCAATATCGCGAAACTTTTTTATTTAAACACGATCGCCGGTATATTTCGTTTTATTTTTAAATATTTTCCATTTTTTCAATCTGCTTCCATCCATTAATATTTTCATATTTTTTGTGCTTTTTATGCTGGGATATTATCTTTTAAACATATTGTTGGTGAAAATGAGATATATGTTTAGGATAACGAAATTAAAATTTTTTTATTTATTCAGGCATTTAGAATTATGAGGCTTATTAGAAATACATTTGAAGAGCATAAATTAGAATTTGATATATTTGCACCCATAGTTGAATCTCTCATTTCAATTTAAAATGAACATCCTTCTCATCTTAATTTTATTAAAAGTACTTTAAAATATTTTGAAACATATGAACAAAGGTGCTTCTGCCAAAATATTAGATGAATATGGTGAGGGCCCACTTTAGTTGAAATGTTAAAAAAAAAAAAACTTCTAATAACTACCCTGAATAATCAACTTTTTTCAGACATTTTTTTCTTTCAAAATTTTTCTTAATCACTAAATTTGATACTATAATTACATGTAATTTGCATTTTAGTTAACCCATATAGATTGTAAAAAAAGCTTTTTTTAATACATTTATGTGTTTAAAATGAATTATAATTTTCTATAACGACATTTGAGACCATTCCAGTAAGTTTTAGAAAAGGTGTTCTGAATTAAGGAAAAACCCCTTATCCAGAGTGCCTGAAGTCCCAAGCATTCCGGATAATAGATCCTGTACTGTTCTAGTTAATGCAAAAGTTACACCCAGGAGATATATGAGCAACATTGGTCTGAAATAAATGTAAAGGTTACTATCAAGGAGGCTGGAGATTCTTTGGGTGGGGGTGGGGTAAAATTTCAAAGACAAAGACTTGAGATAAAATAAAAAGTCAGGTCAAAATCTAAAGTAAAAATTTAAAGTATATCTTATAACTTAAAGTATATCTTTTCATATGGATTGTAAAAAAGCTTTATTTAGTACATGTTTTTAAAATGAATTATAATTTTCTATAACATTTTAGACCATTCCAGTAAGTTTTAGAAATAGTGTTCCGAATTACGTAAAAACCCCTTATCCAGACTGCCTGAAGTCCCAAGCAGTCCGGATAATAGATTCTATACTGTATATGAAAGACAGCGAGACAAAAATCTTTTATTAAAGATGTTGAAATATTAGATGGTAAAGCAGATACGATATTTTCTGCTTTAGAAATAGAGATTGAAAAATGTGGTGGCATTTAGAAAATAAGTGGTTTTGGCAATGATGGAGTTGCTAGTAAGCTAAAAAGGAAGAATGATAAAATTATATCAATACATTGTCACAATCATAGACTTAACCTTGCAACCAAGGACACTTTTAAGTCTATTGACTGTTATACAAAAATTGATGAAACTTTAACAGATTTATAGAAATATTACAAAAATAGTACTGCCAGAAATTCAAGGCTAAGGGAAATTCAAAACATTTTCTCAAGTGGTAAAGGAACAAATATTAAAAAGGCAACACATACTAGGTGGCTGTCACATGAGAATGCTCTAAATTCTATCAGAGTGAATATAAAATGTATACTATTAGACTTGGAAAATGCTACTGCAGCTAAACGATTGAGAGTTCTACTTGGTGTTTCTGGGCCAACTGCAGAAGGTTTGCTGAAAATCATAAAAAATGTGAATTTAGTTCACTTCTTGTGTGATGTTTTGGCAGTAATCTCAAAGCTAACTTTGATAACCATAAGAAGAGATGTTGTTTTAGATGTTGTTAATTGAAAAGAAAACCAGGAGGGGGCTCATTGTCAAAACATTGAAAAGCAGGCAAGAGAAATTGGAATTATAGTAACTGAAGAAAAAAATAATTTTGATTCTGTCACTTTGGCGCAGTGTAATTTTAAATTCTAAATTTCGTGACCTTTTGATTTTTAAGTGTGTAGTGCATGGGAGAGCTGAGGGTGGCATGAGGTAAGCATGAAGCCTAGAAGGCTCATGTTGTAAATAAGGGCGGCAAACCCTAAAAGCAACGAATGCTTGGGCACCATGAGAAATTGTATTTTTATGTCACACTGCCCAGGCTCTGCTCTACACTACTGAGGTTGTTTGACTTTTTGTTTCGGTTGGGGGGATTTTACGATTTTAAGTTTTCTTGTGAGTTATGTGTTTTCCTTTGTTTGAGTTTGGACTTTTTATGGAAGTTAGTGATAACTCAAATGATTTAATTTTTATTTCATGAAGTTCAATTTCAGTTTTGTGTTTTCAGTTTTGGGTTGTAATGAATTGTTTTTCTTGGGTTTTCTCCTTGTTTAAAGGTCAGATACAAATTTTTAATGAAAGTCTGGGAGAAATAAGTTTTAATTTTTTTTATCATCATGATCAATGTGCCTTCTGTGTGTATAGTATATATATATATATATATATATGAGGATTTGTTGATTTATACTTTTATTTCGTAAGCCTGTTAGATAGTTGAATTTTCGTGTTACAGCTTCTCACTTTTCTTTCATTGGATCTTCAAACCTTTTTTTCTTATACACCTGTCCCCCGATTTACACGGAAGATAGGTTCTGCACAAAACCGTGTAAATTGAAATCTTGGATTTTGCTAAGTAAAATCATGTAAAACGAAAATAACCCCAAAATGTGCATGATTCAGTCATTTATTTAAGTAAAACAAACGTAAGACATCTTAGAAAACTTAAAATTATACTTAGTTTATAAAACAACAAACATATGAATGTAGTAATATAACATATTTAATTTATTTTACATTAGGAACAAAGAACAAAAAAAAAAAAAACCTTAAAAATTAATTATAAGTTTAATCACTGTCATCACTTTCATGTACTATCAGTCTTTTCTTTCTGATAGGTATGATGTCACTTTCATCACTTGAGCTTTCTTGATGCGATTCTGGCTCAATGGTTGACAAATTAGGCAAGTTCTCGGGTTGACAAGACTTTGTCATGAAATCGGTAATTAACAATTGCGTAGGTTTTTTTGCTAAATCTTTATAGACCTCTTCATGTTTATTTAAGCATTTGCGAAAGTCTCGCTGGAATCGGAGAGCTCGATCAATATTTGTGTCATATTGTAAGAAATGGTTGCCCAATTTTCTTCCCAAATCAAGTCCTACGCTTATGATTCTTGCTGTGAACGCAACTGGTTCAGATTGCTCTTCATCAGAATCATTTTCTTCATCATGTTTGTTTGTTTCACGAATCATGTTAATTAAATCATCTTCATTCAATTCTTCATCAGCCATTATTTCTTCAATATCTGCCTGAGCTAAATCTTCAAAATTTTCTCCTCCTATAGTATGGGCCAACTCAGTGATCTGAGAATATTCAGGCTCTATTGGTGATTTATCATTTCCACTTTCAACAACATCCGGCCATATTGCTTTCCAGCAGGCGTTGATCATTGATTGTTTGATCTGAGTGTATGACAGTCCAACATGCTTAACACAATCTAAAATTGTAAATTTCTTCCAAGCATCCATCAGAGTAAGAGATTCATTATTCTCCATTTGTTCTAAGATATACCTGAAAGTTTGCTTGATGTACAGTGCTTTAAAAGTCGAAATTATCCCTTAATCTAACGGTTGTAATAAGGAAGTTGTATTCTTTGGTAAAAAAACAACTTTTACATTTTCGTGTTGTAAATCTGGAGGATGACCTGGTGCATTATCAATTAATAGAAGAGCCTTAAAAGGCAATCCCTTTTTAGTTAAATAATTTTTGACATCTGGAACAAAGAAGTTATGGAACCATTCATTGAAAGCTATGGCAGTGACCCATGCTTTTCTATTAGCCATCCAATAGATGGGAAGGTTTTTGATATTTATTCCTTTGAATGATCGTGGTGATTTTGATTTGTTAATCACCAATGGTTTCATCATATAATCGCCAGAAGCATTGCAACAGAAAAGAACTGTTATACGACTTTTCGCTACTCTATGACCACTAGCTGAGTTGTGAACTTTGGCTATAAAGGTTCTTTCCGGCATTTTTTTCCAGAATAATCCGGACTCGTCAGCATTGAAAACCTGATCAGAAGTGTAGGAGTTAGCGGCAATGATTTCAGCAAGTTTTGCCGGATATTGTTGTGCCGCATCCGAATCAGCAGATGCACTTTCACTTTTCATTCTCAGATTATGTAAAGAATGTCGTTGTTTGAATCTCTCAAACCACCCATGGCTTGCGGAAAAAGATACCTTCTTTTCATCGGACGAAGTCGACGGCGACAGATTCTTAAGTGATTGATAAATCTTCAAAGCTTTATTTGTAACAGCATTGGTATCGATCGGGATTCGCTTTTAAGTTTGGTCTTCTATCCATATCACTAAGGCTTTTTCCATATTTTCCATTGTAACATCTCTAACATATGAAGTCGTACTCATACTGCTGCCAATTCCAGCTGCTACACTTTTTCTAATGGGGTCTTCATTTTTTCTTATTGTCCTTATTGTGGTTTCATTCATGGAGTAAAATTTAGCAACATCCGTTACTCTTTCTCTATGACGTAGACTGTCTAATATTTGAATTTTAGTTTCTAAAGAAATAACTTTTCTTTTCATTTGATTTTTCTTCAAATCCTTTGACATTATAGAACCTTAGCAAATTTACGCAAACTCTAAAGATGCAAGAAAAACTATAAATGTGGAAAACTTACCAGTTCAAAAGATAAACGCACAATAATATAAGCTTTGCTGCTAAAATGTTTCTGCACTATGTACTTGCATGAACCAGATAGCTTTACTGTTGTGAAATACATATGGGGATTCCTCTATTGCGGGGATTTCCCTATACGGGGATTCCCCTAAATGTATATATTTTACAACACCGGGAATACCCTGTTGTTTTCATCAGTGTTACCAAAGGAATAAAATTAAAAAATGTCATTAAATCTTTGTATAGGCGTATATGGAGCGGAATATACATTTTTATCAATTTTTTTAAATCTGTTAATTTATAAACTGTGTAAAAGCAAAATCGTGTGAAACAAGTTCCGTGTAAATCGGGGGATAAGTGTATATATATATCTGTTTGTCAACATTTCCAACTTGTGATCCCAGAAGTTGCCAAGTGAAGCGAGCATTTCCCATGTGTTTACAGATTCTCCCCCTTGAGGATGGTGTTCATTCTTGGTCAATTTCGGCTCTTCATTTAAAAAAATTTTATTTTAAAAAAATTTTCCCATGGTTTGGAGGAGTCTGTTATGACGATTTTCAATGATGCAGCTTTTCCAAATTAATTAAGAGTTCAAAATTCATGATTTTCCCCCTTTCCTTCAAAATTCTAAATTAATTTATTGTTGTGTATTTTGGCGATTTATCTCTTATTAACGTTAATTTATTATCCCTTTCTAGCATTCAAATATTCTAAATTACGACCGCAATGTATCTGCAAACGCTAAATATCTTTCAAATCCTTTGCTAATTAACCAGTGTCCCCTGTAAATTTTCCTTTTGCAGCCTCACTCTTTCCCTTTTGTTTCAAAACTCTATTCACCAGATTGCAAAAAAAGTACATTTTTTAGCTTATCTTGCGAACACCTGGTTTTGGAGTGCATTGCAGACATACCTTTGATAAGCCTTGGCATGGGTTCATGGTAGCTAAATTTGGCGGCAATTTCGCACCTCAAATTTTTAGTGAAGGATTCTATTTCTATTCACGGGGTATATACATAGGCACTCTGTGTGATGCACAAGTTTTCACTCGCCAAGATTAATGGCCCTTGGGAAGTGCAAATCTTGTTGGCGAGGTATTTGATTCTGAGCAGCGAATTGAGAAGGTCGTCAGCCGCGTGGTCTGGAGCTCGTGCTAGGGTGCCCTTGACCTGCGGTCACCATTGAGAAGATGTATACATATTTATGTTTCTAACATTTAGAATTTTAACATTTTTATCACTCACTGTTCCAACAATTAATTAGAAGGTGTCTGGTCTTGCCATCCATCAGGCCAGTATATTCACATGCCTTTTATAAACTTATGTTTTTTTAATCATGCCTTCAGTGTATAATGCAGCCATCAATCTGATTGTGCCTCTCCGTCACAGGCCTCAAATGTGCAAAAATAAGAGGGACCATTGATCTGATCATGCCTCTCCATCACTGGCCTCAAATGTGCAAAAACAAGAGGGACCAAGCAATGCCTGGTTGCTAAGGTGTGTCCCTTTATGTAAAGTCTGTTGCCACCATCTTGTCATCGCTAATGGTAGCCATTGATCGACACTTTAGGCTTTTGTCTGCGAGTCAGGCCCTTACAGTGTTTGACTAGCATAGCATGTGCAACCTCACCAAGTGTAGTGTTTCCAAGTGCTTCTCTCTTTTTTCTGGGCAAGATTTCCTACACAGCCAGTGCATAAATTAATTTAGTATTATGTTTCATCCAAGTTAATTATGTTTCATCCGAGTTTTACTCTCTTGTACTAACATCTCCTTCATCAGCATTTTATCTACTGTTTTCCCGTTCCTTGTGCGAATAGTTCCTAGTGTGGTGCTGCTCTCTGTATTCACCCACAAAAAATATCGCAGCGCAAATGAGAATTTTTCCATAATAGTATTCCATAAAGTTTTGGCAGAAAGTTTGATATCTATTTTGATATTAATAATTTTTGTGAATTTATATTTTTGTACATCAATATTTTGTTATGCATTTTTAATTTTAATAATTTTTATGGATTTATTTTGAACTTGCACCTTTATTAACACACTTAGAATTTGTTATCACTTGGAATTTTACATTTACTATGTTTTTTTTTTTTTTAGTTTAATGTTTGGGGGACAGCTTAGGCAGACCAAACTCTGGTCTTCAGACCAGAGTGGAACCTGAACCTGGGTTTTTATTGAGTCCTGTTGGGAATATGAATTTATCTTTGTATAAATCATCAGAATGTACAGAGTGTAGCAAAGTATGCATAGTGGTGTCAATGAAAAAAGTCAAGTTTCAAAAATCAAACCTCGTTTTTATTGAAAGACGAAGGTATCTTTGCCAGTATTACATCATGGCAATAAAGAAAAAATGCTGTATGAACAATACAGCTTGAACTATATACAGTTTTGGAGTTTACAGTACACACAGGAAGTCCACATTGGATTATCAAGACACATCACAGTTTTGGGAATCTTAAGTGTTGATTTGACTAGATAAACACACACAGTCAATAGACAGCACTGAACACTACTTTCTACTAAATACCATGGAAAATTTAGTTGCCTGCTTTCACCATCAACACGATACAAGTATATTAAGTTACATGAATATTTCTGCTATGTGTCCATTCTAAGGATCAGCAATATTCAATCCACGACTTAACTAAACAGCTATTTTAAACTATAGCTCAGCTATTCCCATCACACAATACATATCTCAAATATAAAGCATCGTATTTGAATACTAATGCATATTCCCTCCGTGTCTAACTATCGTCGTTTACTACGACTACAACGTCAATGACCATGTCTTCATTGTTTGTCTGTCCTGTCGTCGTCTGATAATCCAATGCGTGCTTCCTATGTTTATACCATGAGATCGGTACCTCCTGGAACCCAGAATGAATTCTAAGGTCTGACTCATATAGTATGCAAATGAGTCTGGTGTTTGGAGCATTCTGGGTATTAGGACTCCTTATAAGCAATCCTGTACTGTATGTAGAAGTTCTGTATGTAGTGTATGAATATATTCCTTTAGCCATCTTTTGTAAGTATATTATTTTATAATTACAAAATATATTTTTCCTAATTTCAGTTTTTGCCACATGCAGTGAATGAAAGCTTCATAGATTTTGGTACGTTAGGAATGGAAGACAAACGTACAGTTGTTTTTGCTGTGATTAATGAGAATCCTGTTGATGTATGTTTTATTTTTTATTTAATTAATTAGTTACAGAAATGGAGCATTTTCTTTGTAATTTCTTTTTATTTCAGGTTAATTTAAAATTTTGGGGATCAAATGCAAGTAAAACTTATGTTGAACTTGTTGGCGTTGACAAAGGGAATGCCAGCACATTAGCTTGGCGTCAAAATTTTTCTGCTATTGCTCGAAGTGTAAGTGTTTTTGAAAAAATATTTAATTTTTTTATGATCAAAATAATTTATTTGCATAAAATAAATACATAGAAAATTTTCTTCTGCATTTCCACCAGTATGCCATATTATTTTTTTTTAATATCTTTATTACACCATTTTGATTCTATATAATAAATATTGTATATACTCTTGTATAACTTAAATATTTTTTAACAAAATAAGTACTGAAATTAATTGTCTTGTGCATTGGTCAGTTTAAAATCATTTTTTTATTGAAATTTATATTTGTAAACAAATTGTTTCTTTTTTTTCTTGTAGTTAAACTTTTGTTTTTTTATTTCTTTTACTTCAGTAATATGTACATAAGTATGAATTGTACTTTTTACAACAAAAATAGCAAATGGAGATAAGAAGGGTTATAGAAATATTTATTTACAGATAGCTTCTGTTTTTCCAGGAAATCACAAATCAGTGTTTACTGTCTGAACATCAGTCTCTTGACATTAAAGCAATCTCAGAATTTGTTACATAAGACCTATCGTATATACCCACGTATAAGTCGAGAAACTTGTGACAAAAAAAAAATCTTCAGAGTAGGTGGGGTGGGGGGGATTGACTTATATGCAGAGTCTAAAAGAAAATCCTGAGGCTAAAAGTTCTTTCTATGAGGCAATCCATCCTAAAATAATGTGGTAGTAATTACACAATCAAACACTCCGAATTTCTTTGCACTTCAAAACTCTCCTGTGAGTCAGTTTCTGCTCTCCCAACTACCAGCATATCATGTTATGACTCGACGGAATGCAGCTATGCCCACACTAAAACTTGCTCATTTTCATTCGATGTTTACCTTTTGCATCTCTGATTATGGCTGATCAGTCTTCGGAAAAAAATTACTGTGTATACTCGCATATAAGTCAACCCTCCTACTTTCAGAGAAAAAAATTGGAAAAAATCCAAAACTCGTGTATAAGTCGAAAAAAAGAGAGGAAAAAAAATTCCATAACTTATTCAAAAATATTTGAAAAGGAAAAAAAAATTAACCCTTTAAAGTCAGATTCCAAACAAGTAGGTCTATGACATGTGAGCGTTGTCTCCCATCCGTTTTGGGAATGCTTGTTCTCGTGTGACAAGCTCCAGGCATTCTTTTACTCCCAGCATGCAGCATCCTCAAAACGGATGGACGACCATGTATCCCTGTCTCTCCAGTGTCCTTGACCCACCGCACAATCAAAACAATATCTGGCTTCTGCCCGTTATTTGAGCTAATTTTTTCATTAACCCCCAATACAATTGTTATTAGATACTCTCTTCAATAAACAAAACAAAAAAAACACTTTCAACTTAAAATCCTGCATTATAGTTTTAAGCAATCTGTGTTACAGAATTATTTCTGAAAAGAGCCATTTTTTATCGAAAATGATCGGCCGTAATCTGAGAAGCGGGTGATAAACTTCGAACGAAAATGTATGCATATTTTTTGATGACATGATACACTGGTAATCAGGAGCATCGGGAGGACAGTGACTCACAGGCGAGCTTTGAATTTGAAGTGCAGAGAAATTCGGAGTGCATGATTGCATAATTGCTACTGCATCATTTTAGGATGGATTGTTTCACAGGAAAAAAGAACTTTTAGACTTAAATTTTTTTTTAGACTCTGCATATAAATCGACCCCCCCCCCCCCCCCACACACACACACACACACTTTGAAGCTTTTTTTTGTCACAAATTTCTCGAATTATGCGCAAATATATACGGTACTCTTTACAGAGCTACACACTCCATCACATGGATTGTGTAAAACTATGATGCAGGATTATAAGTTCAAAGTGGTTTCTTTTGCAGAGAATACTAATAACTATGCTGCTTCAAGTCAACTTGGGGTTAACAAAAAAAATCGAATCAAATAAATGGAAACCTTAATAAGCCAGATGTTGTTTTAATTGAGCAGTGGGCAGGATGTGATTTCATCTAATAGTAAGTAGCAAATTGCTAGTTAAAAAAATGAAATGCTAGTAACTGAAAAATGTGGTAGAAAAGATTGCTAGTAATCTTTTCTGGTTCGTTTACATTCTCTGCCTCTCCCTGCAAAATTGAATTTTTTATTCACTTTCTCAGGATTCCCGTTAGAGTGCAAGAATCTTGCACTTTTCTAGAGAATCTTACACAATAAAATTTGCTGTGCAATGTTTTCTTGCAGTATGAATAAAGATATTTCCCTATTTCCCTCTGTTCAAATGCTCCTTGTATTTTTCCTTTGAGTCCAGTCATTACTGTCTGCGATAAAAATTTATGACTTGCCTTCGATATCCATCATCTCATGTTCCCTTTTCTTGAATCACCCTTCATTGTCAGATAATTGCATTCAGAGGAGTTGACTGACCTTGAACCCAGTTATCTCTGAGGAATGTGGTGAAATCTTGCATTGTGGGTGCCAGTATTTCCTTTTGATTGCCTATCTGCAATGTCACTGTAAGCTATAAAGCAGAATGGAATTACATTTGTAAGCAGTCAATCCTATCTGCATTTTAAATTTCTCTGATTGAGCTAAGATTGGAGCTATAAATTTGGAGCTGACCCATGAAAAAGGATCATGATCAGCCATTTCAACTTTAGTCCATTTTACACATTATTGATAAGAAAAAAATTAATTCAATGGACCCGGCCATATCTGAAGCTGGCCTGTCAACTAATAATGAAATGTTTGTTATTTTGATGACATTCAATGATTTTAACATGCTAGTTCATTAACAATTTTAACACAATTGCATAGCTGCTAGTCTCTTGATTTTTACGGGAAATCACAATTTGTCCTGTTTTCTCAATAAAACAAGTGCAAATAATTCGATTTTTTACAAATTTCTACAAAATTTCTTTATTTATGGAATTTTAGAAAGATTATACAATACCCTACAATTTATAAAACATATAACGTGCAAATCAACCAAATTGTGTTGAAATTTGCAAAAAAGATCGCAATTCTCATATTCACAGGAAGCAAATCTGTTTTGCTAAAATCTTGTTACTAAGCATAAAAAATAGCATTTTTTAATTGAACCCAGAAATTTACTTAAATTACCCTTCAACAAAATGGCGAGATATAACATCGCAGTTCCAGTATCTGTGGGAAACATATTCATTCCACTAAAATCTTATTACGTGTTGTTAAACATTAAAAATTGTATATTTAAATTGAACTCCTATAAATTTATTTGAGCTATGGTTCAGCAAAATGCTGAGGAGAAAAACACAATCACAAATTGCAGGGGCCCAAATATGTGCTACTAAAATCTTGCTATCAAACATAAAAAATGTCACTTTAATTGATCCCCGAAATTTAATTGAGCTAACTTTCACCGAAATGCTACACCCCCCTCCCTAAAAAAAACTGATTAGTGGCTGTAAAATATGACTTAAGACAAACTTCTGCAAATACTAAACCCTTGCTAAAACAGACTTCCTGCATCTGCAGGATGCAAATTCATTTCGCTAAGGTTTTGTCATTTACACTATTTGTTATATTTTTGTATATTAGGTAACTAAATGCATTTTTGTTAATTATAATATCATGCAAATGTTTATAAATTAAAATTGTTTCATTAGAACAAATATTTTTGAATTCTCACTCAAGTTTTAAAAATCTCACTGAAATGTTAAAGTTCTCCAAAATTTTAATCATTCTTCACGTTTTAGCAGGCACATTGCTTATTTCCATGTCATCAAATTACTTAATTGCTCTTACTAGTAAAAAACTATTTTTGCTATTAGCATTTTTGATCACTAGCAAATTTTGTTACTAATTTTAAAAAATGAAATCATACCCTGGCAGTGGGTCAAGGACACTTTGGACAGGGATGCGGTAGCTGCAGGATATGGTCTCGAAATCATTCAAGTAATATTACTTTAGTAATGAACTTGATGGTATAGATGTTGATAAGGATTTTATAAATGATGATGACAGTGGTTCTTATGACGTGGGCATAGATGGAATTGCTGATATTTACATGACATGCCAATGACAGAGAAAGACCTGTTTTCAACTGTTTGGTGAGTTTTACTCGCACTTCAAATGGTTCCGATGAAGTTTTTGTTTTGAAAATTAAATTTTATTATTTATATATATATATATATATATATATACTCCCTCATCAACTGTTATAGATTTCAATTTTTATCCCCCAAATTTATCACTTATACCAAATGAAAGCAACATCTCATGTAGTGTTAACTTTTTAGATTTAACTCTCTCTCTTGATATGGATTTTTCAATTTTATCAAATATTTTTGACAAAAGGAAAAGCTTTACATTTAAAATTCACAAGGTTATCAATTTAACTCCTGTATGAGTAAACAAGTATATAAAAATATTTTAATTAATCAATTTCATAGGATTTTTAGGTTCTGTGAAAATCCACAATTTAGTAGCTATCTAACTAATTTATTACAATACTGTAAGGCTGAATCCTATCCAGATAATTTTGTTAATTATCACTATAGAAATAGAGATTTTAAACTCAATTTATAAATTTGTCACTTATCATTGTAGTCATTTTTTTTAATTACTATTATAACTTTTTATGCATATACAGTACAGGATCTATTATCCGGACTGCTTGGGACTTCAAGCATTTTGAATAAAGGGTTTTTACGTAATTCAGAACACCTTTGCTAGAACTTACTAGAATGGTCTAAAATGTTATAGAAAGTTATAATGCATTTTAAAAACATGTATTAAATGAAGTTTTTTTACAATCTATATGACAAAATATACTTGGTTAACTAAACTGAAAATTACATGTAATTATAGAATCAAATTTAGTGATTAAGAAAATTTTTGAAAGAAAAAAAATGTCTGGAAAAGTTGATTATTCAGGCTAATTATTAGAAGGTTTTTTTTTGTTTTTTGAACATTTCAATTAAAGTGGGCCCTCACCATATTCATCTCCTAATGCAGTAGTTCCCAAACTGGGGTCCGCGACGAGGTTTTAGAGGGTCCGCGAACAACACCCAATATTTAACTAATAAATAGTTAGCTTTAAAAAAATAAAATTCATTATTTTTCTCCACTCTTTTTTTCATTTTATTTTTTTAAATAAAATAATAATGAACTTTTTTTCTAAATAACTTTGAATTAAATACATTGATGAAATTAATTTCGAACTGATAGGTTATATCTTCAAACAGAATTAAATTGTTTGGGAGTAGGTTTCGTTTTGGCACAATGCCATGATTAACGGTGACGATACTCTGTAGCTCGGACGTCAAAGTACTTGTAACTTCGAGCATTAATACTACTAGAGACCGGATGATGTCAGCTTTGAATAGAGGGGGGCTTAGCGAATATCTCCCGCCTCTCCCGCATTGATTTACGCGGGTGCTCCCGCGGAAAGTCACGTGACATAGCTACTAGCTATGTCACGTGACGTTCTTCACTAACATACTTTCAACCCTGCAGATATTTGTTAATTATTTGATAAAATGGATCGTTGGTTAAAATTAGGTGCTTCAAAGGTGCTTCAAATTCACCAACAACTCTCTTACACCACAAGAAGATTTTTTAGCGGATCTCTCATCGGATTGTTCTCTAAAATTAATGCTCTCACAAGCAAGACAAGTACAATTAGCTGACTTCTGGTTATCAGTAATGGCTGACTATTCTCAGCTTGCAAGAAAGGCTCTTAAGTGCTTAACTCCCTTTCCCACAACTTACTTGTGCAAAACAGCTTTCTCCCACCTGAGATATTTAAAATCTAAGTTGAGAAATAGACTTGAAGTTGAAAGTGATTTAAGACTGAAATTATCAGACATTAAACCAAATATTATTAAGCTAATTGCAAGAAAGCAGCATCACTGTTCACACTAAATTATGCTTGTTGTATATAACCAATAGAAACACGACCTTGCAATATGGTTTTAAGGGGTCCGCAAAATTTATTTTTTCTCTGAGGGGGCCCGCGGACACAAAAGTTTGGGAACCACTGTCCTAATGTTTTAGTAGAAGTACCCTTTGTTCATACTTTTCAAAATGATCATTTTATCTTTTATAGATAATGAAATATGTTTTCTTTTAGAACTCACTGCATCAGATGATGATCGTTTGGACATAATTCAGACCAAAAATGTTAACTAGGAATTTTTTATTTTTTGATCATTTACTCTGTAAATTTTCAATCATCGTGATCACGATATTTCGGTCTTTTTTCCCATTATATTATTGGACATTATGAATGCTTTTATTTTAAAATTTCCCCAATATATTTATTTCATAACAAATAAATTCTTTATCCTCTTAAAGAAATTTGATTTTTTTTAATATTTCGACGTTTTTGAATTTAAGAAATGTCGTTTTGTATCGCTAAAAATATGACGCTTTATTACAATACTCTAATTTTTCGATGAACAGGGAGGGGGGATGAACAATCCTTGGCCGCAGGTAAGATGAATATGGAACCAATTTAACTTTGAATTTATTATTAACTATTTGAATTTATTATTTGAATTTATGTTAACAATTGAACATTTCTAAAATCGCAACTATGCAAACATTTTAGGAATCCATACATTTTTAGTTTTATACATCGTCGATGAGAGATTAATAACTCAAAACAGGGTATAATCTATAAAAGGAAATCTTAAATTTGTCTGAGCAAAAAACTGTAGTGCATCGAGATTTTAAAAATTGTGAAATTCTTGCGATCTAGCTTTAAAAATAATACGAAATATGTCCCGGTTAGTATCCTTCAAACACGCTATTTTAGTCAATACTACACCCATTCATAATTTCCATATGGTCCTTTATGGACCGTGAGTATGACGATTAAAGTAGAATAATAATATATAACATTGCAGTATCGGCAATTCAGCTTGGAAAAGAATTCTCCCTTCCCCAAGGTTGATGTTCTTTATTCACGCCGGACGCCCAGATTTCAGTTTGCTTGCACCTGTCCCGAGCGAATTCTCTAAACTCTTTCATATAGATTAATTCTTTTAATTTTTTTTTTAGTATGAAAAACATGCTATACTTAATATTTAATTAACAAATTCACATGCTAAAAATAGCGAGGACAATTTCACACAGTATTTTTTTAGCGAGTGATCCTTTCATGCATCCACTTTAGGGAACCCTTTTAAATTTGAGGAAGGTGTAAAAATAATGACAGACCTATTAGTACCAAAGAGCTAGATTACTCTTCAAAGCAGTGTAGTTACTCCTTCATACTGCGTGTAAAAGTGGGGGGTGTCTAGGTCAATGCATGGAGCGTGGCAAAGACTACACCATGGCATGTCGTAAAACACATCGGTGATTAAGGGGAGGGGTTAGATAGGAATGTGGATTACACTCATTCTCAGTTGTAAATGCAGTAAATTACAATCGCCTTGTAGGGGAGAACAATTACAGAAGAGCCGTAGCAGTATCGTAGCGATTGTTGACATATTTTTGTTACTCCACAGGTGGGATTGTTTAGGGAAAAGGGTAATTTTAAGCTATCACAGAGTTTGGCCAGTAGTCAGGATTGTGTTAATCGCCAGTTTTTCAAGTTTAATCATCATGTGGCAACTGGTGAGAGGGAATTTTAAGCTTTACATGGACTTAATGATTTCGCTTTTACCTCCATGATCCTTGTCGTTTCCCTCCTCGTCGGAGCTATTTTTAGCAACATTTCCGGTGTGGAGAGTACGGATTCAGAGAGACCTTTGTTTATGTTAGGATCGCAAACAGTTGAAGTGAGAAAAATGTAAGTTTCAACGCATCATTTTATTAGATTGATATTGCTAATTAAGGCAAAAATTCATTTGGCGGAATTTTAAACAAAAAACCGCTATTTGGTGCAATTTTTGGCAAATAATCACTTGTTGGCGCAGAATTTGGCATTATTTTGCTGAATTCTGGTTTTGGGAGTATCCGGATATTGGGACGCCGAATAAAAGGTCGCATACTGTACTTCTTGCATTAATATTTATAAATATTCTTGGAGTTTTTTATTAATCATTGTGATAAGTTTTAGATGCATTTTATTTAACAATAGTTTTTTATTAAATAATTTAATTATTTATTTCTTCATTTCTTTAATTTTTGGAGTTGTAATTTATTTGTATATCAATTGAGTAACAATCTTCTTCAAGAGTATTTCCAAAAATTCTCATCAGATGATGCTATCTGGAATTCTATCAAGTATTTTTCTTGTGTTAGTTTCTTGCTATATTCGTCATCAAGACTGAAGGGATCATATATATCTGAATTTTGATTTCTAATTACATCCTTATTAATTAATATGTAAAATATTGTTATATTTAGTTTTTGTACTATCATCCTCCCCGTTCCATTTTTCTCTTATGATTTCCATTATTATTTCTATTTTATAATGTGTCGGATCTTTTTATGATGTTTCAACCATGTGGTTGCATCATAATACAAAACACATTTAGAACCTCTGTGGATGTAAAGATCCTTGATAAGTAGCATCTACAGAGGTTCCATCCAATTTCATCCATTCAATTTACATCCTTTTTTCATTAACATTTTTGTCATTTTATGTTTTGGACTGCCAGCATTTACCATTCCTTTGATGCACATGCTTACATTGTATGCATCACTCTTGTAAACTGTTAATTTAATTCCCATGTTTTATTAATTATATCACCTTTTAGTTTAAAATTAAGATAAATTTTAATTCTCTGGTATCATTGTTTTCCTTTTGTTAGATATTATATTTCAAAACCTCTTTGATGGATATCATTTAACCTCATTAATGTTATTGAACTAGGGTATGCTAATTTTCATGTTCTAAATATTAGCTTCCTTTTCTATATTTTTATTATATATATATACATATACTAGCTGCCTTCGGTGACCAGCCTGTTCATTACCCTTGAAAATTCTGACCATGGCAAACTCGCTGGCACCATAACCCCATGGAGTTAACAAAGTTTGTTTTAGTTTAATGACGTTAAAACTAATAATGACATTTTAAGATGAAAAATAATGTTCTAGGTGGGGTTATTGAAAATTGATTTGTAAAGTGAATTTATTCTAATGTTTGTTAACTGTGAGATTCTGAGGATTTCTGTACCTGTAACCCTAGGAAAGGGATCCCTTTGATGTGTACTCACAGCCGGGATCAGCTGCTCCTATGTTTTTTATAGAGGTATGCTCCTCTATTTTTTGTTTTACATAAATGAAATTGTATCCGTTTGTCTGCATTTTTAGTATTGCATCACAAATGACATGAAAGTATTTTTGAGATTGATGATGTTGAATGTGAATTTAGTATTTAAGAAATAACGATGCTGCTCCGTGGAAAATGTTTTTTTTTAAAGATTGTCCCCACCACCACCCGATGCATAAATGCACCGCGACAATCTCCATAACTTTCTTTTTATTTATTTTTTTATTTCTTCAGTGTTTAAGGTTTTTCATTGTGGTCCCAACCACCACCTGATGTAAACAATACATCGCCACAATTCAATCCAGTATAATGAGCCAAAACCTTATAAAAAGCAAACACTTATTCGGTTTTTAATTGTCCCTAGGCCAAAAACCGTATAAAAAGTAATCACTGATGACATTGCAAAGTGACGTCAGAACCGTAACGTCATAACCTCGCCCACCTCCCATCCACCATAGAAGCATTGTGCGTCTGCGCACGCATGTGGGTGAAAAATCGATCACCTCCTTCGCGGTTTGGCCGATAAATTGAAAATCATTACTTCCTTAAAATCTGGATCATCAGGCTACATTTTATTATTTCTTGATCTAGATGGGGGGCTTGTAAGAAAGCCTGATCTTTGAACTTTCTAAAAAGTAAATTATTAGTCAAAATTGTCGGTACTTTTCCCAACGCAGAGATTTAAAAACGAAAGTTCGTTTATTTGAGCCGAAAGTAACTTTTGTTTGAAAATCTTTAAAAAATATTAGAATTTGTCCCTGAAATTTGAAAGTGATATACTTTCACTTACAATTGTCTGGTCTTTCCGGTCGTGTGATTTGTTCTTGTCTACGAGTCTGGATGGTGGCGAAAAAAGGGAAAAAACAGTCAAAATCGCATAAAACATTAAATAACAAAAATAATAATTCAAATTTTAAAAATCGGTTTTCACATGTCACCTTCCCCCCCCCCCCCCCCCCCGGGTCTCCGATTGCCAAGTTTTGTAGCTCTGCAACGTGCGGTCTCTGAACCTATAATGTATAAGACAGACACACAGACAGACACTGCCTTTTATAATATAGACCACTAATCAATCCAGCATAATGAGCCAAAAACCTTATAAAAAGCAAACACTAATTCAGTTTCTAATTGTCCCTAGGCCAAATACCATATAAAAAGCAAACACTTGTTCAGTTTTTAAATGTCCCTAGGCCAAAAACCGTATAAAAAGCAATCATTGATGACATTTGCAAAGTGACATCATAACCTCATCAGAACCGTGACGTCATAACCTCGCCCACCTCCCCTCCACCATAGAAACATTGTGCGTCTGCGCACGCATGTGGGTGAAAAATCGATCACCTCCTTCGCGGTTTGGCCGAGAAATTGAAAATCATTACTTCCTTAAAATCTGGATCATCGGGCTGCATTTTATTATTTCTTGATCTAAATGGGGGGCTTGTAAGAAAGCCTGATCTTTGAACTTTCTAAAAAGTAAATTATTAGTCAAAATTGTCGGTACTTTTCCCAACGCAGGGATTTAAAAACCAAAGTTTGTTTATTTGAGCCGAAAGTGACTTTTGTTTGAAAATCTTTAAAAAATATTAGAATTTGACCCTGAGATTTGAAAGTGATATACTTTTACTTACAATTGTCTGGTCTTTCTGGTCGTGTGATTTGTTCTTGTCTACGAGTCTGGATGGTGGCGAAAAAAGGGAAAAACAGTCAAAATCGCATAAAACATTAAATAACAAAAATAATAATTCAAATTTTAAAAATCGGTTTTCACATGTCACCTTTCCCTCCCCACCCCGGGTCTCCGATTGCCAAGTTTTGTAGCTCTGCAACGTGCGGTCTCTGAACCTATAATGTATAAGACAGACACACAGACAGGCACTGCCTTTTATAATATAGACCACAAATCAATCCAGCATAATGAGCCAAAAACCTTATAAAATGCAAACACTAATTCAGTTTTTAATTGTCCCTAGGCCAAAAACCGTATAAAAAGCAATCATTGATGACATTTGCAAAGTGACATCATAACCTCATCAGAACCGTGATGTCATAACCTAGCCCATCTCCCCTCCACCATAGAAACACTGTGCGTCTGCTCACGCATGTGGGTGAAAAATCGATCACTTCTTTCGCGGTTTGGCCAAGATCCCCCCCCCCCCCCCCAGGTCTCCGATTGCCAAATTTTGTAGCTCTGCGACGTGCGGTCGCTGAGCCTATAATGTATAAGACAGACGCACAGACAGACACTGCCTTTTATTATATAGACCATAAATCAATCCAGCATAATGAGCCAAAAACCTTATAAAAAGCAAACACTAATTCAGTTTTTAATTGTCCCTAGGCCAAAAACCGTACAAAAAGAAAACACTTATTCAGTTTTTAAATGTCCCTAGACCAAAAACCGTATAAAAAGCAATCATTGATGACATTTGCAATGTGACATCATAACCTCATCAGAACCGTGACATCATAACCTATCCCACCTCCCCTCCACCATAGAAACACCGTGCGTCTGCTCACACATGTGGGTGAAACATCGAGCACTTCTTTCGCAGTTTGGCCGAGGAATTGAAAATCATTACTTCCTTAAAATCCGGATTGTGCGGCTACATTTTATTATTTCTTGACCAGATTGGGCTTGTAAGAAAGCCTGATCTTTGAGCTTTCTAACAAGTAAATTATTTGTCAAAATTGTCAGTACTTATTTTTCCGATGCGAGGATTTAAAAACGATAGTTCATTTATTTGAGCCAAAAATGACTTTTGTTTTAAAATCTTTAAAAAATATTAGAATTTGTCCCTGAGATTTGAAATTGATATATTTTTACTCACAATTGTCTGCTCTTTCCGGTCGTGTGATTTGGTTTTTTTTACGACGTCTGGATGGTGGTGAAAAAAGGGGGGGAAATGGTCGAAATCGCATAAAACATTAAATAACAAAAATAATAATTCAAATTTTAAAAATCGGTTTTCACGTGTCACCTTCCCACCCCCGGATCTCTGACTGCCATATTTCGTAGCTCTGCGACGTGCGGTCGCTGATCCTATAGTGTATAAGACACACACAGAGACAGACAAACATTGTCTTTTATTATTATAGATATACACTGCTGGACAATTGCTAAGGACAGATCACAAATTGCAATGTAGCACAATATTAAGCGGGAGTGGAGGCCCAGCAGGATAAAATATTGTTGCCACACTGTTTGGACATTAGAATAAAGATCATTTATTGTTCTGGAATATACAGAAGGTTTTGAAACATCTGAAAGGAAAAAAAGTGTTCATTTGATGCTGTGTACGGAGAAGTGGAAAAATGCATATGAACAACAGCAGGCACTTTTGAGAAAGGTATCAGTACAGGATATGTCCACCGTTTAGTGCAATGCAACATTCCACATATCGTATCATTCCTTTGCACAATATTATCCAGCAGCTGTTGAGGCAAGTCACCCCACTTCTCTGTCAGTGCACGTATGAGGGTGTTCTTGTTTGTTGGATGATATTTTCGACCTGCAAGTCGCCTCCCCAAAGCATCCAAAACATTTTCAATGGGGTTTAGATCTGGAGAACTTGCTGGCCATACGAGGCATTGAATACCCTCACTGACTAGACAATCCTGAACAGCGAGTGTTCGATTACATGGTGTGTTGTCATTCATGAAAACAAATTTATGACCGACGGCACCACAGAAAAGGCGAACATGAGGCAGTAGAACTTCATCAATGTATTGTTAGGACTCAAGGCCATTGATCATGATGCCGGCCCATATCATGATACTGCATGTCGGATATAGGTCCCTTTCCTGGATATTTTCTGGATGATAAGCAGTACCACTCTCACGCCAGATCAGTTGGCGTCTACAATCTGATGACAGACTGAACCTACTCTCATCTGAGAATAGTACACAAGCCCAGTCCTATTCGGTCCAATTTCGATGCTCACGACACCATTGCATACGGGTTGTAAGGTGCAGTCTGGACAATGGGGTACACACAACAGGTCTGCAGGTGCATAGTCCTCCTTCTCCCAAACGTCTGGCTACAGTTTTTCAGGAGATCCGCTGTCCTGTGGTAGAAACTGATTTGCCACCTGCTGAGCTGTGGTGCGCCGGTCCCTTTTTGCTGATAGAACAATGTACCTGTCTCCTGCAGGTGTCATACTTCTAACACGACCTCCCCCGTGACGCTTGCTGCATATTACTGTTGTTTTAAATGCTTGCCACAGTCGTGAAACAACGCTGTAGGCGATGTCGAACTCCCTGACAACATCTGTTATTTTTCGCCCTTCTTCGATCTTTCCAATAATACAGCCACACATAAGATCATGTAAGTGATATCAGGAAGACATACTGAAAATTTCATATTCGTCAATTAAATCTTTCCCGTAAAACTTTCACTTGGAACAACAACTGTTCACACGCGTCAAATCCTTTAAATCTCTTATCAGCGCTATCACGTGACGAACAGGCTTGGAAATGAAAAATTTACATAACCACACTTCTTACTGTATCCCCCACTTAATCTAATTTTCCACATTTTGCTTCCTTTCATTTTCTGGTTGCTATGGGTGATAGTGTCATCCGTCTTTAGCATTTGTCCAGTAGTGTATATATATATATATATGTGTGTGTATATATATATATATTCTGAAATGCTTGATTTCGAGAGACAAGTGTCTGGTTGGAGAGATTGAATTTGGAGAGACAAGTGTCTGGCCCAAACAACCCCCCTTCTACTTTACAACTCTAACTTTAATTGGACATTATTCAAAATATTTTATGAACTTGCTTCAAATAATGCACAATTTAAACAAAAGTTGCTTGGTAGTGAATTGTTTGAGTAGGCACTGATGTCCCAAATTCCCTTTGTGCTTCGCCACTGGGGACTATTCATTCCTGGTTGGAGATCCAATTTTGAGGAATCCAATTTTGTTCTGAGTTTGGTTTCAGACCTGCACATTCTAATATTTCTTCTTTATTTAACCGTATTCAGTCTGATAAACTGGGTGATAGGGATGACTTTAAAAGCTTTGCTGGGGTGTATGTTGTTCCCCTGTTGTCCACCGATAGTAATTTTAAATTTTATATTGGAAGTACTAAACACACCGTTGGCATCCGTTTAGCAGAACATGTTCGGGATGTGAGGGATAGTAAACTTTCTACGGATCTTGCTCAATTTGTTGTTAAAGATAATTTTCAGCCACTTTTTGAAAAGACTTTCCTTTTGATGCATTATAATAATCCTCGTGATATTCTCCTTTTTGAATCCCTTTTTATTTATATTTACTGTGCGTCCGTTTGTAATTTTGACCCCGTTATGAATTTGAGTTACGCTTGACGACTCATTCTCGACTCCATGCAATTCAAGTCTCTGCAAGGTTATCTTTGACGTCTTCTTCTTTGGGATTATGCTTGATTGCCACCCCCCCCCTTTTTTCGATTTCTGTAATTAAATTGCAATTTAATATACTGTTCTTCTGTTGTTAAAATTTTTGAAAAATTGTTTACGGTTTATCCTTGTCTAAACGTAGATTCTTTTTTTTTGTAAATTGTATTTATGCAAATTTTGTCGCTATATCGGGTCTATATATGAACGATTCAAACTTTATTTCCGTGTAGCCACTGATGAAGAACATACTTATGCTCGAAAGCGCTATGGCCTTTTTTAAACTTTTGTATATCTTAAGGAAGTGAAATAAAGACCTTCTGTTATGGATGTGTGTTTAATTTTCCTATGATGCATTCATGTTCTGGGGGGGTCTGATATGTGATCTATCTTAAACTTAATTTCCTATTTTTTTACCCTATTCTAATAATTTCCTTATATATTACTATATATTGTAGAGAAAGTAAAAAGAGGATAATGTTCAAATTACCCATAGTACAGATGAACAGCACAAATTGTTTACATTGATAATATAAATGTTAATTTAATTATTAATTTAAATTGTCTTTAAATTGTTACTTTTGGAACTTTGAGCAAGTACCTTTCTTTGAACATAGCTGTAGTCTAAAGCATTTATTTTTCTGTTTGGATGTCCACGTATGACTAGCAGAACTATTTTCCTTCTTTTTTAGATGTAGTCTAAAAGTTGATGCAGTTGAATCATTTATACTTTCCTTTAACTATTCACAGCATCATGGGGAAATACTGTGTACTTAGGCTTTGTTACTGTCTTCGTCAGATGTAGTATTTTAATTCACGAAGTATTTGAGACTCAGCCAAAGGGAAATCAAGCATTACAAGAAAAGCATTATTTATATATCTGTTGGTTGATATCGCATCTAAGTATCTTTTCAATTAATATATGTAAAAAATAAGAAAAGATAATACTCCTTCACATTTCCCATAGCATAAATGACATTTGTTTTGAATTTGTATATAGCCTAGAATTAAATGTTGTCTAAACACCTATTCTTCTGTTTATTTGTTTTGTCAGGTTTATCAATGAAAAGAGCATATAAGGACATGAGCTGAACTAGAAAATTTCAGCCCCTTATTTTATATCTCGGATGTTTTTTGGAGAATATCAATTCTTTTTTTTTTAGGTTTATAAAGAAGATTAATATCTTTTGAGCTTCATACGGAGAATATCATTGTCTATTTGTTATATTCTGATGACACGCTAAGGAATAAATAAATGTTCATCACTTGACTGTATAATTTGTTAGGATGTGTAATATAAATATCCCTAATACACTTTACAAATATTAATATACTGGTTAAATAATAATATTGGTGTTCTGCTAGACTTTAGAAAATTGCCATTCATTCATATTTACATTTCTGACAATGTTGTACATCATTCAACATCATTTTTGTCAATTTAGTAGAATTTTCAAAAAGTTACATAATTTGTTGCCAAATGGGATAAACAGATGGACAGACATTTTCAAAATACATATGCTATACCATCTTCTAACAAAACCCCATTAATTTACTCTCTTAACAAAAGTTAAGATCTCTTAACAAAATGTAGATGTGACATGAACTATACGAAACACACACAAAACACTATATTTTAAATAAAAGATATTAAATTAATAATTTCCTCAACACATCAAGGGTCATCAAAGAAATTAAATCTAATTAATTGTGTAGATTTTCTGAGTCATTGAATTTCTTACAATTTGTCAACATTTCCATCGATTTGGCTATGCTTTGTCAGTTTTGCAACATTTTCCCAAAGTCACCATGGTTGCCAAATTTATCGCCAAGTAGAACATGTACAGACAGACAGACTTAAAAAAATTGAAAAATACTTAATATATCATCCGTTTATTAATAAGTTTGAATTCAAATCCATTCATATAATTTTAAAGTGAAATCCCACTTATTTATGTTTTATTTTTAAATGTTATCAATGTGGTGCCATTTTCTTTTATTTAGTGTTGTTCTCATTATTTTGGTGGCATTTTAAAAAGTCACTAATGTCACCAAATTTGTTGCCAAGTTAGACAGATGTCACGTACAGACACACACACACACACACACACCCACACACACAGATCCTATTAAAACATACTTAATACATCAATTTATTAATTAGTTTGAATTCCAATCCATTCATAAAATTTGAAATCAAGATCCTGCTTGTGTTTTGATTTTAAATTTTATCAATTTGACATCATTTTCATCAATTTGGTAGTATTTTTATCAATTTTGTGACATTTTCATCAATTTAGCAACAAAGTAAAAAAGTTGCCAAATGTTTCGCCAGATGTTCCCCAGTTCGATAATTAAATTGCTCTAATTGAGGGGATAAGTTAAAGTAGCTGAATATTTTCCTAACTCGGTAAATCATTTTGTAATGTATTGGTGATTTTGTAACTTATTGGCCATTTTGTAATATATTTTGTAAGGGATCTATTATCCGGAATGCTTGGGACTTTGGACTTTCTGGATAAGGGTTTTTTCGTAATTTGAAACAATTTTTTTCTACTATGTTGTTGTAGAAAATTATAATTAAATTTTTAAGCATAAATGTATTACATAAAACTTTATTTTGTAATGAAAAATATACTTACCATATATACTCGTGTATAAGTCAACCCTCCTACTTTTAGAGAAAAAAATTGGAAAAAATCAAAAACTCTCATATAATTCGATCCCAATAAGAGAAAAAAATAAATTTTCAATAAATTATTCTAAAATTCTTGAAAACGATATATATATATATATATATATATATATATAATAAAATTTAATTTCCACAATAAAAACTTTATCAAAACCCTTTAAAATCCAATTCCAAACAAGTAGGCCTATGACATATGAGCGTTGTCTTTCATCCATTTTGGGTACTCTCGTTCTCGTGTGACAAGCTCCAGATATACTTTTATTCCCAGCACGCAGCTTCCTCAAAACTGATGAGAGACCGCACATTTCTGTCTCTCAAGCATCCTTGATCAACCACACAATAAAAACAATATCTAGCTTCTGTATGTTATTTGAGCCGCTTTTCTTCGTTAATCCCCAACACAGTTATTAGATGCTCTCTTCAATAAACAAAACAAAATAGCACTTTCAACTTAAAATCCTGCATTATAGTTTTAAACAATCCGTGTTACAGAATTATGTCTGAAAAGAGCCATTTTTTGTCGAAAACGATCGGCCATAATCCTTGAAGCAAGAGATGAACATTGAACGAAAATGTATGTATATTTTTTGATGACATAATACACTGGTAGTCCGGAGCATCGGGAGGGCAGTGACTCACAGAAGAGTTTTTAAGTGTAGAAAAATTCGGATGGTGCGATTGCATAATTACTACCACATCTTTTTAGGATGGATTGCCTCATAGAAAAAAAAAGAACTTTTAGACTTTATTTTTTTTAGGCTCCACGTATAAGTTGATTCCTCCCACTTTGAAGCTTTTTCTTTGTCACAAATTTCTTGACTTATATGCGAGTATATATGGTAATTCAATAAAATTATATACTTTTAAAATATATATGTATTTAAATTAGAATCAGAACTAGTTATTGAAAAAAATTATGAAAAACAGTCAAAACATGAAAAAAGTTTATTATTGAGACTTGATAAAACACAAGTTCATACTAAAGATAACATTTATTTATTTTTAATAAAATTATAACCCCCATATTTATAGATGGGAGATTTTATTATATCCTCTCAAAATGTCTATATTTCAAATGTATAAATTTTTGTTTTCATACATTTTTCTGGAAAATATTCCTTCATTTTATTAACTACATGTTTGAAAAGTAATTTTCCTACATAAAATTATTAATAAAATCTTCAAATTATTAATAAAATCAATCAGTGCAAATAGATTTCAAAAATTAATTGTATTTACAATAAAACGAAATATAAATAGGATCGTATACAAATGCTGATTTTCATGACATTGCCTGATAATCTTTTCCAAATTTCCAACAAATAAATAAAACACATTTAGAACTTATCAACATATGAATTTAAAATTTTGGGCCATTGCTGCCGAGTGAGCTATTTTCATTAAAGGAAAAAAAGGAAACTTTCTTCTTAAACACTTCAAACACCAAGAGATTTGCATATTTACCCGAAAATCAGCAGAAAATGTACAAATCAGATTCTTGTGAGAAAACGGCAGTGTCTAAAGAAATCGAAAGGAGATTAGTTTTAAATTATGTTTCTCGGCATTTTGGACAACAATAACCTAAATTTATTTCAGAAATTGGGATTTTAAAATACATTTTTAAACATTATGTAAAAAAAAAAATATATCGGACCAAAATTCCATTGCACAAACATGGGAGTGATATACTTAGAAATCTGCATAAACTGAGCACTGTGGTGCAGAAATGCGAAGTTTGTCATAATAAATTTTTGGAAAATAATAATTTTTTGTGAAAAAAAACATCGGACAGATCTCTTGGATCTAACAAGAAATGAGCAAGCCCTTCGTAATTTAAGAATTGTTATATGGAGGTAACAATCTCGGTGCCCCTTTTAGTGATTTATGCCAAATTTAGAAACTTTTTATGAAACCTATAATATGTTATGTCCAAGAAAAACAAGATATTAATGAATTACACGGGCATAAATTTCCCTTGTTGCATGGATTAACAGTGCAGGTGACTGTAAATTTTCGGTGGCCGAATTTACGGCAATTTTCTATAGGGAAACATAGATAAACTGTAATTCTTATTATGAGTAGAAACTATAAAAAAATTGGTGGAAAATAACACTTCTTATTATTTGGCAAAATTTAAAAAAAAAAATACTATTTTGACCAATGTTTGACGAAAATATGTTTGTTGGTGCAAAATTTGGCATTATTCTGTTTCCAGTTTTGAGAGCATTCCGGATATCGTTACGCCAGATGAATGATCCTGTATTGTACAGTATAACGTCCAAAATTCTGAATTATTAAAAACTCTGACACTAGCATAAACTTTTTTTTAAGGGACAGATTGATTATTCAACCATTCACCCATAAACTATAAAATATAGTTGAACCCTTTTAGCACCGTAAGTAAGAACAAGAACATAAGAAATCTCCCCTCTTTGAAAATGTGAAAGAACTAACTGCTCTCTCAAAGGAGATCCCTGCAACTACCTGATTGGTATGTGGAAAACCACACGTCCCGTAAGGACGCTAAGTAGGCCGTTCACGTAAAGTGGAGTAAGTAAAAAAATACATAATACAAGTAATTAAAATGAAGAGACTTAATTTAAGAACAATAACAAAAAATTATTTATTAAGATAAAACCTCATTTAGCATTTTAACATCTGTAATTAACATACTATCATCCTTAGTGTAATACATTAAGATATATAAATTCCCTTCATTCTATTATCAGAATATGAGTTTTACAATTATTACCTATCCAGGTACATTAAATCACTAATCTTACATGCCATTGTCTTATGGCCCAGGTTAACCTTATTTAGAGGGTTCAGAGAGTCAAAAAGAAGCCTTCGTGTAAAAATATGTATAGAAAGGTCCTACCTCTGCCATCATCGAAGTACCCCGAACTTGTCGGCTCGCTCATCGTTGCACCGTTCCGCCGAGTTCGCTCTTCTCCCATCTCTCTCGCGACCGTTCGTTTTCACCGCCAAAATTCAAGTTCTCGATTTCAAAATTTTAAAGTGCAAAGTTGCTCTCTGTCTCTTCCCTCTTTACAAGGCGCCCTTGTCCATAATTGGCCAAGTAAATTAACAGCTACGCCCTTCAGCTATATTATTGGTCAAGGCCCCCCCTGAAATATAAGATATGAAGTCTGCTGTTTTAAATTGTTGAAAGTTCTCACGAGAATTTTCCCATGGTCCAAGTGATATGAATTGACCTCTCGGGTCAGGAAGTTCAACCCCTTCTGTTTAGGCCAACGACCGTATCGTGCTGAAAACACCGGTTCTCGTTAGATCACCGAAGTCAGGCAGCATCGGGCGCGGTTAGTACTTGGGTGGGTGACCACCTGGGAACACCGCGTGTTGTTGGCTCTTTTTGGGCGCGGCAGCCCAGTGGTTAGCGCGCGATTCTCGCCGCTGCCAGAACTGCCGCCGTGTTCATGCGGAGTACGATCACGTTAAACATGTGGGTCCGTAAGTCCTTCCGAGAGGTTGGTGGTAGGGGAAGGAGGGTACGGTCCCTGTGGATGCCTCCCCCACTGGGTTCCGGTCTAAATTGGGTGGCACTTCCCGGCCGTCCAAACAGTTACCTTACACCTTTCTGGTAGGTCGGACGGTCTGGGTCTCAACAACAACCCCTTCCATTTGTCATAGCACCTAATACTAACATGAACTTGAGAAGCCTCCTCTCTTTTTCGAAACCATGTCCGGTGCAGCTGCGTTAGAGGGAACATTATACTTATTGCCTTACTGCATGAGGGATCGTCCGCTTAGGTCTACTTCCTCTATCAAAAGAGCAATGTTCTATTGGGATTGCAAATTACAATATAACAATTACCCTTCTTCCCCCCCAAAATTTGGTGGGAAAAAAGCCAATTACAAAGTGACCAGCTCATAGTTGCTGCAGGCATGTCCACTGTGTAGTCCAACAACTCGTCTTGCTATCATCTGTATCTTCTGTAAAAATACACTATATACACATATACACAATTCATATTATCATATATACTATTACATGCCATCAAAAGAACACAAAAATACTATATAAAAATACAATTCTCAATGTGTCTGGAAATGACGATATCTGTGTCGTTCAGCTGTACTTAATATAGATTGAAAGTTTATTCATGTAAGCACAAGTTCGTCCACTGTTGATACGTCTTTTTTTTATAGTTCAACACAGGTTCAACGTGTATATCTGCAAAATTGTTCACATATGATAACCAAAATCACTTTGACTGTCAATTGGATAATTGTTGGAATCAGGGACTAACACGTATGGCCCCTAATAATAGCACTTTGTCCCCTCGTAGTTATGGTGGAATCATTTTTTTTGTAGCACAACAACTTTGGCCGTACCTTTTCGGAAAAAGTGTAAAATATCTCTCCTTTGAAATATACACCGATATCACTGCACAATTGGGAACCGCTGAACTGTAAATCGCTCCACTGCTGGGACTCGTTGAAGAACTGGACCGCTGTCTAACTGGAATTCGCTGAACTGTAAATCGCTGAACTGCTGGGACTCGCTGAAGAACTGGACCGCTGTCTAACTGGGATTCACTGAACTGCTGGGACTCGCTGAAGCACTGGACTGCTGTCTAACTAGAATTTGCTGAACTGTAAATCGCTGAACTGAAGTCGCTGACCAATTGAGAATCTTTGTACACCAGGAATTGTTGAGCAACTGGAATCGCTGATCAACAGGAATTGCTGACCATTTGAGAATCGTTGGGCAACTGGATCTGTACGCTGTTTCATGTTTTGTTTAGGCCAATCAATACATATAAATTACACTCAGGCTCAATAAAATACTCTCCTCTCTTAAAAGTCTCCTAAGTATACTTTATAAAATTCACTATCCCTATTTTAATTTGGCACTGCACAAGAAACATAAAAAAAAAGAACTCTTTTTTTTTCTCTTTTTTTTTTTCTCAAACCCATTTAAATTTGGTAACATCCTCAAAATTACCCCATTCAAATTCCTACCATTTATATACTTTGTATCCTTCCATTTTATATATACATTTTTATTTAAATTTGTTGCTCTACTAAAACTTAAATTCTTCAAATTCCTACAATTTATATATTTTATATCTTTCCACATTATATATATACATTTCTTATTTAAATTTGTTACTCTATTCAAACTTAAATTCTTCAAATTCCTACAATTTATATATTTTATCTTACATTTCTCCGCCTTATATTTTATACATTTTTTTTTTCATCCTATCCATTTAAATTTGATACCTTGCTCAAACTTAAAATATTCAAATTCTTACACTCTCTATACATTATACCTCACCACTCTTATTTTATATATATATTTCTCACTTCATCATGTGTTCTCAACCGAACATGCCATAAATATAACTCATGTACATACTTATAATAATAATACTTAGACAATTACACTATTCTCTCAAATACTACCAAAATAAAACTTATACACACTCCAAAATTTCCGCACAATATTTTAAAATTTTCCTATAATTTCTCTGAGATGAAAGAAAAACTCATGCAATCATTCAATTACCATCCTACTGAAACTCTTATTAACCCACTGCGATTCTATATTATAGTATACATAATTATACATTTTCTTTCATATATCACCTGGTTCAATCCAAATCCCATACTTGGATACACAATTTCCTGAATTCATTAAATTATTCACTTTCCCACCTAATGAAACCGTATTTAAATTTCTCTGTAATTCTTATAACTCACTGAAATTCTATCATTGCATACATAATTACAAATTTTCTCTCAAATATCATCTAACTCAATTCAAATCCCATACTTGAATACCAAAATGTACATTTTCTTTTCATATTCCTTCTAACTATATTAAAATCCCTTTATATAAAAGCTATTGAATTCATCCACCTCTCCTTTTCCTCTTTTTAATTTAAAAATTTGTATATCATTTATTTCAGTCTCTGAATTCCCTGTTGAACTGAAAATCTAATCCCTGGACACAAGGTCGCACTGTCCTTGGCTATTGTGTCATTCTTCTGGGACGCGATCCCCCTTCTGACCTGCGGCTAATACGGGCATCTCTTCGTGTGGGGTCCAATACCCAATTAGCTGTACATAGCTTTAATCTGTCGTTTTTTGAAAATGGTCAAACTCTTCATCCGCCATGTTGGCCATAGTGCTCACTGGCTTTTAGGTGTGTACGTGTGATGTGTGTTACCTACCGAGACCCCAATGGATTACCGTCTCGTGGATTATTCCCTTATTCCCTGGATTGCCCACGGATTATTATTAAAAAGCGGTTAGTGTTCCTTTTGTTCTTACATTGTATTTTATTTATATACCTTGTTTATTCCTGTTAAGAGTACCTAAATCCAAAACCTCCGTCATTTTAAAATTTTCACCTCCATTCTCTAGCATTCTCTTCGAAAGTTCGTTTCTCTCAAAATATATGTGTAGGCCTCTATTTAATACCTGCAAAAACGCTTTTTTTCTTTTTTTTTTTCTTCTCATTATTGATTTAAACTCCCATTTGCGTATGTTTATATTAACATTACCTATTCATTTTAAATTATAATTTGCATATATATTTTCATTTAAATTATCTATTTTCTCTCTCTTTTTTTTTTATTTACCAATTATTTATTTATTTAAATTACAATTTTTATTTTTAATCACCAATTATTTATTTATTTAAATTACAATTTTTTTTTTAATTACCAATTATTCATTTATTTAAACTACAATTTTTTTATTTTTAATTACCAATTATTTATTTATTTAAATTACAATTTTTATTTTTTATTACCAATTATTCATTTATTTAAATTACAATTTTTATTTTTAATTACCAATTATCTAATTATTCAAACTACAATTTCCTACTTCCTCTCGTGTATTCATCTAACAAGGATTGATCAGTCCGCTAATTAAATCAAAGGCGCGAAGAGAAAGTTTATTTTTGTTATAAGATTTCACTGTTCTTTGAAAACTGTCTTTAAAAATTCAAAATATCCCTTTATTTAATATTCCTTATTATCTTAACCAATTAAATTTTATTGACTGGGATTAAAAATTCTCTTTAAAAAAAATGTTCTTTTTATAGAGTTATAACGACTTTTTATAGAGTTCTAACGATGCCCCCTTTCTTTTTTTTTTTTTTTTCACAAATTGTAACTTGATTTCTCTGCTGATTATGCTCTTAAAATTTGAATTTAATATACCCACATCTGTAGCCTAGCATTCTTAAAATTATGTTTGTCTTACAACGATACCTCTTATGCATTTGTAACAATCCCCCCCCCCTTTTGCTTTCAACGAAGTATGACGTGTCTTTTCTGTTATTTATCTTTCCAAAATTTGAATTAAGCTTTGCCCGCGTTCTTACCTATGTTTAAATTCCTTCTGAGATTTAAATGTATCAATTTAAATTTAAATTCTTTAAAGATCTCAGCGCATAGTTATGTTTGGGCCTTTCCGGTGTGGGAAGAAGCTCTGTGCGTAACCAAATTCCTCTATCTATGCTTTCCCCCTGTAAATTTTGTGTCGATTCATCCTTCCCTTGAGCGTTTTCCTGTTCCATTTCTCCCGCCGTTTTCTCTGTGCTGTCTTCCATTTGTGTAAATTCCCCCTGTACTGTAAGCTCCAAATTCTCTTGCGGTTCTAGCGTGCTATGTCTGTCTGGGTCCCCCCGTGTTGAAAGAATGTTTGCGTTCGTAGAGTCTTCTGGAGGGATGATTGCGTTCTCGGGTGCGCTGTGTGTATTTTCGCCTTGTACTTCTCCTGAAACAGGTTTCGCGCCTGTAAGTTTGTTTTCGTGAGGATGCTGTGACCCGTTTGTTATCTCCTCCTCCCAAATGAAAAGCGGTATGTTCTCCGTTCGAAGCTTTTCGCCCTTTAGTTCTGGTTTTGGTTCTGTGTTCTGTTGCGCGATAGTAGGAGTGGGGAGAAGAGGTGAATTATATTTGTTTATGCTCGGTGTTTTTAAGTGTGGCTTTCGCTCTGGTAAAGTCCTCAGCCTATTTATGTGTGCTTTAATGATTTTGGAATTAGGTTTGTCACACAGTTTTATTTCATATACAAATCTATTTATTCTATTAATTACGCGATACAGTCCCGTGTGGTTCCCTGTTTTAAACCTGTTGTTATTTTCCATAAAGACCCTCGACCCGATTTCCAAATCCCTGAATTAGCTCTTTGGAGCTATTGTTTTTTTTGCCGTTCTTTTGCGAGAATTAAATTATTTGCCTCTTTGAATGCTCTGTTCATTACTGTGATTTTTCTTGCTATGAAATCCTGATATGTTGTTTGAGTGTTTTCGGTGACGTTAGTTTCAAAAAAAGTTGGGAGGTCTCTTCCAAAAAAAAGAAAGTTTGGTGTCTCTTTGGTGCTTGAATGTACTGTCGCGTTGTAAACAGCTACGTGGCATTGTACTGCAGTATCCCAGTATGGAGAATTCTCCGCTAATGTCGTTAAGGTGTGTTTTAACTGTTTGTTTGTTACCTCTACGATACCATTAACCCATGGGGAACGTATCGATGCAATCCTAGCTACTATTCCAAGCTTTTCTGTCATTATTTTATGTATGTTTGAAGTAAATTGAGAGCCAGAGTCAGATAACACTGTCCTAGGACATCCCCAATTCATAAAATAATTTAAAAGTCTATCCGCTACCCTAGTGGCCATTATATCCGGGATAGGGAACATTTGTATGTGTTTAGAGAAATGGTCTACCACCGATAATACGTACTTATTGTTTTGTGTGCTTGTTTGAAAAGATCCGCAAATATCAGTTGATAAAATTTGTACCGGCCCATTAGGAATAGGATTTCTTCCCAGGGGTACTGGCTGATTTTTTCCTTTTTTTTTTCTACACTGCTCGCAAGATATAATATAATTTAGTGTATCGCTATACATGCCATACCAAAAATACCTATCCGATAATAATTTGTATGTTTTATCAATCCCTGCATGTGTTACATGTGTAATTGCTAAAATTTCTCTCTGTAAACTTCTGGGTATTACTATGGTTTTATTTAAGTTGTCCCTCCAAGGTCTGTCCTTCCAGTTTCCCACGTGCATTAATAAGTTAGTTTCTTCATCTGTATATAATGTGTCATAATGTTTACCCTGATTATAATTACGATTTTGTAAATTTTCTCTGATTATTTTTAATTTTGAATCTTTAATTTGTTCTTCTAAAATTCTATCTAACGACGGGATGTCTGTTATCGTGTTTATCTGTGCAATATAAATACTATCCTCATTGACATATCCATTTCTTTTCACCTCGTTCTCGCCCTTAATTTGTTCTATCTGGTTAATTTCTCCACTTGGATTTTCAATGTTTTGTTTTCCCTTATCCTGCTCTGTCTGTTTACCTTCAAAATCATCCCTACTTAAGAAATCCGCTAATAAATTATCTTTACCCGGTACGTGAATAAATTCGTAGTCGTATTCTGATATTTCTAAAAGCCATCTTTGCAAGACACTAGGGGGGTTTTGTATTTTTAAATGTTATCCCAAAGGTAAATGATCAGAAAGCACGAAAAACTTTCGACCGAAAAGAAAATTTCTAAAAAATTTCATTCCCTGGTGCATAGCCAGTAACTCAATTTTCATGGCCGGGTACTTTTGCTCTTGTATACTCAATTTTCTGCTAAAATATGCAATAGGTTTTAAAATTCCATCTCTGTACTGTAAAAGAGCGCGTCCTATGGTCTGAATGCTGCCATCGATATTAAGATAAAAGTCTTTGTCAAAATCCGGCTGTATGAGTAACGGTTTTTTGAAAAAACACTCTTGGAGTTCCTGGAACGCCTCCTCACATTTATTATCCCATTTAAATTTATTATCTTTCCTTGTTAAATCTGATAAAACCGCGGTTAATTGAGCATAATTTTTTTATTGAGTTTCTGTAAAAATTACAAATGCCTAAAAATCTTTTTAACTTTCTTAAGGTTTTTGGAACTGGAAATGAAGTGATTTTGTTTATATTTTCATCAGTAGGAGTAATGTCCTTTTGGCTAATTTCAAATCCTAAATATGCTACTTTTTCTACAAAAAATTTACATTTACTGGGTGTCAAAGTTAGGTTCCATTTCCTTAATTTCTCAAATACTAATTTTAATTTGTGTATTAATTCTGAATAAGAGTTAGCCGGGATTATTATGTCGTCGATGTAAGCTTGTATGTTTTTCTCTCTTAAGTCTGCTAAAATGATGTCCATAATTTGTTGAAAAATTGGAGCAGAGAGCTTACATGCCCAAAAACAAGTCTTTCAAATTGGTAATTGCCATATGGAGTTGTAAATGCAAATAATTTTTTGTCTCTTCAGGTAAAACTACCTGATTGAAAGCTGCATGAAAATCAAGTTTTGCAAAATATTTATATTCCGCTAACTTAGTTATAATTTCATTAACACAGGGAATTTGGTAAGAAAAAATTGTGGAGATATTGTTAATTAACCTCAAATCTAAACAGCCACTCGTTCCACAAATCTAATCTCCACTCGTTTTACGTACTAAAAATCATCGGCGATACAAAATTAGATTTAGTTCTGGCAATTATCCCTGCTTCTTCTAATTCTTTGAGTTGGCTTTTCGCGGTGTCTTGAAGTGCATACGGAACGTCGTATGGCCTAGAACGTATTGCGTGATCGTGTGCTAGCTTTATTACCGGTTTTACGATGTCAGTGGCTCCTAACGTTTTTAATGATTTAGAAAAAACGTCAGAATATTGCATTACAAATTTAAGAAAATTCTGTTTAGTGTTTGGGTCCATGTGGTCAATATTAAAGTCCTCTGCTTTCAAATCTTTTTTTCTTTCTGCAATTATCTCAGGTTTAGCCTCTATTAAATTTATCATTTCTTTTTATTTTGGTGTCCGTTCACTAATTTCTGGTTCCTTAAAGTTTTGTTGTTGTATCGTAAAGTCTGTTGTAATATTCCCTAAAGCCATGTATTTATTTAATGTAATTGTCGCATTCGTGTCTTTCTTAACTTCAATTTTAATTTTGTTATCATTCATGTGGTATATTCCATAATGCATTGTAATGTACGATTTTTCTTTGGGTTCGAACAAAACCTCTGTTCCATCTTCCAAATTTTCCTCACTATATACTAAAATATTCTCCCTCGAATTAGGTTTAATTTGTACCTTTCTTACAATTTTGACTAGGTTCGGTTTTTCTTGTGCTATATTATTTGTCTCTCTATTTGCCTATTAGAATTCAAAACTATTTCCATGTCGCCTATCTTCAGAATGTTTTTCTGTGTATCTAAAATTGCCTGTTTTTTCTGCAAAAAGTCAAAGCCCAGCAGCCCATTATATTTTTTTGTAAATTTTGCTGTCATGACAAAAAAAATGTGTCTGAATTGTTTTCCCTGTATTTTGAATGGAATCTCCACAGTTTTTATATAGTCAATACATATTGTGTCCAGTCAAAGTCGAAATTGTCACACTTCGTGACACATATTTAATTTTCACGTTATCTTTAATTTTATTAAATAATTCTAATGATATTACACTAACACTCGCTCCAGAGTCTATCATGAATTTGCTTTGTACCTCTTTAAATTGAGCTATTATTGTCGGCAATTCAGTCTTTTCATTTCGCTCTCCTACAGATGCAATCATTTCCTCCTGTTTTTCATTAATTATATCTTTTTGTATCTCCAATTCTTTATTTTCTTTCTGTACAGGAATTTCAATTTTTCTCGAGGACCCAGCCCTGTAACTCTTCTCTCTCATCTCGTTATTATATAAGACCCCCGCAATTAGTTTAAATTCTCTCTTCTACTAGGGAAATTTCTATATCCAAACCTTGTATTTACTTCTCTTCCATAATTCCTTTGCGCACCCATTTCTCTGTTTCTGTTTTGATTTAAATCCTCCGTATTATATCGTTCCCTTGAAAATCTGTTTTGTGTAGGGGGTGGTGCGTAGTCATTTCTGTTTTCATGAAATTCCGTAGGAGGGGCGTGATTTCGCTTGTAATCATATGTGTCCGGATAGGAGGGGTAAGTTCGCTGGTCAACATAAGGATGGGTTGGAAATGAGTGGGGAGGAGTCTGTATTTGATTATTCCAATATGTTCTCGAGTTGTTTATGTTTTGGTTTTGCTTAAATTTATCCGCTGAATATATTCGGCACTCTCTCATAAAATGTCCCTGTTTATTACAGTAATGGCATGTTAAAATTTTCTTTGGTTGTGTCGTGGGAATTTGTACCTTTTCTTGAATTTTTAATGCATTCATCTCTTGCGTTATAGAATTTAAAACCTGTGCTTTGAATTCCTGTTGTTCTTTGCGGAGTGTCTCGATTTCCTGTCTATATGTGGCACTGTTTATATTTGCAGTTATCGCTGCTAAATTTGCCTGCTCCAAGTTTGTAGCAATTTTTACAGCCTCATCAAAATTTTGCGCATTAGTTTTAATTATCTCTTTCTGGAATTCTGGTGTTACTGCCTCTAAAAATTTGCTTAACCATAATTTATCAATAATCTGTTGTGTAGATTCGTTGTGTTCTGTGTTACCAATATAATTTAAAGTTAGTGTTGTGATCCTGTGTGCAAGTTGCTTAATTGTCTCGCCTTGTGTTTGTTTTGTGGTAGTGAATAGGATTTGGTTAATAGTTATGTTAGGTTTCTCTGTAAAAAACTCTAATAATCTATCCTTAAATTTTTCAAAAGATGTTTCTCTTCTTAGTTTCTGTGACCCTATATAAAATTTCCTTGCATTCCCTCTTAACCGGGATTTGACGATTGTCAGCTTCTCCTCCTCTGACCAATTCTCTAAGCTACTGAGAGATTTGATCTGGTCAAAAAAAATCTCTACATCATTTTCTATGCCATTGCATTCTCCTAATAAATACATTAGTCCGGGTAACCTACTCATCATTGTTGGAGGACTCTCTCCGCCTTCCGCCATTCTAAATTACACTTTCTCGAAAAAATTCTATACCCAAAATTATTTCCTGTTCTTACACTTCAAAATGTTCCCCCAAAATATTTAAATACAATATCACATTAATTCAAAACATAATTCTAAGCACTTCACTATCTACGCATGCAAATACTTTAATCCTCACAATAAACTCCTAAAATATTACACAAATATTTACATAATTCAAAAATTTCTTAAAAGCTTTTAGTTTCCTAATAATTATATTTTCAAATACAATATGGCATGCCTCATTAAGAACACATAATGACTTATTTCTTTGCTTGATTCTCATTCTGTAAAATACCTTTTCTTAAATTCATTTATACTTTAATTTTAAAATTCTGTCTTTAATTTAATTCTTATTTTGCACACAAAATATTTATTCAATATATTCATTTTTATTAATTCCAATTATATTTATTCTCTTCATTAAAATTTAAATTTCGACACATAACCGGTTAAAAAAAAAACAGCAAAATTGCTAGAAGGGTGTAATAATTTTGAGTCCAGATTCGACTGGTCACGAGCGCCAAAAATGGTATGTGGAAAACCACATGTCCCGTAAGGACGCTAAGTAGGCCGTTCACGTAAAGTGGAGTAAGTAAAAAAATACATAATACAAGTAATTAAAATGAAGAGACTTAATTTAAGAACAATAACAAAAAATTATTTATTAAGATGAAACCTCATTTAGCATTTTAACATCTGTAATTCACATACTATCATCCTTAGTGTAATACATTAAGATATATAAATTCCCTTCATTCTATTATCAGAATATGAGTTTTACAATTATTACCTATCCAGGTACATTAAATCACTAATCTTGCATGCCATTGTCTTATGGCCCAGGTTAACCTTATTTAGAGGGTTCAGAGAGTCAAAAAGAAGCCTTCGTGTAAAAATATGTATAGAAAGGTCCTATCTCTGCCATCATCGAAGTACCCCGGACTTGTCGGCTCGCTCTTCATTGCACCGTTCCGCCGAGTTCGCTGTTCTCCCGTCTCTCTCGCGACCGTTCGTTTTCACCACCAAAATTCAAGTTCTCGATTTCAAAATTTTAAAGTGCAAAGTTGCTCTCTGTCTCTTCCCCCTTTACAAGGCGCCCCTGTCCATAATTGGCCAAGTAAATTAACAGCTACGCCCTTCAGCTATATTATTGGTCAAGGCCCCCCTGGAATATAAGATATGAAGTCTCCTGTTTTAAATCGTTGAAAGTTCTCACGAGAATTTTCCCATGGTCCAAGTGATATGAATTGACCTCTCGGGTCCGGAAGTTCAACCCCTTCCGTTTGTCATAGCACCTAATGCTAACATGAACTTGAGAAGCCCCCCTCTCTGTTTCGAAACCATGTCCGGTGCAGCTGCGTTAGAGGGAACATTATACTTATTGCCTCACTGCATGAGGGACAGTCTTCTTAGGTCTACTTCCTCTATCAAAATAGCAATGTTCTATTGGGATTGCAAATTACAATATAATACTGATAATCTATTTTTAGAAGAAATAGG
This sequence comes from Amaurobius ferox, assembly GCA_951213105.1. Lineage (NCBI taxonomy): Eukaryota > Metazoa > Arthropoda > Arachnida > Araneae > Amaurobiidae > Amaurobius > Amaurobius ferox. The sequence continues at coordinate 122,487,225 of OX578133.1, read as the reverse complement.
GCTCTTCCGCTCATAAGCAATAGCTCTTCGCCTGTATTGTTCCATGATATGCTGGAAGGAAAGGGAGTGGGATGGAAGAAATGCACTGCTCTAGACATTGACATGATTACATAAGCTATAATAATTGGTAGAAGGGGAGTATCTCAAATGAGAATACAGGGCAGGGAAGAGCTTGTTCTATCATCTGTCTGATTTGTGAACAATAAACTGTGGTTTCAAATCTTTATCTTGCAGCCTGGGCCACCCATAGAAATTACGGCCCCCTTCAAACATGTATCACAGCCCCCCCCCCCCCCCTCTCCTCCATATTTGGTTTTCTCATATTTTGTGAATTTTTCATGTTTTCCCCAACCCCCTAAAAGAAAATTTAACAGTCCGAGCCTTTTCTCTTTAGTGGTGTCAATTCTCCCGTATGGGTGACTCTGTTGCAGCAATAGGAAGATAGTTACGTAGTTAGCGATCGTGACGATGTTGATGAAAACAAAGAGGTTTCTTTGGAAAATATAGATGGGTTATTGAATAGCGTTATTAAAAGACTTGAACAAAGAGAGCTTTGTAGCAGAACAAGAACTTATGTCATTAAAATTACAGAAAAAGTTTCTCTGGAAAAACAAAATTATGAGACAATGCACCATTATAGAAATGTTTGCTGAAAAGTTTAAATTGTTTTAAAGGTGCATGATAATTAAGAATTTTCTGTTTGAGTATTTTTTTGTTTGTTTCATATGTTTACTTAACTGTTCAAATTTCCATTTTGTAGGGGAATCAGAGGGTTTAAATTACAGAAAGGGGGGAGGGATCCGTACTTAATTGAAATACAAAATTTTAATTTTTATATAGCCTCCTAAAAAAACATTTCCAATGAGTAAAATGTGCCCTATACACTAATAAGGTGATGTATAACATTTCAGCATTTTATCATAAAAAGTCCCAGAGATATGTTTAAACAAAGTTGATGAGGGATTAATCACAAATTAAAATATAAATATTTACAGCAAGAGTGCAAATGACGCAACGCAGAAATGCATCATAGGCAAATAATATCTGCCTCTTATCTTTAGATTTATTTACAATTTTTCAAAAATATACTTCCTGAAAAATACCTTAAAATTTTACATGATTAATTACAGAATAAAACTTGATAATGGCACAATCAAAATAAACATTAAAACAGAAATATATGCATATGCAAATATCTGCCTCTAGTCGGTATGTCACACAATCGCAACAGGCACATCATCACACGAGAAAGTTGTTTTTGCTCTGCCATTGATCAATCACTTTGCTTACGTAAGCATAGTGCATGCAGCCCGGCAGTCTGAGCAACACTTCAGTATTTCACATTTCTGCTATATTGTGAGAGTGTAGTTAGCCTGTACCGACAGTATGTTGCAATACAGCAATGAAGAACGTTTTGAAATGCTTATGCTGTACAGTTTATGCTATCACAATGCTAACGAAACTGCATGGGAATATCAACATACTTTTCCCAATTCTCGACATCCTTCTGGAATATTTATTTCCCGATTGGTGCAACGAGTGTGTGAAAGAGGAAGCATACATTGTGTAGGTGGACTAGGTAGGCCCAGACTTCACTCAACTGATGTAGAAATTGATATTTTGGCTTACTTTTGCTTAGCAGTCATCCACATAGTAGTATTCGTACCGTTGCTTCAGAAATGAACGTACCATGTGCAATAATGTGGAGAATACTGAGACTGAATAAATGGCATCTAACATTCATGGTGTACAAGGACAGAAGCCAACAGATTATCAACGTAGTCTAGATTTTTGTAATTTGGCTCTAAATCAGGAAGATGCAAATCCCTCTTTCCCGAAAAACTTAATTTGGACTGATGAATGCTGTTTTAAATAAGATGGATGCATAAAATCCTCAAAATGAGAACTTCTGGTCTGACACAAATCCATTCGTGATACGTGATATTCATCATCAGAAGCAATTTTCTGTGAATGTATGGTGTAGTATTTTCAGAAACCGTTTGTTTGGACCCATACTGTATGATGGTACGTTGATGGGTGACAGATATCTTAATGAGATTCTGAATGTGGTTATTCCTGATTTTATGGATGAACTGCCCCTAACAATACTTCCACATACAGTACAACCTCGAAAATCTGGACATCCAAAATCCGGACGTTTTCCAAATTTTCGGATTTTTTTTTTTCCCCCGGACTGACGAAGTCGCGGATTTAAAATAACAGAAAAATATTATTTATATGGAATTATATTTTATAAACAAATACCGTATTTTCCGGTCGACTTTCTGAACCCGGAAATGAAACGAAAGTTTAGATAGATGACCGTAGATTGGCTCTGGATTGGAGCGTGAATTACGTCGTTAGCATTAATCCCTCCTCCCCCTTATTCAAGTCAACTCCCGATGAATTAAATCTCGACAAAGCCGATATAATGGAAGTTCTGCTGCTCTGTGATGATGATGCGCCAGTCTTAAATAAATTGAGTGATGGCTAAATTCGCGATATGATATTAAATAAAAAAAAATATTAAAGTAGCGATGATAAATGTGGAAAAGAAGAAATACCCATTGATCATGCAATTAAAGGTCTTGAACAAAGAAGCTTTATAACCGAGCAGAAATAATGTCCATCTATAGGATAAAGAAAACTGCTTTCCCATAAAACAAAATTAATGAAATAACAAATGTTAATTCAAATATTTAAACAAAATGATGAAATGTAATTTTATTATTTCGTTTCATTCACACATTCTAAATGATTAATGTGTATATTTTTTCTTAGAAATTTCTTTTGCCCTATTTTTTAGATTAAATAATATGTTTTAATTGATTAACTTAACTTTTGCCATTGTTTTTACTAAAACTAGTGCTTTATAGTGTATTTAGTTAATATTAAATCTGAATTTTATTCAAATTCTATAATCCGGAATCGACAAAGTCCGGACGAGTCTGGATTTTCGAGGTTGTACTGTAATTGCAATTTTATTGCATAGATTTTATCCATTAAGTTTTAAATATTTTATTTTAGATAACAACTGTTAAAAATAGTTCTGAAGTGTTATGATTTCTAAAAAGTAACTTAATTATTGAAAATAAAATTCTTGAAAAGAATTTTTATGAATAATAAATGTTATAAATTTATATGAAATTAATTTAAAATGTTTAATTGCAGTTAATCCTCAAACCTCAACATTATGCAATATTTAGAATTGGCATTACAGCTCCTACCTATGAAGGATTATTTCATGGTCAAGCATTTGTCGAAACTCAATATGAAGTACTTATATTTCTTGGTAGTTTACTTGTTAATGTTTCAAAATATAATGTTTTATAAATATTTTCAGTAATAAAATCAATTATTTTTCTTTCTCTACAGAAAATAAATGTTCCATTTAGTTTGCGAACAGCTAAAGGTGCTTTAAGAGTTGATGAAATTTTTTTTGAAAACTCATTTCCTGTAAGTATATTATTAAACTTATATATATGCTAAAATATTCAACATAATGAATATCCAACAATTATAATAATGAATTTACATACGAGTTCTACTCTCTTTAATGCATAGTGTATTCTTATATATAATGTTTCTTAAGCCTGATTCCTACAATGCATCAGTACAGTACACTGTTCTGTGTCAGAAGAGCAATGCAAGTAACAGTTCCCACTGGTTTATAAGGCTAATGTGAGGATTCTTCTCTCTTTCTGCACTATATAGGGTGACCGGACCCTGATCAAAAGGGATCCTAAGGGATTAGTCTTGGGCAAATTTACAGTCATGTGTGATGTCACTCATTGCAACAACAGGAATTTTTGCCCACGTTTGACAGTAATTAATATATCGTTTTCATGTACACAATAAATATGCTTCTTAAGTTTCTGAATTTAGTATAAATCGCTAAATGAGTCATCCAATTGTTATGTGTGTACAGCACCTTCTATATTGCGAAATGATTGCTCTTTTCTGATTAGATCTGTATCCGAAGTTTTCTTCACCAAAAGAAAATTGCAAGATTAACCAAAAATTGTTTGCAACAGACTTCACGTTTCCACATTACAGTACATAATTTATGCAAATTTCTTGAAGAGAATGTGAAAGAAGTGAATCTCATTCTCACGTTTGTGTGATGCAATTTTGGCCTGATATATTTTTTTCTTTTTATCGAACATAGAAAAATATTTTAGAATCCCAATTTTTAAAATTAATTTGAGTTATCCTTCTTAGTCGAAATACTGAGAAAAAAATAGCTGTAAAATGTGATTTAATACTGACCACCATTTAACTTCTTCAGTGGATTTTTTCATGAGACTCCAATTTTTACATTTTCTGCTAATCTTCTGCCAAATATACAAATATCTTGGTGTGAAAGGACAAATTCCCTATTTTATTTAAAAAATGAAATTCCATACATGTTGAAAGTAGCTCACTCTGCTAAAACTCATAGACAGTAGCAAAGCATGATAAAATAATGTGGGAAGATAGAAAACTGAACACCAAAATTACCAAATAAAGCTACATGCTATATATTTTAGCATGGTTACAAATAAAATAAAATATGCAGTTAACTTCCAATGATCCAGTATGTTCGGGACTTCAACCATGCTGGATTATCAAATTTGCAGGATTATCGGATGTCAAACTAAAATGGGATACAAAACAGGAAAAATAAATTTAAAATACTAGGAGACTCCACCCCTGTTTGCTGATGCTCATCAACCCCCATAACTCATTTTGTGATTCAGGAAGCTTCGCCTTCTACTTGATGGTGCTCACTGAGCTCTTCTGTTTTATCTGCTATGCAGGCATAGTATACCCATTGGGGCCATGCCTTGTTCGCTGGTTCACCAACCCTAGATCTCACTTTGAAAGCTGTACATTTTAGCTGCTTGTTCTTAATACAGTGGGAAAAAATAGTGTTTCCTTTTGAAAATATTCCTGGAAAATCAACATTGTGATCTTTTATTTCTTAATAAAATCAATAGATGGTGCCATCAATATAACAATGGTGGACAATTACTGATTTTGGAAATGCAAGAATGTTGCACCTGTGCCAAATCTAATACCCTAATACAAATTGTGCTAATTTTCGTTTTTCCTGCATATTTTGCTCCGACATGAACCAATCCCAAAATTCAATAGATCAGAAAATATATATAAAATCCAATGTATATTAAAAATTTTCCATGGACACTGCAGCAGAAGAATTATGCTAAGTCATCGATTTCATCGAGCACCAAAGGGATAGTCGCCGAAGGTAGTTAAAATACACATAAAAATGTAAGTAAATACATAAAAATGTGTGTAACTTAATCTATATATAAAAATGTGTGTAACTTAATCTATATATAAAAATGTGTGTAAGTTAAGAAATAATTCACCACACTGTGTAAAATGCATGATTCTTTTATAATTATTACTCACTTTTACTCGTATTTAGACTATAAATTTACTCACTTCTTTCTGAAATCAAATTCATATATAAAAACAGAAATTAGATCCACACATGTGTAGAGCCATATATATGTGTATTTGATGAATTTACACATTTATTTTTTAGAGCGAGGAACATTTTCTAGTGCCAACTTTTATGATTATTGCCATATAATGTGCAAATTCATGGTAAATAGTACAATTGCACAATTTGGTTTTTATTCTCGGGCATTGTATGTCCATCCTCTTATTATTGCACATTAGTTTGCCTAAACTAGCTTATTTTCATATTTTGATTATTTCTAAAGGTTAAGTTTTTAATTATTTTCACATAAATAGTATAATTTTGCAATTCAGTTTTCATTTTAGGGCATTGATAAATATTTTGTATAATTTACCAAATAATATAAAAGTTAACTCTTTAGCAATGAGACATTCCCTTATTGTGCTGTAAATCTAAAGGCATTTTTCTCTGTTCTATAAAATTTCAGATTTTGAAGTGGTAAATTTGTTTTATTTTTATGTTAATGTTTATTTTATAGTAACTTTTTTTATTGAATAATGCATTAAACAATAAATAAAATAATAGTAATAAATTAATACACAATTAATATGTATTACTCATTTATTATTCTTGCACAGAAAAGTAAATTGTGCTTTGATAATTACAGTCATGAATAAAATTTTCTGTCTTTTTTTCAACTTTTCCTACTTTAAATAATCTCATTAAAAACTGTTTTTTTACTCCTTCTAAGGGTAGCAGGTATAAAAGTATGTATCAATAATTTGAAATAAGTTTCAATTAATTTAAAAATTTATTAAACATATGTTCTATTTTATACTTTTCTAGAAACAGAAAACAAATATAACAAATTACACTTGTATTAATTTTTTAACTTAGGAAAAGCTTCTTCTGAACTTATATTTTATCTAAAATATACATTTAGAAAAAGAAACTTAGACATTGTAATTAAAAAAATTTTTATTAAAAATATTGATTTGGAGGTCCTATAACCTTAGAATGTTTTTAATCGTATTTGGTACATAAATAAAATATAACATAAATTTTTATTTTTGTAACATTGCATAATTAAAAAAAGCACAGTGCCATGTTTCAAAATAGTTTTAAAATCTGAGCTGTAAACTCTTTTGCAAGATAGAAAAATTTCATTTAAAAGTTTAAGCTGTATATGTAAGCATTCAAAATTATATAAAACATTTAGAGGAATTTTTTATTGTTCTACTTTCATTACTTGGAGACAGCAGTGCAGACCTGGCCAACCTGTCGGTTTACAGGTTTAGTTCCGCACCCCTGAGGACTTACGGACTCATATGTTTAACGTGATTGTACTCCGCGTGAACACGGCGGCAGTTTTTTGGCAGCAGAGGGAATCGAACCCAGATCTACCGAGTGCAATTCCCGCACGCTAACCAGTGGGCTACCGTGCCCTCCTACTTTCATTACTTGGAGACAGCAGTGCGGACCTGGCCTACCTTGGAAACTTGGTTCTGTTTTCGTCGCGATTCCCGTTATCGCGAGAACGTGTTTACATTTTTAGAATGGTTCTACCGTTCTCGTGAACGACTCGTGACGGGAACAGAACATGCCATTCATGCAAATCGCCATCTCGCCGCGCGCGCATCCTGATTTGCATATAGTGAGGGCGCTGCCGTCAACGGTTGTGTTCCGGAGCGTACCCATCACAGTGTATATATGATAGGACACATTCTCAGTTATTCAGACCTTGACTGACCATGTAGTAGACGTGGGAGACTTTTCAGAGTTTAAGATCTTGTAGTTATGCAGACTTAAGACTCGACGTATAGTCAGATCGATCAGACGGTGATCGACGGTGAAAGACCTTGTATGGAAGGCAGACCTTGATTGGTAGAGAGTAGTCTAACTTCTAAAGCCATGACGTGTGACCTGATGATGGTGGCTTCATTAACGTGCACGACATGAGTGGTACAGTAGCTGTTTTTTCTACTTACCGATGTTATAATAACTGAGAGTGTGTGCCTAGTCATAGACTGTTCAAAACCTTTTTCATGAGCTTGCTAGCTCATTGTATATAGTTTTGCTTTGCAACGAATGTTACAGTGTTTTATTTTGTAACTTCATCTGATGCAATGGATCTCACAACAAATAAATTGTGTTTGTGTTTAACGAGCTTGCTTTCTTGAGAAAACACATCACTACTGCGTATCATCTGCTACAAAAATTTTCTACCAGCACTTCGGATAGGGATATGACCAACACTGCTAAATCTGCAAATGACTTTCAAATTTTCCAGTCAAGTCACTCAGCTAACACAGCAAATAGCAGCCGACATTTGGTTATGGGCCGTAGTATGTCAAGGCCATAACTTTTATCCGTGATAAAGCAGCAGTGAAGAGTTGTGAATTCCATCGACGGGGGCCGTGACCGGCGCCATTTGCATCAAGCAGAAAGGTAAACAACGCACTCTAGTCACAGTTAAAGACTATGGAGGTGAGCAACGGCATAGAAGCGTTAAACAGGGACAATTACGTCACCTGGCGTAATGAAATTTCATTTATCCTGAAAGGAGAAGGATGTTACGGCCACATCAACCGTACTGCATTACCAGTCGACGAATCTACGTCACGCCGCGAGCGAGAGGAGTACATGCGCAGCAGCGACCGCGCACTTTCCATCCTGTTTCGAAATATCTCGGCGGAGTACAGAGAACTGCTCGACATCGGCGACAGCCCGGCGGATGCGTGGGAGAAGTTGGAGGCGCATTTTGAGGCCCCAACGCGCGCTAATTTAGTTCATCTGTTGGACGAGTTTTTCAGTCTACGCCCGGAAATCGAGGAGCCCATCGACATATTCTGTACGAGGATAAGGAAAGCTGTCACCAAGCTCAAGAACGTGAATCACCCCGTGGAAGATGTGTACGTGGCATTCCAAGCCATCCGGTATCTCCCAGCCCAGTACCAGAGTATCATCCAAATCATTTATCGCTGGAGCGATACTGATTTTAAATTGGATAAAATTCAGAAAGAACTTTCTCTGGAGGAGGGCAGGATTAGACAGTTGAGGAAGGATCATGACAATAATAATGTAAGTTCCAATTCATCTGTATATTTTTCAAATGTTAACGCTAAATGCAAAAATGTTACCAAAGTTAAAAAGTCTATTAAGGTCATAGGACCATGTTTTATGTGTAATAAAAATGGTCATGTAAAGGCACAATGCCCAAAATTGAAAAAGATGACTAGCTCTAGTATTATTGAAGTATTTTCAAATATAAATGTAGAAGCTAATATTGTTGATAATCCTGACAATAGGCTCAGCTGGGTGATTGACACCGCTGCTACGCGACACTTTTGTAATGATGTTAAAATGTTTTCAAAATTTGATAAATGTAAGGATACATCTATGTCGCTAGCAGTGGGTGATATGGAAAGCCCAGTTGAGGCTATTGGAACGGTGAACATGTATGTTAAATTTAAAGATCATACAAATAATATTGTGCTACAAAATGTTATGTATTCACCAAAATTACGGCGTAACTTGTTGGCCGCATCTGTATTAGAAGAGCAGGGCTATTCTTTTAGTGCAGCCAAAGGTGTTCTATGGTTTAAGACTCCTGAGGGAGAAAATTTCTTTTACGCTAAACGTAAAGAAGGATTGTATTTCTTAAAACCACAGTACTCAACTAAAAGTTTAAATAGTAGTGTTGAGGGCCGTAAAGGAGATCAGGATAGGGACAAAAATTCTAAACAGGTTAGAAAAACCCCTGCAACAAATAGTCAAAGTCAAAACAAAATTAAGCCTAACTTGAATAAAAGGAAAAACAAATCTGATTTAAAATCAAAGTCAAATAAAATTAGTGGTTCAACAGTTGAAATTCTGAACAAAACTGAATTATGGCATAGAAGATATGGCCATATTAACTCAGACTACTTGCACCAAACAAGTAAAGTTTCCGCGGCAAACGGACTCCCAAAATTAAAATATGCAAAAGTAAATTGCATTCATTGCAAACTTGCAAAATCTAAAAGAGTTTCGTACAAACCAATAGGCAGGATTAGATCTACAGAACCTTTGCAATTACTGCACATGGACGTTTGTGGTCCAATGCCTGTAGCTTCATTGGGGGGAAACAAATACTTCTTGACTATTACAGACGATTTTAGCCGCAAGGTGTTTGTTTTTATTTTAAAACAAAAATCAGATGTGTTCAAAGTTTTTCAGGATTTTCAAGCTTGTCAGGAGAGACAATTAGGCAAAAAGATTTTGTGCATCCGTACTGATAACGGCATGGAATTTTGTCACGGTCAATTTAAAGCTTTTTTGAAAAAGTTAGGGATTAAGCATGAACGATCTAACACTTATACACCCGAACAAAACGGGGTATCTGAAAGATTCAACCTGACAGCGTTAGATTGTGTCAAGGCAATGCTTAATCAAAGCAAAGTTGGTGACAAAATGTGGGCAGAGGCAATCCTATGTTTTACTTATACAAAGAACAGGATTTGCCATAAATTTAAAGTTAAAACTCCACACGAATTGTACTATGGGAAGAAGCCTGCTGTATCCCATCTCAGAGTTTTTGGATGTAAGGCTTATGCTGGTATAGCAAAACAGCTTAGGAAGAAGCTAGACCTAAGAGCTCAACTGGGAGTTATGGTAGGATATGCGGAAAATACCAGGGGCTATAGAATTCTTCTTGTGAAAGAAGGAAAAATATTAGAAATAAGCAATGTCCGTTTTGAGGAGATGGAAGCAGCGGAAGGCGTCCTGGACCCCATTCGACCTAGAAACTTCACCCAAAAGAAATCGGGTTTTACTCGAACATCAGATTCAGGATCGGGATGTTTGGATAGTGAGTCAGAGGAAGAAGCAGGTGAGAGCCATGACACTAGTCATACTAGTGAGGAAGAGGACTCTCCTGCTGATTCCGATCTGACCCCCTGTTCAAACATAGATTGGGAAAGGAAAGCTGTACCCAGGCCTGATGGAACTCGAACTGATGTTTACTACTCAGTGAGGGGTGATAAACATAGGCTGAGAAGTCATAATGATGTTAAAAAATTCTGTGCTAAGGCTAACATACATTATGACCAAAATTTGTTTAACTTCAGAGAAAAGAGGGATATCAAATCCAGGCCAGAGGCAAGCAACATAGAAATAATAGGTGTGGAATTTGCTGAAATCAATAACAAAATTTTTATACATCATAGGCAGTACATTAATAAGATTTGCCAAATGTTTGAGGAATTTTTAGCATTAAATTTTTGTAATCAAATTTCCAAAAACAAAAATGATTAAATTTGTAACTTCTAAATTTTTTTTCTTTCTTTTACAAAATATGGTTAGGATATCGTATAAATTACTCCTCCCTCTGTGATGCAGATAATTGTATCTAGAGTATATATATGTGTATTGTTTACAATGAACTTTCTAAAATTTTTCACATTACACTGAATGTATATATATATCCATGTTTTCAATTCCCGCATAAGACAGTTATGCTTATGTGTATTATTTTGTGTGTTTACTCCTTGTTATCATACACTTGGCTATGATTCATTGATGACAAACCACTTATTTAAATTTGAATACAACACAGAAAGGAAAAAAAAATCTTTCATTATCTGTGTCATTGCTATTAGTATTAATTATGTATACTGGTCTTGGACAGAGATAATGAACAGCCATAATTGAATTTAATATTTATAGTAAATTTTTTTTAATCTTAAATGTTAAATTTAATAATTATACATAAAATTTTCTACATAATTGAATTTGATATTTATAGTGAAATTTTTTAATCTTAAATGTTAAATTTAATAGTTATACATGAAATTTTCTACAAATTGAATTTAATATTTATAGTGAAATTTTTTAATCTTAAATGTTAAATTTAATAATTATACATAAAATTTTCTACATAATTGAATTTGATATTTAAAGTGAAATTTTTTTAATCTTAAATGTTAAATTTAATAATTATACATAAAATTTTCTACATAATTGAATTTGATATTTAAAGTGAAATTTTTTTTAATCTTAAATGTTAAATTTAATAATTATACATGAAATTTTCTACACAAATTGAATTTGATATTTATAGTGAAATTTTTTTAATCTTAAATGTTAAATTTAATAATTATACATAAAATTTTCTACACAACTTGAATTTGATATTTATAGTAAAATTTTTTTTAATCTTAAATGTTAAATTTAAATGGTTATACTTAAATTTCTTGAAACTTAAATTTTGACTTAAATTCAATTTTTGGAACTTAGTGTTTCAATGATATCTAAAATTTTCTTTCAATGATAAAAATTTTTTTTTGCTCAACATGAAAAGTAATGTATATACTTTATGTTTTTGCTGGATACTAAAGAACTTGACATTTTTGCTGTTATGTTTTTTTAGAGTAATTTCATTGATTGATAGCACGTGCGCCGAGATTTGGGGTTTTGCATGAGGGGGCCGATTGTTGGAAACTTGGTTCTGTTTTCGTCGCGATTCCCGTTATCGCGAGAACGTGTTTACATTTTTAGAATGGTTCTACCGTTCTCGTGAACGACTCGTGACGGGAACAGAACATGCCATTCATGCAAATCGCCATCTCGCCGCGCGCGCATCCTGATTTGCATATAGTGAGGGCGCTGCCGTCAACGGTTGTGTTCCGGAGCGTACCCATCACAGTGTATATATGATAGGACACATTCTCAGTTATTCAGACCTTGACTGACCATGTAGTAGACGTGGGAGACCTTGACTGACCATGTAGTAGACGTGGGAGACTTTTCAGAGTTTAAGATCTTGTAGTTATGCAGACTTAAGACTCGACGTATAGTCAGATCGATCAGACGGTGATCGACGGTGAAAGACCTTGTATGGAAGGCAGACCTTGATCGGTAGAGAGTAGTCTAACTTCTAAAGCCATGACGTGTGACCTGATGATGGTGGCTTCATTAACATGCACGACATGAGTGGTACAGTAGCTGTTTTTTCTACTTACCGATGTTATAATAACTGAGAGTGTGTGCCTAGTCATAGACTGTTCAAAACCTTTTTCATGAGCTTGCTAGCTCATTGTATATAGTTTTGCTTTGCAACGAATGTTACAGTGTTTATTTTGTAACTTCATCTGATGCAATGGATCTCACAACAAATAAATTGTGTTTGTGTTTAACGAGCTTGCTTTCTTGAGAAAACACATCACTACTGCGTATCATCTGCTACAAAAATTTTCTACCAGCACTTCGGATAGGGATATGACCAACACTGCTAAATCTGCAAATGACTTTCAAATTTTCTAGTCAAGTCACTCAGCTAACACAGCAAATAGCAGCCGACAGTTTTTTGGCAACAGAGGGAATCGAACCCAGATCTACCGAGTGCAATTCCCGCACGCTAACCAGTGGGCTACCGTGCCCTCCTACTTTCATTACTTGGAGACAGCAGTGCGGACCTGGCCTACCTCTCGGTTTTACAGGATTAGTTCCGCACCCCTGAGGACTTACGGACCCATATGTTTAGCGTGATCGTACTCCGGGTGAACACGGCGGCAGTTTTTTCTTTTTCCAGCGGAGGGAATCGAATCCGGGTCTACCGAGTGCAATTCCCGCGCGCTGACCAGTGAGCTACTGCGCCCACCTACTACTTTCTTTTCTTGTAATAAATATCAATTAATTAAAAAAAATTAATTTTTTGTGAAAATTTTGTAAAAATAGCAGTATGCGCAGGGATCACATTCGTCCTAAAATTCCTAAAAGTTTAAAGCTTCCCTTGAATTCCTAAAATTATCCTAAAATTTTTAAATCATCCTAAAATTTTGTAATGTTTTTGCTGCGACATCAAATTTACTCTACTATCGCCCGAAAACATTCCATTCATACGGCAATTGATGTTAAAAAAGACTTCAGAAATTAAAAAACGTTGTTCAAAATAGTACTCATCTTTTACAACGACCAATCACGACAAAATCGCCTATTCTCAATGGTTAAATCCTCTCCGTCCACGGGCGGTTTTAGTGAAATACGATCGCAAGACGAATGGTGGCCCACGTGATCATTTACAGACCGGAGTTTGGGGGAGATTCTTTTGTTTGTGGGAGTGGGAATCTCCAGCGCAAGCTAACAAACCTAGAACTATTCTTTGTTGGGAATCAATTGTGTGCAAAAATTTGGAAGAATTTTAGGTCTAAATCCAATAATACAAATATAGTTAGTCAGATTATGATTCTCTTACGCCCCTTATTTCGTATTATTTGATCAACATCATGTCAAAACAGGACAGTAGAGAAGGAATTTTTGTTTGCTGTTAGCAATCTCTCTAGGCATTGATGATATTAAAGGATATCTCTTCAAAAGGATGCATTGCGTAGGGGCCTGGACTACATAGAAGTTTATGAAGAAAAGCAATGGATAAAATAAAATACGGCATAGTATTGAGGTCCCGCAATTGGATCGCCACGCTCTCCATAAAAAATAAATTAAAAACAATGAAAGAGCAGAAATGTGAAGAATGTTAAATAAACACATTCTCGCTTCCAATAGATAAAACTTCTAAACAGTTTTCATTTCTTTTTAAACTTAAAATTTTGTCAAATTATTCCATGTTTAGTATGCATCTGGGATGAAAAGTACCAAAGATTTGAACTCTGTAAGAATTTTTGCTCAAAAACCAATATTTAAAAATATAGTTTTTTGGACTAGAGTTCTTTTGAGCCGCAGGAACTTGTGCATGTGTTTTTGTTGATTCTATCAAAACAGAGGATGATTGAAGGGAAATAGCTGTGTCTAGATTAACGCGTTGCAGTAGCTTTGATGAAATATAGGATAAACTATTTCCCTCATATTATTTAATTACTGCCTTCGACAACCAGCCCTATTGTTTTTAAAAACGTTTTTAAACTTGCAATACCTTTCTTGCAGTAACTGTCAATCGCACACCTACGTTACGTGCGCAAGTCATGGCTAAGTGTGCAGTTTATGAAGTGTTGATCTTGTACCTCAGCTACGCGTGCAAGTTACGGCTAACGATGTAGTTCATGAAATAGCTGTCTGTCGCACACCTCAGCTACACGCATAAATCGTGGCTAGCGGTGCATTTCAAGGAATAGATGTCGATCGCACGCCTTCGTTACTTGCGCAAGTCATGGCTAACGGTGCAGTTGATGAAGTAGCTGTCATTCGCACCCTCAGCTACGCGGGCAATTCACGGCTAACGGAACATTTAATGAAGTAGCTGTCTATCTCAGCTACGCACGCAAATTACGGCTAACGATGTAGTTCATGAAGTAGCTGTCGATCGCACGTCTCCGTTATGCGCTCAAGTCATAATTAATCGTTCAGTTCATTAACTAGCTGTCTATCGCATACATCAGCTACACACATAAATCGTGGTTACCGGTGCAGTTCCGGGAGTAGATGTCGATCGCACGCCTTCGTTACACGCGCAAGTCATGGCTAACGGTGCAGTTGATATAGCAGTTGTCAATTGCACACCTCAGCTACGCAGCCAAGTCACGGCTAACAGTACAGTTGATGAAGTAGCTATCTATCTCAGCTATGCGCGCAAGTTACGGCTAACAATATAGTTCATCAAGTGGCTGTTGATCGCACTATTCCGTTATGCGTGCAAGTTGTTGGAAAAAATCAGTACATCGCGATTCACGTTCTCGTGAACGGGCGTTTATGCAAATTTAATATGAACGACTCTTCCCATTCACCGGCGTGAACCGTGACGTTTTTTAACATGAGGTTTCATGCAAATCAGTTCTCAATGCATACGCATCTGATTTGCATATCCGGGGGCTTTTCCGGAACAGTCCATTCTCAGATATATAAGGCAGAGATTTCTTGAAGCAAACATCAGAGATAGACCTCCCAGTTTGATCCAGAACGGAGCGGAGAAGGCTTTGTAATACATAGACACTGATAGTCTAATGCAGGCAGACAGAAATGCTTTACACAGAAGCACTGCGGGATATCGTTTGACGACGGTTTTTAGTCGAGACGGACGCAGAGATGGTCAGTTTAGACCAGTATGTATTGAACATTAAATTTACTTACATATGTCTGGAAATTACGTTAAATATTTTTCTGATGTCTTTTCCTTTGGTTTTCCTTTGCCAAGTGTGATACCTTCAATGGTGGCTGCAAATACACGCAAGTGATAGAGGTAGTATAGTTACTTACTACCCATGCTTCAAGGAATTTCTGTCTGATTATTTACAACTGCAAACTTTTTGTACATAGTATTTTTTTGATGTTTTGTGGAATGGAAACCTGGAATGTGTAACTTGTCTAGTTATGTTTCTCACGAAATAAAGTGAACGATGCTTTTCTTTGAAACTGGATCTGCATACTTTTATGACCCAGCCAACACTTATTGACTCTATGCCAGTGCGTACTTTGCTTCTTCAAATTTTAAATTTTCCAACAAGAAACGCCAGAAACGGTTACGGGCCAGTTTAACGCCCAATAGAATCATAAGTGCAAGTATTTTAAAGAATCATTGTTCCAGTGTTCAGATGGGGGCCGCGCCTGGCACCATTTTGAAGTATGTGTGAATAACAAAAACAAAACGTAAACAGTGTACAAAAGACTTTTACTTCTGCTTCTTCAAATCTACGAGTGGCCATGGAGGCAAGTAGAACGGAGTTGCTGACGCGAGAAAACTACGTCACTTGGTGTACCGACATCTCATTCGTCCTCAAGGGAGAAGGATGTTTTGGACACGTAGACGGATCTGTTAGGCCTATAGAAGAAGACGCAAGTCGCCGAGACTGTGATGATTTTTATCGACGGAAAGACCGAGCGCTTGCTATCATCTACCAAAGCTTATCCTCAGAATATAAGGAGTTGATAAACGTCACTGACGAATCTAGTCAAGTATGGAATACTTTGAAAGAACATTTTCAAGCGCCTTCCCGAGCTGATCTCGTGCGCCTACTAGGCGAGTTCTTCGATATCCGACCGGAGCAAGACGAGCCTGTTGACATATTTTGCTCAAGACTGCGGAAGGCCGTGACGAGGCTTAAAGATGCGAATCACCCCATTGAGGACCTATATGTTTCATTCCAAGCTATCAGATACCTTCCGGATGAATACCGGGGCATCGTTCAATTAATTTATCGATGGATTGACTCGGACTTCAAGCTCAGCAAAATACAAGCAGAGCTGAAGATACAAGCAGAGCTGCTATCATCTGAAGAGAGCCGGCTTCGTCAACAAGCAAGTGACTTCTCTAAAACTGTGAGTCTAAATTCTGCATATCTTACTTCTAAGAAATGTGTAAATAGAGTAAAAGTGTCTAGATTTAAATCTCAGAATGTATCTCAAAATGTGTCTAATGTAAATACTTCTAGTCATAATGTAAATATTTCTAAAAGTAAAATTAAGTGTTTTAAATGTAACAAACTAGGTCATACTAAAGCTAATTGCCCTAAAAACAATGGATCTAGTATTGTGGAATTTCTTGGATCTCCACATATTGAAGCTAATACTGTAATCGATCCTAACGATAGACTCAGCTGGGTAGTAGACACTGCTGCTACGTGACATTTCTGTAATAACATTAAGTTATTTTCCAAATTTAATGAGTGCAAAGGCACTTCAATGTCGCTAGCAGTAGGGGATGTCGAAAGTCCAGTTGAGGCTATCGGGACGGTGGAAATGTATGTCCAATTTAAGGATAAACAAAGTATTATCAAATTGGAAAATGTTATGTATTCTCCTAAACTTAGGAGAAATTTATTAGCTGCATCTGTTCTTGAGGAACAAAATTTTAGTTTTCAAGGAGCTAATGGGGTGCTATGGTTTTTTACACCCAAAGGGGAGAAATTCTTTTATGCAAAAAGAAAGGATGGGTTGTATTTCTTAAAACCTAAGTATAGTACCCAGGAACAACATAACATAGAAAACCATCAATCTGAAGATAGGGATCGAGATGAAGACAAGAAACGCAAAAAGGATAAGAAATCTAAGGATAGGGATCCTAGTGCTTCCAGAAAAATAGATAAAGTAAAAATAGCACCTAATTTTAAAGAAACTAAATTTAAATCTGACAAAACAAAAACTAAGCAGAATAAAAATGTGGATAGTTTAATATCTAAACCTAGCAGTTCAGTAACTGAACTTAACAGTACAAACTGTCTTTGGCACAAAAGATATTGCCACATAAACGCTGAATATCTCCTCCAAACCAGCAAAGTTTCTGCTGTAAACGGACTTCCTAGGCTTAAATACAAAAAGTTAAATTGTAAATCTTGTAAATTGGCTAAGTCTAGGAGAGTATCGTATAAACCCACCGGTAGGATAAGGTGCACTAAACCATTGCAATTGTTACACATGGATGTGTGTGGTCCTTTACCTACAGCCTCATACGGTGGAAATAAGTATATCTTGACTATAACAGATGATTATAGTAGAAAAGTTTTTGTTTACCTTATGAAACAGAAGTCAGAAGTGTTTTCACATTTTAAAGAGTTTCAGGCCAGAGCGGAAAGGCAATTAGGTACTAAAATTCTATGTATCCGGACGGATAATGGAATGGAATTCTGCCATGATAAGTTCAAAAATTACCTGAGGGATATCGGTATTAAGGCTGAAAGGACTAACACATATACCCCACAGCAAAATGGAGTATCGGAGCGATTTAACTTAACCGCATTTGACTGTGTTAGAGCCATGTTGAACGAGAGCGAAATGCATGACAGATTCTGGGCGGAAGCAATATTGTGTTTTACATACACTAAAAATTGAATATGTCACAAATTTAAGACTAAAACTCCACATGAACTCTACAGTGGTAGAAAACCTTCAGTCAACCATCTTAGAACCTTTGGTTGTAGAGTATATGTAGGCAAACCCAGTCAGCTCAGAAAGAAGTTAGACATGAAAGCTACAGAAGGGGTGATGATAGGCTATGCTACTAAAACTAAAGGCTACAGGATATTTTTGTCAGGAGAAAAACGAACAATTGAGACCTGCAATGTGAGGTTTGATGAGGGTGATGTAGTGGAAGGCATCCTGGACCCAATTTATCCCAGAAATATCTCCTTAGGGATATCAAGAGATAACCTTTCAGAATACTCCGACGGGGAATATCCGAGAGAGCAGTCTGATGGGGGGGCAGGAGAGAGTGAAGACACTGGTGACGATCCGTCTGAATCCAGTGAGGAAACGGACTCTCCTGCTGACTCTAGTATGACTCCTTGCTCGGATATTTCTTGGCAGCGAAAGACGGTTCCAAGACCCGATGGGAGTAGAACCGATGTGTATTATTACGCTCAAGGATATAATAAAAGGCTGAGGTCGCACAATGATGTTAAGAAATATTGTGATAAAAGAAATATACAATTTGATCAGCAACTGTTTAATTTTCGGGAAAATAAAGGTCTTAAAAGGGTCAAAGGCAGACCAGAAGCAAGCAATATTGAAATAAATATACCAAAAAGGGTACAACGCTGCTATTAAATCCTCCCAGTCCGAAAAATGGTGTAAAGCTATGGATGAAGAAATGGCCATAATGCAAGAGAGGGGTGTCTGGGAACTAGTTCCTGCATCCACCTCACAAAAGCATATAGGCAATAGATGGGTCTACACTATTAATAAAGACGAGAATGGGAAAATCAAGAGATTTAAAGCTCGTTTGGTAGCCCAGGGGTATGGTCAGAAAAAAGGAGAATCATACGATGAAGTTTTTAGCCCTGTTGTTAACTTCAACTTAATTAGAGCATTCTTCTCAATTTTCGTATGCATGCTTGACTGGATGCATTTCCAGTTAGATATCAAATCTGCCTATCTCTATGCTAAATTGAGTCAAAAAGTATATATGAAACAGCCTCAAGGTTATGTCAATCAGGAACAGCCTGATTATGTTTGTTTGTTGAAGAAAGCCATTTATGGTCTTCATCAAAGTGGAAGAGACTTAATGAACTTGACACCAAATTAAAAGAATTAAATTTTTTAAAACTTCAATGGTGTAATTGTGCCTATATTTACAATAGCAAAGTTCTTATGCTAGTTTATGTGGATGACATAATTCTCTTCTCAAAGTATCAAAGTGACATAGACCACATTGTTTCGTTACTTAGCATAGAATTTGATATCAAGGTATTAGGAAAAATTAGAAAACTTTTAGGTGTGGAATTTAAAGAGTGTGACAATAAATTTTTTATACATCAAAGTCAGTATATAGATAAAGTATGTCAAATGTTTCAACAATATAAATATCCAGTTACTGTTGTGCCGTGTTTTATTTTGCAGATGAATCTGCATTTTCTTCCAAATTTTACGTTTTTTCTTCAAAATTTCTAAGATGTTATTTTTATTAATTTTTCCCTTTTATTTTCAAAATTCTTAATTGGTTTCGTTTTTTTGTTATTTAAGTTTCATTTTCCCATCTTTTGGCATTTAAATCATGTGTTTTAACTTCTTTTAGGCCGGTGGCTAACAAAATTCATCCCTTTCTGGCAAACTTATTTTTTCAAACATCGTTTGAAAGACCGCCATTTTTTGGTCGCGTCTTTTCTTTGTTCTAGGGCCGCCATCTTGTTTTTTTTTAGTAATTTCTTCGGTGCCTCACGTAGTGGTTATTTTTCGTACGTGGGCACTTGCGCGCGCAGGGAAGGGGTTCCCTAGCGCTCCGGTTTTTCGCTGCGGTTGGCGCGTGTGTTTTTTTTCGCTTTCGTTACGGCAGCGCGCGTGGCGTATGTTTTTACGCACCTTGGCGCGGAAGTGCTCTTGCTCGGCGACTCCCGGGAAAGGGTTGTTCACGGAGTTTTTTGGAGCGGAGGACATTCAGGAGCACAGAATACTATATTCAGAAGGCTCACTCCCATAGGATCCTATGGCAACATTTCTAACATGGGATGTCCCATAGACACTAGCGCTAGTCAGATGGACCAACTGAAGTGCGATGCGTCTGCTAGATTTGGCGCGTTATCGCTCGCTTGGCGATTTCTTTTTTAATGCGGGTGGGTGAAAAAACGTGCAGGACTGTCCTTTTTTTTTATTATTATTAAAGATGAAAGTGAAAATAAAAATATTTTATTAGCAACAGCAGAATTTATTAAATGCATCGCTATTGCATGCAATACATTAAATTTATATTACAAAATTAAGATAAATGTATTTTGATACATTTAATCACTATGCTGTTATTGATAAAAGTATTTATATTTTCAGTTAAATTTCAGAGACATGCACAATCTTTTTGTTTTTTCGTTTGTTTCATAGTTTCATGTATCTTATTAAATATGGTATTCATGCTAGAAACATGCTATTATAATATTTTTTTACTTAATATATCACAGTTTGTAATTAATTTAAAAAAATAAAATGTTTATATATATAAATATAGATGTTTTAATTTTATTGGATAAAAAATACAAATACTCAGTTTTCAATTGTAATTCTTTATTTATCACACACATTTTCAAGTAAAAAATAATGTTACAACTCAGTTCACACATCTCATAACAGATCTTGAAGAATCTCCAAACAGATACACAGATTGTCATGTATTAACAATGCTGAATATTAATTATTACTTCAAAAATTGTAGAATTACTATATTAACAAATATTGAATATTTCAAATTCTTTGTTGCAGACAGTTAGGTTTGTGAAGTCCTCTTTAACTGATTTTCGCCAAATAATATCCTGCTATTTGTAGCAATTTAAATACAAGGGTGAAAAATTTAAGGATAAGATTAAGATACATTTCATGATATGTTTACATAGTTGTGATTGTTTTAATCGTTATTAAAATTCTTTTCTTGACTTGGATTATTTTTAACGAAATGAAATAACGGTATAGAGGTATGCTCCTTTATTTTTTATGTTTTACATAAATGAAATTGCATCCATTTGTCTGAATTTTTAGTATTGCATTGCAGATGACATGAAAGGATTCTTGAGACTGATGATGTTGAATGTGAATTTAATATTTTAAAAAATTGTGGAATTTTGTCAGCAATTTCAGACTGAAAATACCATGCAAAAAAAAAATGTAACGAAAATAATATTTAGTGGAGCATGTTTTTGTTTCAATCAGTATTAGAAGAGTTTCCTAATTTGAAAATTTTTAAGTTTTATCCATTTCATGAGGGAAGTTGGTTGAAGACGTGGTCTAAAATTATTCTCTTGTTTATGATGTGTGAGTTTCTGAGGAGGACATGAAATAAAAGAACAGTGGGTCAGGTAAAAGGATTATTTTCCAATAATTTGCTGTGACGAATTTCTGAAGAGGAAACATTTGAATTTACGAAAACTATTAGTCAGCATTGTTTGAGAAATTTGGAGTATTTTTAAGGAAAGGAAATAAAAAGGTTTAGTCATCAGGCTAAAGAGATTTGTTGATTGAATAGCTTACTGTGCATAATATTTTTTCAATGTAACATCTTATTTGTAACAATTTAATTATAAGTGTAAAAGATTTAAGTTTCAATGATTTTTTTTCATAATGATGGTGGGAGGGGGGGGGGAAGTCTTGAAAATCTAAAGTTAATTAATTCTAATGTTTGCGAAATGTGAGATTCTGAGTATTTAAACTGAGACAGCGAAAAATTATAATGGCAAAATTTAGTCAAAATTTCTGTACCTGTAACCCAAGGCAAGGGATCCCTTTGATGGGTACTCACAACCGGGATCAGCTGCTCCCATGTTTTTTTATAGAGGTATGCTCCTCTATTTTTTGATTTACATAAATAAAATTGTATCCATTTGTCTGCATTTTTAGTATTGCATCGCAGATGACATTAAAAGATTCTTGTGACTGATGATGTTGAATGTGAATTTAATATTTAATAAATTGTGGTTTTTTAATGAATTTTGGAACTTTGTCAGCAACCTCAGACTGGTTACATTTTTTTCTTTTGTGTGGTATTTGCAAAATAATATTTAGCAGAGCATGTTTTTGTTTCAATCTGTATTGGAAGGGTTTCCTAACTTGAAAAATTTTAAGTTTTATACATTTCATGAGGGAAGTTGGTTGAAGACGTGGTCTTAAATTATTCTCTTGTTTATGACTTGAGTTTCTGAGGAGGAAAAATGTAGAATTGCTAAAATTATTAGTTTATATCCAAGAACATCAAATAAAAGCAAAGTGAGCCTGTGAGCTGAGAGTTTCTGAGAAGGAAAAACTGAGATTTACAAAGATACATTTCATAATACATTTAAAACGTTGACTGTTTCAATAAAGTTATTAAAATTATTTTTTTTGTTTGTGACATATGAGTTTCTGAGGAGGAAGAATGTAAGATTTTTAAATACTATCATTTGTATTTAAGAACATGAAATAAAAGAACAGTGGGTCAGGTAAAAGGATTATTTTCCAAAAATTTGCTGTGACGAATTTCTGAAGAGGAAACATTTGAATTTACGAAAACTATTAGTCAGCATTGTTTGAGAAATTTGGAGTATTTTTAAGGAAAGGAAATAAAAAGGTTTAGTCATCAGGCTAAAGAGATTTGTTGATTGAATAGCTTACTGTGCATAATATTTTTTCAATGTAACATCTTATTTGTAACAATTTAATTATAAGTGTAAAAGATTTAAGTTTCAATGATTTTTTTTCATAATGATGGTGGGAGGGGGGGTGGAAGTCTTGAAAATCTAAAGTTAATTAATTCTAATGTTTGCGAAATGTGAGATTCTGAGTATTTAAACTGAGACAGCGAAAAATTATAATGGCAAAATTTAGTCAAAATTTCTGTACCTGTAACCCAAGGCAAGGGATCCCTTTGATGGGTACTCACAGCCGGGATCAGCTGCTCCCATGTTTTTTTATAGAGGTATGCTCCTCTATTTTTTGATTTACATAAATAAAATTGTATCCATTTGTCTGCATTTTTAGTATTGCATCGCAGATGACATTAAAAGATTCTTGTGACTGATGATGTTGAATGTGAATTTAATATTTAATAAATTGTGGTTTTTTAATGAATTTTGGAACTTTGTCAGCAACCTCAGACTGGTTACATTTTTTTCTTTTGTGTGGTATTTGCAAAATAATATTTAGCAGAGCATGTTTTTGTTTCAATCTGTATTGGAAGGGTTTCCTAACTTGAAAAATTTTAAGTTTTATACATTTCATGAGGGAAGTTGGTTGAAGACGTGGTCTTAAATTATTCTCTTGTTTATGACTTGTGAGTTTCTGAGGAGGAAAAATGTAGAATTGCTAAAATTATTAGTTTATATCTAAGAACATGGAATAAAAGCCAATGAAAAGTGGGCCAAGTAAAAAGACTATTTTGAAATAATTTGCTGTGAGCTGGGAGTTAAGGAAAAACTGAGATTTACTAAGATACATTTCATAATACATTTAAAACATTGTGACTGTTTCAATAAAGTTAATAATTTTTTTTTTTTTTTTTTGTGACATGTGAGTTTCTGAGGAGGAAGAATGTAAGATTTATAAAAACTATCATTTTTATTTAAGAACATGAAATAAAAGAATAGTGGGCCAGGTAAAAGGATTATTTTTAAATAATTTGCTGTGGGCAGTTTCTGAAGAGAAAAAAATTGGTTTAGTCGTCAGGCTAAAGAGATTTGTTGATCAAATAGCTTACTGCACACAATACTATTTCAATGTAACATCATATTTGTATCTTATCGAATCTTACCTATGGATAAAAGTTTCAATACAATTACTCGTCAGAAAAAAAAATTTTAGTTCTTACACAGTAGAAATGATCTCACTAATGATGAATAGATATTTGAATATATATCAAGCTTTGAAATACCATACTTTTGTGCACATTTTCTTTATGTCCAAGAGAGTCTCTTAAGATCTTATTTAGGTGCAAATCAATATAAAATATCTTCACCTGTAGCCCTAGGCAAGGGATCCCTTTAATGGGTACTCACAGCCGGGATCAACTGCTCCCATGTTTTTTATAGAGGTATGCTCCTCTATTTTACACATGTTTTACATGTTTCATCTGCCTGCTAGTATCAGATGTTAAATAATTAGAATTCAGACTTTTAACTTTATGCTTAATCATCATTGTTGTATAAGAATGAATTATAACTCTCTTTGCTTTTTCTTCATGTGAATGACCATTGAAAAAATCCAAATTAACACTATTAAGAAGAATACACATATTCCTTCTCACATTTGACTTGTAAAAATGCATGTCAATGTGCTTGAAAAATTTGTCACTAATGCATCTCATAAAATTATAGAAGTTGTCTGTGGGCCATTTTAAGCCATTTGTACACTCTTTGTACTCCTTGAAATACAAAAGTATGGTATGAGTATCTAATGTTTTTGGACCTACCAATAAAGATTGACAGTCTTCGCAAGAAACCTTTTTAAGATAGGATCTTGATAAGAATCCAGAAATATAAGCTATAACATTGTCCTCGAAATGATCTGTTGTGAGCACTTCTTGATTGTCAACATCATCAGTCATAGATACTTCATCGATGATCAGAATATGCTCCTCCTCATCTTGATAGAAAGCAGATACAGATTTTAAACTCATCTTACTGAGTTCAATCAGATTTAAGTCATCATCATCTTCACAATTTGATGTAGAACTTTTTTTGATAAAATTGTGGACGATGACAGAACGAATAGCAGTACGAAACTGTGAGCAGTCAGGATTATCTCTAAAACCACCACGTCTTCTTACAGAGGAAAATGTATTTTCAAGGCAATCTTGATTCAATCTATTTGTCAATAAATAAGAATTATTTTGACGTATTGTCTCCCAAATTCCCAATGTAGCATTCAAAGTAATAATGAAACCCTTTTGGCAAGCAGGTTTGATAACTTTACCAGATGAAGTGATAAATTTCCAGCTAGGAATCCAAGCAGCCATTTCTTTCCACAAACCCACATGTTCAGATTGATCAGTAACAGCAGAAGCTAGTGAAACTTTAGATTTGAGCATCTTTGAATTCAAACTATCAAACAAATTATTCATGCTTCCAACAAATTCGGCAGTGTTCAGAGCTGTAGGACTTATTTCATTTCCATAAACACAAAGACCCGCAGCAACAGAATGGCTAAGTACTTGAACAACTAGCTTGACTTTCATACTTGCTAATCCTTTAACATAAATATGTTTCTCTGTAAGTCTGGGGGCAATTCTATATTTCTTTGAAATATCTTTTTTATAAAATGTTTCTATATCCTTCCAAGTTGCTTCAAGTGTCCTCCTGTTTTCATTGCCCTCTTTCAATTCCAAAAACTTCAAAGTATAGTTCTTTAAATTATTCCTGACAGATTTCATCAGATGAGGTACATCATACACAGAAAATATTTTAGACCCATTTCTGATGAAGAATGGTTTTTCAATTGTAATACCCAGATCTCTGTACAGGGCCTGGTTTGTAGGAGCTATAAAATAAAATGTAATCATAATTAGACATTATGATAAAATACATTACATTTATATAATACAAAAACACTGAGATATAATAAACTAGCATGAATATTCAGTATTGCCTAGGATTCAATTTTCTGCTGCATAAGGCACAGAAGTATAAACATTCTTTTATCATGCAAAATACATTGTGAAATTTCAGATAGATACTAATAGTCCATATGAAAACAGATGTTTTAAGATGTATTTGGGGCGTGTTGGGTTAGTATTTATTTTTCTGTACTCCTTCTCATATTGTTTTCATATATATTTTATAATATGAAATGAAGATCATTTGTCTTTAAATTTAGCAGTAATAACTAAAGCAATAAACTTGGTAATTAGTGACAATGCAAACTAACTAAAAATTATAAAAGAAACATATATAGTTTTTTTTTAAGCCAACAATTTGTGGTCAACCTCTACGCAATTTTCAAATACTTATTTCATACATAAAAATATATTAACATACAAAATATAACATTCCATATCTTCAAGTTATTTCAAAGAAGTACTATCAGTAAGTTTTCAGCTGCTTTTCATGTCATTGTTGATTATCAATCTTTTGATGATTCATCAATTTTCAATTTAAATGCTTCTTTTTTCATGCCATAAAAGAATAAAACATCCATTGCACTTTTAAATTACAAAAAATGTTTGTAACAAATACATTACCTTGATCACAAACAGTAGCTATCACTTTAAGTCCGCAAGAATCCAACCGATCAAGAATATCAAATAGTGTTTCTCTTAACCAGTTCTGAGGGGAAGTATTTGCCCTGAAGTAGTATGCAATAACCTAAAAATATATATTTATATGTAAACAAAGTGAAAAACAAAAAATTTAAATGGAAAATGATTGAACTTTTCCTGACAAAAATCCAGGAGAATTGCAATAACAATTTTGATTTAAATTCCAAACTGTTATTTTAACTAGCTGGAACAACTCTACTCAGTGCTTTGAAATTTTTAAACATATATTGTTACTCAAGTATTCCAAATAACTTAGAATTCAAGTATTCTAAATCAATTTATGAAATTTTCTAGCCAGTGGAAATCCAGAATTTTAATTTAAGCTATACACAAATATATTATTTAATTATAATACACATAGTTTAAAATTATACACAAACATAGTTTTTACTTATGCAGTTCAATTTTAAAATAGGAAATTTCCATAACAAGCAAGTAAAATTTTGAAGATGATGAGCATTTTTAAGAGTATTAAATAAGCATAAATAAAAATAAAATATAATTTAGCCAATACCTGTTTCCAATTCTGAATAACTCCTCTAATCATGAAAACCAATGCTTGTGATGCAAGCTGAGGACTCCCTTCTCTTTCACAGGATTCAAATCCATCAATCACATCAGCTGCAGGATTATAGTTCAGATTCGTTTTAATAGCAATTTCATCAAACACGAGTGTACATATTTTTTCACTGGATTTCATTTTTTGCAACTTCTCCTCAAGAGCTTTCCATAACACTGGACAAAATCCAACATTAACACCAACATTCTGCACCGATCGGCGCAGAGTTGATATGCTGGGAAAAGCAAGCATCTTCCTTAGAATTTTATAAGCAGATGGACTTTGATAATAAATATTTAATGCCATTGCTTTGTCTTTTGCTGACCAACGTCTTCCTTTAGGCTCTTTTTTCCCCGCATTAATTTGAGAAACAATGAAGTCATATTGAGTTGTAGTCAGGTTGCTCTTAATGCTATCCAAAAAATTTGTTTTCCGCTTATGTAATTGCCTCTTTAATTTTGAAACCCGAGAAGTCAAATTTCTAATAGCTTTAGTTTTTGGTGTAGTATTAATTGCTGATCTAGGTGTTGATACTAGAGGCTGTGTTTCATCCAAAACAGAAACTTCGGAATCAATAAGAGGTGACTGTAAACTGGAATTAGTTAAAGATGAGCTGGTAATATCCATAAACAACGATGATGATGCAGAAGAATCAAAAGGTATAGAAGCAGAAGATGATGCACAAGTAGGATTTGCATGACGTACATCTAATGGCACTGGAAACTTTAAATGAAGCCTGTTCCTTAGAGTGTTTGTGAAACACTTATCATCAAAATGAGCACTACACAGGCGGCTATTGTTCAAAATGTATTTAACATCATATTTCTGGAGTAGGAATTCCATATCAATTGCTTTCAGCCATACTAACAACCTAAGGTAAAAATGCCATAATAAATATTTGTATAGAGTTTCTATAGAACTATAAATTAAATAGAACATATATTTGTGGATACATATGAAAGAAATACTTATATTCTATTGCGATATTCAAGACAAAACATGTGGAAATGCAATGTAATATAATTTACACTCCCAATTTCATGTAGTGCTTGAGAACAAATAAAAGTTTGTTAAGGGGTCTCAGGACTCTTAAATCTTTAAAATTTTTATACTCATTTGTAATATGTTACACTATAAATAATTCTGACCATTTTGGTAAAATTTGCAAAGAAAACCAGCTTTATTATGACCGGAATGTTTTACCCCCCCCCCCCCCAGTACTACTTTTTCAGAATGATTACAGTTGTGCTTTAATCACATAAAAACCCATTACAGGAAGACTAATAACTAACAAAATTATTAACATTCTAATCATACCTGCCTACTTTGCACTCTGGTTTGAATACATTTATTATTTTATTCTATTTTTTTACCTAATCAAAGAATAGTTATTATTATACATTTCAATCCATATAAATTATTAACAAATAATTAATTGCATATTTATGTTTGTGCGCTAAGAGTTGATTAGAAAAATCTATATAGCTACTATACATCATTATTAATATATAATAACTACAACTGATTTTAATAGAAATCTAATAACAAAGCTGATAATGATTCGAAGAAAATTTGTGAAAGTAAATACAAGTTAACACTTAATTACTTATCGGTCGATTTTGACTATCATGTATAATCTGTGATGTATAACAGTGAATGCTGCAAAAATACAAAAGTATCTTAAAGACTATTATCTTAATGTATAATAGCCAGTGTCGCACATATAAAATCTTCCTGGATGGGGTTAATTTTTGAAAAGTTGAATTGCATGAAAGAAAATTTACTTTAAAATTTCAAATTGAACTTAAATGTTAAAATATTTAGAAATTTCTAAGATAAAAATTTACAATTTATAAGGTTTTAGTTTTTATTTCTCACAGTTAATGGGCACTCCCAAAAATTCTGTTTGGTATATGATAAAAGCACTTTTGTATAAAGTTTGTAACCCTTTCTAAATTAAAAGAAAATAATGTAATATACTCTGGGAAAGTGTCCAGGTATGATGAAATAATACTACTACTTAGTTTTAATACAGTAGATATTTAACTGTTATTATAAAACATTAAAATGAAACTGAGCATTACAGAGATACAGGTGCAGCCGGAACTTTAAGAAATTATTTTGTTCTTTAAGTCAGAATCTTGAAAACTAGAAATTTAACACTGTGATTACTCAATAACTATAACTTAATATTAATTAAAAAACACAATTTCTAAATGACAGAAAGCCAAGTTTAATTTTTGATAATTTAAAAAAAGTTAAGTAATACTGTGTAACTACAAACAAATAAAATTAACTAAATACCTATATATAATTTTAAATTTTAACATTATTGTGCACTTAAATGCATTTGCTTATCTGTCTGACTATTTTATTACTTTTTAATTCCTGAACTTCTCGGCTTTATTCATAATTATACCACACTTCCATCAAAACATATAAAAATTGTCTACATTTTTATCTATTAGGTTCAGAGATATACAGTCCAAAGTATTTACATCAATGTTTATATATCATCACAGATACTCCAACATAGATGTTATTCGCATCAAGAATTTTTAAACTCTAAGCTGCAATTTCTATTCCTGTTTTACATCATTTATAAATATATGCCTATTACTTTAAACAGTAAATTTTATATTTATAAATATAAGTAAAATAACTATATAGTTTCCCGGTGAAAAGTTCTACGCCACAGAATATTATCAAGAATGATATATTCTATATATGGATAAAAATAAGCCAATATTTTATGATAAATTGAGAGAATAAATGATGTAAGTAACATTTTAAAAAAATGCCGAAACCTCTGAGCAGATATTACAGAAATTAAAGTTTTATTTATAAATATTTCTAAGCATGCATGCCATTTCACATTATAATGAACACTTATCTAATTGGGAAGGGAGGAGGGAAATATTTTTTATGGATTATTGAATCAAAATTAACTGTTAATATTAATACTAATCTATTAATTTTATTTTAATATACATTATTAAAAAATTACAGATTTTCATACTTTGAATCATTTAAAAAGTAACAGATTTAAATGTTAAAAGTAAAACACTTTTTAAGAATCACAAAAAATATTTTAATGTAAATAACTTTAATAAATGAAAACTTACCGATCAGAATCCTCAGATAGGTGAAATAATGTTAAAAAATCCGGATTCCCACAAATTAAGCACGTGCGTTTGTTGAGTACAAGTTCAGTCGGCTTTGTCTTGGGCATTTTCAATGTTCTAATCTACAATAATGAAAATATATTAGAGAATGACAATATGCAATTGGAACAATATACAATAAAAATAATACAATAAAATGCATAAATAATAAAATAAAAGATGTAAGAATTCTGAGTAAGAGTAGCTGCGTAAGAACACAACAAGTTCTAGAACAAAAGTTCTAAGTTTTCGCCGAGCGAAATAGGGTTATAATAACATTCAAAATCGTCTTGGATCTAAACCAGACGGTCGCCAAGCGCTCGGATCAAACTAGACCATCGCCAAGAGCGCGCCAACCCAATGTTTGGTCTATCTCTAATGGCCGCCGCGAAAACGAAACTATCTAGAGTGACAGGTCTGTATAGTAGTCTGTGTTCAGGAGGAGGAGAGCTAAGAAGGTGGTTGTCCGGTTTTTCTGTGCGCGCGGGCTCCCGTTTTGGGGGCCGCGTCGCCATTTCTTTCTGCCCGACCGCCGCAGACTTGAGATGTTACTGTTCGGAGGCCATCCGGAAAAGACCATCCGGACATCTACATGAGGAGGATAGGCAGCCGTTCCAAAGCCAAAAATGGAAATGACGAGCTACCGAATAGGAGCTGGCGCCGGAGTCTTAACTGGCACCAAACTTGGAATATGACGAGCTACCGAAAAGGAGCAGGCACGGGGCCATGATGTCACCATTTTGGACTGGATCGAGCTGCCAAAAAAGAGCGTCTCTGGGAGCTGTCCTTTCTTGCATCGATCCCATGGAAAGATAACATTTTCCCTGGTACCAGATTTACTATGTTCCTTTAAGTTTTGAGCTCATTTTTTTTATATATATAAATTTGTTGGGTCGACGGGCCCTGGAAACTTTCATTGAAATTACCTTTTTTTTTTATATTTAAATTTACACAGAAGAAAAGATGTTTAAAATCAGGGAATCCAATTTGGATGTCCCTGCACCTGTGGGGCAAATTGTAAGGGGTGGGTAGCTTAGCTAAAAATAAACTTGTTTCTTTAAATTTAAAGCTTGCCTCTGTGATCATTTCTTAGTCCAGTTCTTCCGTCCACATTTTTCTTACCTGGGGTATATGTTTGATTGGTTAAATTTAGGTTACTGTAAACACAACGCATATAGAGAAGTCTAAATATTAAAGTGTATCTTCAATGTTATAAGAAACAGCATAACATGTCTTTTTCCTCTTTGTTATGAAGAAACAGCATAACATTACTTCACTTCCCATTTCTAAAGGGAATATTCTAACTAAAATAGATTGTCCAAAGACAAGTGAAGAAATAAAGCAAATGCAAAGTTTTCCTTACAGGAGCTTAATTGGGTGTTTGGCTTTTATATCTAGTAGAACTAGACCTGATATTTGTTATGCCATCAATATATTATCTCAATTTCAAGAAAACCCTGGAATTAAGCATTGGGATGCATTGTTAAGACTTTTAGGTATTTTGAAAAGACTAAAAATTATATGTTGAATTTATCTAACATTCAGGAGTTAAAATTAAATTGTTACTCAGATTCTGACTTTGCTGCAAACAGAGATGACCGTGTTTCACTTGGAGGCATGATACTCTTTATTGACAATGTACCTATTTCTTGGCGTACCTTTAAACATAAGTGTGTCAGCTTATCAACCATGGAAGCTGAATACGTATCACTAACTGAAGCCGCTAAGGAAATGGTATGGGTACAAAACTTAATTGAAGAATGTCATTTACTTGGGTTAAACTTTAATAAAAGTAACAGTGTTATTTTTAGCGACAACCAAGCAGCCATTAATTTTTCTAACTCTCCAATTGAAAACAATAGAACTAAGCATATTGATGTTAGATATCATTTCCTAAGAAATTTAATAGTCAATGAATCATTTAATGTTAAATTTGTAAATAGTAAAGATAACTTAGCAGATCACTTTACTAAACCAATGACTAAGGAAATAATACTTAAATTTTGTAATAAATTTTTTTTTAAAAACTAAATCAAACTTTTTGAGATTAAATGTTTAGTCTAAAGAAAATTTTAAATACTAAATTGAATTTACAACTTGGGAATTTTTAAAGATGTCATATATATACATTATTGTTTATCTTAAACCTCATTGATATAAGATAGTATATCTTGAGTATAAATTTTTGTGATATTGAATCTTTTCACTTTACACCTTTGTATATATATCCATTTTCCATTACCCGCATAATGCTAAATAGTAGCTTATGTGTATAAAATTTTGTAGTTTTCAACTTAGTAAAAAGTATGTGTTGAAAGTTTTTGATAAAGGATTTTTATTATCTGATTACTTGCATCATATATTTTTAAATATTTGGTATATCAATGCAGTCTAATAGTATTAATTATGTATACTTGTATTGTATTAATAAACTAAACTTTTTTAAGGTTTTTGAATTATAGTGTTTATACTCAAATTTAAAGTAAACTTAAATTCTATGCTTATACAAAATCTCAATCTTTTAAAGTTGACTTGTTAAATATGATAATATGCTTATACTTAAATTTTGGATACTTATAATTAAACTTAAACTAAAATTTAAATTTTTGAATGCTAATACTTAAGCATTGAAGTTGTGTTGTATATAAATTTCTACTTGATGTGAAATGTTGTTGTTACAATATTGTCGACAATACTTAACTGTTTTTCAGATGCTATAAGTACTTATGCATTTTTTTATTTTAAATTTAGTAATGATATAATACTTTAAATTTATTCCTTCATTATATGTTTGATAGAATACTGGGGGCCTTGGTGTTTATTGATACAAGTTATGACTAACGGTGCAGTTCATGAAGTAGCTGTCAATCGCACACCTCAGTTGCACGCGCAAGTTATGGCTAACTCATTAAGTAGCTGTCAATCGCGTTTCCGACCGTAATGCGGGCACACGGGTAATGATACAGCTGCTGCGGATAAAAGGAATCGTCTTTTATTAGCGGGTGTATGCAATCCACGTAAGATATATGCAATAACGACAATTCTACTGCATGTAATAACGATATACACGCTGTGCGGGCGCATGCAATCTGCATAGATTTGAAATAACTGTCAATCACGTTCCAGCCCACTACGAGGGTTCAAGGGTAACAGATAAACACTTTTCCCAAAATAAATTGGCTTTTATTAGCATTATTTGCTTTAAGCCCGCCCGCTGCGTGGGTGCATGCAATCCTTGTACATTACATGCAAAAACTACTAACTTACCAGCTAGATTTTTGCTCTTATGGCCGTATTTTATTTTACAATTCTTCAAAAATTTTAAATGTGATTTTGAGCTTTTTGGATTTTTTTTTTTTTTGTTAATTATATTAAGATTTTCTTTTTCTGTTTATATAAAGTTGTTTGAAAACTAAACTAACATTTTTCTAACATACATATATATATAGTGTGTATGTATGTATATATTTACACAAAAAATACCTGTGATAAAGTGGCCACTGGATATTAAGTGATAATTTGAATTTTTAAGTCTACAGAGCATTAAAATGAAAAATGAAATAGGAAAAATATTCAAAAGATTACCTTTTTCTTTCAATGATGTTTGTTTTTTGTATCAATTCTCCTTTAATTAATGAAAAGAACGGTAATTAAACAGTACTAATAATAGAAATAATAAAAATTAGCTCCTAAAATTTTCCTAAAATTTTGAAAAAATATCTTTAATTCCTACCTAAAATTTTTAGAAAATCTGCTATGATCCCTGTATGCGCTATCTTGAATTTTGCTGAAGACAACACGATAAATCTGGAAAACTATGGGAATTTTATTTTTAAAAATGAGCAGTAGGTTGAACAAACACATTAACTCCCTCCCCTCTCAAATTAAATGTGCTTGTAAATGTTTAGTGTTGTGCTGTTAACATTATCCTTCTCTTGACTCATATTTTGCTAATGTACTTGAATGTATGCAAACATGTTAAATTTTTTATAAACAGTTTTTTACAGATATTAGGTATATACATATTTTACTGCTCCTGAAGTTTGTAAATTTGCTGCTCCAAAGCATTTTATACTGCTCCAAAAGTGAGTTTTATGCCTGCTTTGAAGCATTTCATACTGCTCCAAAAGTTAGTTTTATGCCTGCTTCGAAGCATTTCATACTATTCCAAAAGTGAGTTTTATGCCTGTTCCAAAGCATTTCTTGCTGCTCCAAAAGTAAGTTTTGCACCTGCTCTGAAACATTTCATTCTGCTCCAAAAGTGAGTTTTGCCTGCTCTAAAAATTAATACGAAGAGCAAGTAAGCAAGTAGGCAGCATACCTGCACATGTGTCTGGCTGTCAGAAGCCAGAAATAGAATTTCTGTACACTTGTAGAAGATCCTGTCAATGAACACCTTCAGATGGCACAGCAAAGAAAAACTATGGAGCACTTTATATTATGATACAGGCACGGAGGAAAATCTTTGCAACTGTTAAGGCAAAACATTGTGACTAAAGAATTTTTTCTGTACCGTGGAGTTCCCAGATGCAGAGTCAGGGTTAGGATGTGGCCATCGTGATGGCAGGTAGTTTTCTCTTCTTACCAGGCCGAACTTTGTGGCACTGGAATCGATCATGAAATCACACTAGTAATTCATGTTTTTTCAGATCATAGCATGTGTACTGTGGTGTGTCCTTAAAATTACACTTTGGATATATATTTAAATCAAAAGTTTACATCATAATAATGTGAGTGAATATTCTTAATATTGTTTTCGCATGTTTAGTAGTAATGCAAAGTATTATTATTTTCTAAAATTTAAGGAAATCGAATATTTTCACGTGCTCGTTTTTATATAAGCACGTGTATGTTAAACATGCTTTTCATGGTTTTGTGGTTCATATTCTTTTTTATTTAAACTAGTGGTTAGCCCGTCAATTTGACAGGATAATTAGAATTAGTGGATGGTATTAGTTTATTAGTTTTTTAATCACGTGAAATTTAAGCAATAATAGTTACCATTGTTTCCAATTTCTTATTACAAAAAGTATTTCCTGCACCCCACGGGAAACCTTTTAACAGTGGTGGCTCATGAACGACATGTAGAGGGAGGCACTCATCTATATATTTATGTATATATATCCCTCAGTTTGTGCCAACTATGTCATTTAGACTTTGAGTTCGTCATTTGTCTGACACTGATAAATTGGTTCCCACATTACCTCGAAACAGCCATATGCCAAATTATTATTTTACTTGCACTGATATACATTGTGCAAGTTTCCTTGAAATGAATAAGAGCCTATTGCAACCATCGAAATTATTTGAATACATTTCTAAATAAATTTGTAAAAATTAAATACTCTTCAGTTGTATAGATGTGCAGTATTTTTTTATGATTAGCACAAATGTTTTTACACCCAAAATGCACACAATTTTTCTCATATACACTCTATGGGTAATAGTTTTGTACTTGATCATCCTTGTAACCTAAACATTAACATAATTAGAGAGCAAAAACCAACTAAATCTATGGCCCTTTATATGCAGAAGCAAAGGAACTATTTTTAATACAAGAATTAATTTGGAATTTACATAAAATTCTTATGCTTTATGCTTATCTCTATTCGTCTTTACAATGATGCTAGCGAGTTCTGCCTGCTTGCAGTCACTATATATAGCAATCGGTTTTTATAACAATAAGTAGTTAGCTCGTTGCGTGGGTGCAGCAAAAGTGGATCAAAGTTTAGAGTGAGCAGATCAAGTGGGTCCATTGTAGAGTAGAATATACAGTGTGAAACATGCATCAAAATCAGAGCAAAAGTCACCAAGATAGATAAAAATGTAAATATGAAAAAGAGGAAGGTCTCCCTTCTTCCACCACGGTTGTTTCA